>OY292404.1:8481839-8934474 GCA_958496205.1 Idaea biselata
AATTGGTTGTATTGTCTTAACTTAAGACTAATAAGACGTGGCGACTAATAATTAACACACGCGTGGCTTGTAATTTGCACACCTAATAGGTAGAATAGAGAGATCATTTATTATTCTGTAACATCTTTGTATACTTACCTTTATTCGCAAATAAATGATTGATTGATTGATTGACTGTTACCATTTCCATACAAACTTAATACCAAAATAAATTATGAAAAATTTAGTTTTCTACCTTAATATCGATATTATTCGGATTAAGATTTTACTTTTAAAGGGTCCCCACCGCAAGGTTTTCCAAAATATTCATTCGAAATGAAATAAAACGGAGAAACATTTTTTTCATTGAAAAATGTTTCTCCGTTTTATTTGAATGTGAACGGTGGGGACCCTTTAAAAGTAAAATCTTAATCCGAATAATATCGATATTAAGGTAGAAAACTAAATTTTTCATATTATTTTTTGGTATTAAGTTTGTATGGAAATGGTAACAGTCGCCACGTTCTTAGTACGTTCCTACCTAATATTTGTACGGATTATTAAAAATGCAGTTAGTCGCGATTGAAAATAATTTAAGGTGCCAATTCGAATATACTATACTACGTAAAATGCAATAAGAAATTTGTAAATAATAATTAATTTTATTATTAAAGGTGGGTCACGCTAAAACCCGTGGCGTGCGTGCGTGACGCGTGTCTCTCTGTCTCTCTCTAACGTTTTAGTTAGGGAATACGACCCAGGGGTACGTATTCTTTGACTAAAACGCCTCAGCGATGCCTCAGCATTGTTAGATTCTTCTCGAATATGGTTCAACATTTTTTTTGGAAATTTTGCAAAGTTTTCCTATAGCTTTTGCTGAGGCATTAGCTTTAGCAAAACTATGAAGACAGAAACGCGAGGCATGTGTCACAAATGCCTCAACGCATATCGGCATGCGTAACGCATCACCCGCACATGCCTCGCGATGCGTTCTCGCGCCGTTATCTTGCATGAAACTCTTATAGCCTTACTAATAAACGTGGAGTAAGGTCGGAGTAGTGAGAACATGCACTGTCTTTTTCAGTGGCAAGAACTTTCAAAGTTGACACACAGAAACGAAAAGTGGTAAAATTACTCCGACCTTTTTCCACGTTTATTAATAAGGCTAATAGAGATGCTACATTTCATGCGTGACGTGAACACGCACGTGTGTTGCATCTCTTTCAGTGTCATACAGTGTAAGAGAGATGACAACAACGCATGCACGCCACGCATGTGTTGAGACCCGGATATTACGTTATAAATAGATATTGTTATAGAATATTTATGTAAAGTTAAATAAAACTTCGTCCCTGTTAATGTAAGGCCGATTTGTAATTATAGTAGAATTGGCAGCGCCCCGCGGTTTCATCCGCGTAAGTCCCGATCCCGGGTCAATATCGGGATAAAAAAAGAAAGAATAAAATATGTTTATTAGGACAAAAAAAACAAGTAAAAAAGAGCCTAAAAGTTTAATAGCCTTATTGATAAAAGTGGAATAACGTTGGGGTTGGTTGGTTACTACGTTTTGTCTCTGTCTGTCAACTTTGAAAGGTCTTGTCACGGAAAAAGACAAAGCATGTTATTCCTTCTCCGACCCTTACTTACTTACTCCTCTGGCGCAGCGACCCGAAGTGGGTCATGGGTCGTGGTCAGTGGGTCTTCTCCGACCCTACTCCACGTTTATTAATAAGGCTATAAAAGTTTAAGTTTAAAAAGTAGGCTGTGTCCTTAGTTCCTTACCTCTATTCTACTAGAGTTCTAATAATCTTTATATTTAAAAGAAAGTCGTGTTAGTTACACTATTTATAACTCAAGAACTGCTGAACCGATTTTGTTGAAAATTGGTGGAGAGGTAGCTTAGAAGCAGGAGACGGGCATAGGATACTTTTTTTTGCCGCTAAGGCGGAACAAAGTTCGCCTGATCAGCTAGTTAAATTATAAAGGAGAAAAATGTAAGTTTTATTGCTCCTTCACGCAATAACTATTGAACCGATTGCGATTAAACTTTTAATATAGATAGCTGGAGATATGGATTAAATCAAGGTTTTTTTATACTGATATTTCCATAGGATCGAGACTTACGCGGATGAAACCGTTAAAGGCAACTAGTAACTCTATATTTACTCCCTTACTTATAAACAATGATTGTTTGTCTCTGTCCTTCAATTTTGAAACGTCTTAAGAGGCCAGTCTACCTACTCTTTTCTTACAAACTTAGTCGACTGTTTCCTCCCTGGATAAAGATATTAGAAAAAATATGTTTATGCCATAAGTCCTATATCAGCCACGACCATGCACCTACGTTTTGATTTTTTTACATTTTGCAAATTTTTATGATTTTTTTATAATGAAAAAAAAAAATCAAATGGTCATGGCAGATATAGGTTTTATGGCATAAACATATTTGCTTTAATGTTTTTATCCAGGGAGGAAACAGTCGACTAAGAGTAGGTAGACTGTTCTCTTAAGACAGTAAAAGACAAACAATGCATAGTTTATGCAGCTGTTATTCATCGTTTGTGAGGGGGTTAGATTGTAATGCAATACAAAAGTTAATATGACAATATAAAGGGCTGAAATCGTTGTGCCTCGTTTTAAGTTTCATTATAAATACTTACCAATAGTTAACTATGAAATAAATTTATTTATATGTCTGTTATGTTGTTTTAAATCGAGAAAAATGAACACACAAAGTCCCTTAGTCTATTTTTTAATGTTAAAATATTATTGGTTCTTCTTTTCACCTAGTGTTAGAGTTGTTCAGGTCGCTCTAAGGTCTTTTTTTACGTGTGAACTTCGATCATATATAAACTATAGATACACGGTCCCATACAAAATCGAAATCAAAAATCGGCACTACTTTAACGCTTACTTATACGGACATAGTACAGTTTAATGTAAGCCTTAATCACTGGGCAATAAGGTTGTAAAACACTTATGCACGACTGACAGCGAAACAAGGCATATCGGCTGAAGTATGCCTTGTTTTGACGGCTCCATTTCTAGAGCGGCGACCGTGCATCTATAGTTTATACATGATCGAAGCGTGCGAAAATCTTATTAAGACCATCCGGCCGGTCTCGGGGGAGAGCGGCCTGGTGAGTGGGGGTCCCCCCGGCCAAAGGTGGTAGGTGGCCTGGGGGGGCCTCACTAAAAACCCACGGTGCCCTACACGCCGCTGTGCCAGGGCAAAGCCGGAACCTGTACGTCAGCTTGAAGCTAATTTGACCTAACGACTGCTATCAGAGATTAACAACCGGGACCAACTGCTTAAGAGCCCTATAGCCGCAAAACTCAAAATCCATGTCGGGTTCATCGAAAATTGTTGATTATTTAATGACGGAATGTTGTTGAACTTTTTTTGTGTATGGATTGTAATCGACATTGTTTCCGACATTTTAGTGCAGCTTCCAGACAAATATGTCGAAACGTCTTGTAGCCTATCGACATTTTAGCCAAAACAAACATTTTTTGTCTACAATTTGGATAAGCTTTGCACCAATAGGAGGTTTTTGTCTTACAACTACACCAAAATGTAGGAAACAATGTCACCTACAATCCATACACAAAAAAAAGTTCTACGCCATTCCGTCATGAAATAATCAACAATTTTCGATGAGCCCGACAGGGATTTTGAGTTTAGCGGCTATAGGGCCCTTAATGTACCTTCCGAAACACAAAGAATAAAATTAAGTTAATAAAAGTTCAATAAAATTATTTTTTGCCACACAATTTAATTATCGCACGACGTTACACACAGGCTAATCTAGCCCCAAACTAAGCACTAGGCTTGTACTATGGGTACTAGACAACGGATATAGTACCTACCTAAATAAATTTTCTTTACATAGGTAGGTACATTATTATACCTACTGACAGAGAGAGACCCCCAGACCAGAAACAAAAAATATTTTTTAAGCATAAATACTTGCACCCGGCGGGAATCGAACCCGCAACCATCCGCATTGCAGTTGGGCATTCCCACGACGCGTCACAGAGGTCGCCACAGAGCTTAATATGACGTTACTCACTCGCTTTTAGCGATAAGGCCGCCCATTGTACCTATTTTAAAATTAGCTGTAAGTTTTTTTTTTTGTAATGTGTTTTGTAAATTTTTGGTGCAATAAATTTTTTATCTATCTATCTATCTACTCACTGCAATATTATCTAGGTACAAATGGAAGGGTGTATTTTTTGCACAACTTTGCGAAGTATTGCGCTTAATATAGACAGACAACAAGTACCTAATGTTTACGTGACGTGAGTCACTTTTGCGAGCTCAAGCAGTACGTTTTCAGTTCTCGGTGAGGAATGACGTGTGCCTATTGCTAAATTATACCTACTAAAGTGACCTATACCGGCTTGTATCTACTGTTTATTTATATTTTGTTTGTGTTTTATTTGATAACATTTTCTACCTTATCTAGTTTAGCGTTTTGCTTTCAAAATGGACAACTTGGGGAAAATTGAGGAGTTTGATTGGTAAGTTAAGTACTTACCTAAGTGTTATGGTGTTTTATTGTAATTTGTAGCTGATTTTCTGGCTACAGTACGATGTTGTTTATCTCAAGAGATGTTTTTTCGATGGTTTTTTGTTTTTGTTTCGATGGTAGGTTGGTTGAAGTGGTCGAATATAGAAGTACTTAGTCCATTGTAGAAGTCACGTAGAAGTAGAAGTTTTATACCTAG
The DNA here is from genome assembly GCA_958496205.1 of Idaea biselata. NCBI lineage: Eukaryota > Metazoa > Arthropoda > Insecta > Lepidoptera > Geometridae > Idaea > Idaea biselata. The sequence goes on from OY292404.1 coordinate 8,486,550, forward strand.
ATTAGTTGTATTGTATTCTTTTTTAGTAGAACTCTTGCGGTTTCACCCGCGTGTGTTGCAATCTGATATGTAGGTACATAAGTACATTTGTTTATCTTGTTTCAACAGAGTTGCACCAGACTTGATCATTATTGAAAACGTTATTCATCACGATCTGTTGGTTTTTAATTATTTTGAACTTTTAATTGTTTATGCGTGCCAGCTTTTAGAAATGTTTTTCCGGTTCACAATCTTTTGAACCGGAAACACACCTATATTACAATTGTACATATACATATACATATACATAGCCTATGAACTTTTGTAGTTTAAAAAATTAAATATTTATGCAACGGGAATCGAATCCGCACCTGCGTCACGAAATTGCCTACAAGAAAAATAAGGGGAAATGAGTTTAAGAAGGAAGGAAATTACCTTATTATTATACCAAATTGCATAACAATTACAATAATAAGGAAAACTTAATATAGGTAGGTACCTATCTAACTACATACTCCCCTCGGTCTGTGTGGCCTGTGACGCAGAAAGTTGCAGGTTCGATTCCCGCCGGAAACAAAATAAATATTTAGGCACATATGCGGACTAAAAAAATATTTGCGTCTGGCTAATAAATACCAACCTACGGTCACTACGATCAAATTAAGAAACCTCCTTTTTGCTTTTAATTCTCGATATTCTTACGGGATCGGGACTTACGCGGGGGAAACCGTGGAGCGCAGCTAGTCTTCTATATATATAAAATGCTTTATCCTGACTGACTGATTGATCAACTCACAGCCTAAACCGCTGATAGTAGAGCTGAATTGTTAGGTATCTAACAATCATGTATGTGTGTGTTTCTTACTCATTCATGTAAAAACCGCTGAACCGATTACCATGAAACTCAGTATGTAGATAGCTGGAGACCTGGAATAACACATAGGCTTTTAACCCCGATATTCCCGCAGCATCGGGACTTACGCGGGTGAAACCGCGGGGTGCAGTTAGTATTTATTTAAAAAAAATCCTGAAGATTCGTAGAAATATGAAAGTCTCTATAATTCGATTAAATAAGATAAGATAAGAATATTTGAGTGTTGTTAGATAAATGAAAAAGGGTTTTTTTTACTTATCTTGACGACCTCTGCAGCGCGTCGGGTGAACCCCCGACTGCAACGCAGCTGCCCGGTTGTGGGTTCGATTCCCGCCGGGAACAAGTGTTTCAGCTTTAAGGAGAGTCTACTCTTTCTCCATGCAAACGTAGTCGTCTGTTTTCTCCCTAGTTAAAGACATTAGAGCAAATATTATGTTTATGCCATAAAACCTATATCTCTCAAGACCATGTTTTTAAATTTTCCAATTTGAATTCAAATAAAACATAGAATAATAGAATATGAAAATAATCAAAACCTGAGGGCAAGGGCTAATATAGATTTTATGGCATATCTACCTACATACATTTTCTCTAATGTCTTGTAATCTAATCCAGGGAAAAAGTCGATTACGTTTGTAAAGTTTGAATGGAAAAAAGAGTAAGTAGGTTACACTTTTCTCTTAAAAAAAGAAATATTTGTTATTGAGTGTCTGAGTGTTTTAAAAAGATTATTAAAAGTTTTTTTTCCGAATTAATAATTTGTTATTATAATTCTAGGTGTAAGCCAGATTGGTGCCTCCCAAGTTTAAGTAAAGAGACCAATGAGTTGTTACGACAATGTGCTGAACTACCCACGACGGAACCTTCAGACGATGTCGATGACTTGATCAGAAGGAGTAAGGGATTTCCTATACCTTTCACTGTGCAAACTGTACGGTAAGTTCCATTTGTAATTCAGTAGGTACCCAACCCTACCATGAAGCGACTGATAACAGCTGGGGATTAAGTCTTCGAGTGAAAACCACAAATTATTTGTAGAAAAGTAATTTACTGCGTACTCCTATTATATGACGCAAAATAGGCGCTCAGACGTCGATTTGCGGAAAACAGCCTGACAACCAGTATAGAGTATTTATTACTTTACGGGCTCGTTTTCCGCAAATAGACCTCCTCAAATTAGGTCCTTTTTGCGTGATAGTTCACTATGTGGTTTTTTATGTGGTTTATTAAAAAAATGTGGAAGGCTTTCTACGTCACTATATTTTTGGCAATGTTTGTACTGCCGGCCTCCTGATACCCTCCTTGGTCCCAGAGGGTTGGTGACATGATTTTTGAGGCGTTCGTTATGCACGGAAACCATGCATAACTGAAACATAGAAACATAAGGAAAATAAAAAATTGACGATTTTTTTCAGATTAGAACAGTTAAAAGAAAGGAAATCAGCGGAGGAACTAAAGAGGAACATAGCATCGACATATCCTTTGTTACATGAACGTGTGCTGCTCCTGATGACACATTTTCTTATTTACAAAAGGTAAGCATTTGTAATTGATTATACATACCTATATCTTTGGGCGCCTAAACTGCAAATTTACTCTTTTCTATTAAAAAAAAATGTCAAATACAAAGAGCTAAAACGTCAGATTGTGTAGTCTATAATTTAAAAAACTAGGTAACTATACAAGTACCTATGTATATAATTGGGATTATAAATATACATTTGTTTTCCAGAGAGTTTGGGACGAGTATAGAGAAAGATTTCTACAAAGAGATGAGCGTACCGCAGTTTATTGATAGAGTATTGCTGAAGAGAGCCGCGGCCTTTGTAGGACCACAAGATGTGTATAAACTACTCACAGGAGAACAAGGGTGAGAATACAAGCATTTTAGATGAAGAAATCTATACTAATATTATAAAGCTGAAGAGTTTGTTTGTTTGAACGCGCTAATCTCAGGAATCGCTGGTCCGATTTGAAAAATTCTTTCAGTGTTGGATAGTCCATTTATTGAGAAAGGCTATAGGCTACTTTTGATCCCGATATTCCCACGGGATCGGGACTTACGCGGGAGAAACCGCGGGACGCAGCTAGTAATAAATAATTTATTTGCCATAATAAATTAAAGCTAAGTAAAACAATCTTGTGTTACATTACAGTACAAAATAATTAGTATTGCTAGTAACATACTATTTCAGCGTGCCCTGCACTAAGCAGTTCTTGTATCGCTATGAAATGTTTTATCAAAAATCCTCCGGTGACAGGATTCGAACCTCGGGTTGGTTAATTTTGCACTCGTTACGATGTAGATTTAGTTGATGTGGCATTAGATACTTGGAATGTAGATTTACTTAATTTTGCATTACTTAGCATCTAGATTTACTTAATTTTGCATATAACTTGCATTTTGCATAAATTAGAATGTAGATTTACTTAATTTTGCATTATTTGGAATGTAGATTTACTTAATTTTACATTACTTGGAATGTAGATTTACTTAATTTTGCATTACTCGGAATGCAGATTTACTCAATTTTGCATTACTTGAAATGTAGATTTACTCAATTTTGCATAACTTGGAATGTAGATTCACTTAATTTTGTATAACTGCGAATGTAGATCTAATTAATTAAGCATACTTTGTAATTATTTTACATTCGTTGCGATGGTGATTCATTTAATGTTGCATTACCTAGTGGAGATGTAGATTTACTTAATTTTGCAAAATTAAAGTAACTACTGAGTTAGATAAGTTATTTAAACATATTTATTTTTGCATTCCAGACGAGACGGCTGGGACAGCGTAGGCAAGTTAACCCAGGAACCCCCCCTAACCCTGGAGCACTGTCTGAGCTACGACGAGCTGAAGGTAGCTGCGATGGTCTACGTCAGCTCTTGGACTGTCTGCATCAATGATGGGACCAGGAAGAACTCGGGGCTGGTTCGAGAGAACGATATTGAGCAGGAGGCCGTTATTATAGGTACAAACACTTTCTGATAAACACACACACACATACAGAAACGATCACCCTCTTTTCCTTTTTTCTCTTTCTTTCTTCTTCTTACATAGAAATAAAAAATAAATTTGGGAACCTTTTTTGGTGTACTTTAGGTATCACTAAAATCATCAAAATTGTAGCCATAACTTTAATCACTGGGGAGTTTTCCGATGAGAATGTGGTTCCAGGCTTAGATGAAAACAAAAATGGTAGATACGGTATATTCTAACATTGCGTATTCGAAAAATGAGCTAGAAACATCTGCATGCATTTTCATAAAATTATTGTATTTTAAAACATTTGTTTTAAGAATGATTCAGGCTTTGTAAATAAACAAAAAGGCATTCTTATGGATGTCAAAAACAATAATCGCAATGTGACAGCACGTGCTCACGCGGACACGGTTCGACATACGACTGAGACTAGTACGTCAGCTAGACGCAGTTTTATCGTCTCATTTTCCGAGACTAGGTACCGTATCTTTAGTTTTTTATTTTAATCTAAGGTTCCAGGTGCCTCAGCACAAGGTCTGTTTCTACTGTTTAAAGTAAGCAATGTGCTACTTTCTGAGAAACTATTCTGCTCCTCACTCCGTAGATCCTCGTCAGATCCTCATCATTTTTTTATGGGACCAACTCGGGACTCACCTTTCAATTTTTTTTTAAATAATTAATCAAAATCGGTTCATAAACGACGAAATTGCGAATTGCGAAATCCGCGAACAGACATAAAATCTATTACTATTATAAAGCGGAAGAGTTTGTTTGTTTTTTTGTTTGTTTGTTTGAACGCGCTAATCTCAGGAACTACTGGTCCGATTTGAAAAATTCTTTCAGTGTTGGATAGTCCATTTATTGAGGAAGGCTATAGGCTACTTTTAATCCCGATATTCCCACGGGATCGGGACTTATGCGGGTGAAACCGCGGGGAGCTGCTATAATATATACAGTCAAATTGAGAACTTTCTTGTTTCGGAACAGAAAAAATTGTTTAATTTCAATCCAACATCGCAAAAAGTAAAATCTAAACTTAAATAGGTATTTACCGAAAGTGTTTCTTGTTCTAGGCACAATAGGGCCGCGTTTCCAACGAGTCCAGCGCATGGATTTCGAAGACATTCTCATATACGTAGCCCAGAACAAGTCTGCTAACGGCTACGGAGAGCGTGAGAGTGCTATCGCAGGTTTCTTGAACTCACTGAAATCTGCGGACGAGAAGGAAGAACTGTTAGCCAAGCGAAAGTGGAGGCAGATGTGGGCGGAATTTTATCAGGTTAATATTCTGTCTTAATTTTAAGTGCTCAATCCTTAACTGGGATTTCATAGAAGCATTTTAAAGAAAAACTTGGGAGGTGTCAAGGGACACGCGGATGGAACGAAGTTCCTTTCTATGAGAGAGAGAGAGAGAGAGAGCTATACGACTATAGCAAGAAGTGTCGTTTCAACTTTTGGTCTTAATTTTTTCAGTCCAGTCCCCTTTCGCAACGCACGATAAGGAACTTCGTTCTAAAAAGAAAAAAAAAACTTCTGCAAAAACACAGCACGATCGACACATAGCGGGATTCGAACCAACAACGCATCTTTAGTCAATCCGGGAGCACGACTTGACCAATTAGTCTACCTGCGTCGGTGACTCATACGCTGAATCTTTGCATCGGTATCTCACCATCTAACACAACTTAGGCATGTTTGTGTCTGCGTCGATCGTGCGTTGTGTTTTTGCATAGAGTTTTTTTACTTTAAAATATTTTTATTAGGTTAGTTAATTAATATATGGATATAGGTTCTGTATGGACACTTCACGTCAGTGATGAGTTCTCTAGCATACTAGTGATTAGCACCACCAAATGACCAGTGTCACTTTTTAGGGTTCCGTAGCCAAATGGCAAAAAACGGAACCCTTATAAATTCGTCATGTCTGTCTGTCCGTCCGTCCGTATGTCACAGCCACTTTTTTCCAAAACTATAAAGTTTCGGAAAAAAGTGGCTGTGACATACGGACGCTCGGACGGAGCTCTTATGAGCTATATACTGTTGAAACGTGGTTAGATAATGGTACGGAACCTTTCGTACGCGAGTCCGACTCGCTCTTGGCCGGTTTTTTTACAAGGTTATTGGAAGCTACATCTCAACGTTGTATTTATTTCTATAAAAATGGAAAAGTACAAGCCGATAATCTGCAAAGGCGCTGTAGATGTCGCTACGTGCCTCAGTCGCAAGCGTGGAGAGGTCCCGTTCCCGTGGGAATATCGGGATCAAAAGTAGCCTATGTTACTCAGGGTGAATGTAGCTTTCTAATGTAGAAAGAATTTTTGAAATCGGTCCAGTAGTTTTTGAGTTTATTCAAAACAAACATACAGACGCACACACACAAAAATACAAATCTTTCCTCTTTATAATATTAGTATAGATAATATCTTATGCTTTAATACTATATAATATATACTTTAAATACACTGTATTATATAATAATCCTACCTACTAATATTATAAATGTGAAAGTTTGTATGGATGTTTGGATGATTGTTACTCTTTCACGCAAAAACTACTGAACCGATTGCGATGAAACTTGGAATATAGATAGCTGGACACCTAGAATAACACATAGGTTACTTTTTATCCCGTAATTCCCGCGGGATCGGGACTTACGCGGGTGAAACCGCGGGGCCGCAGCTAGTTAATAATATATTAAATACGTTATCTATTTTCTTTCAGATACCAAGCTATAAATTCCGTGATTTGCAGTTATTTGCTGACAGACAACTCAAATCGGACACACGACGTTTCACGGAACGATTCGTTAGTCTAACAAGAGCCGGTGTTTTCGATAACGAGGCGTATTACAAACGGATCGTTATCATAGCTGAGACGGTGTTGTTGGAGGCGGAGCGGCGGGCGAGTGAAGTCGGGAGGCAGGCGTTTGTTAATGTTATTGGATGTGGTATGTTCACTTCTGATAGGAAAACGTTATGTATAGAATTTTTTTTCTGTTTTCGCGATGTTGTATTGAAATTAAAGACATTTTTCGGTTTGAATCGCGTAGTGTTTATTACTTTTAGCATTGTTACAAAGTTACAACGCACAACGTTTCGAGACCTTTACAGGTCCCTTCTTCACATCTCAGTCTATCCTGAAGAAAGGACCTGGAAAGGTCTCAAAACGTTGAGCGGCGTTGTAACAATGCTAAAAGTAATAAACACCACGCGATTCAAACCGAAAAATGTCTTTAATTTCAAAACGTTATAGTCCAGGATCCCTGGTACATTTTTGCAAATGATTACTATCAAGCTGATTTTCAGTGAGTAGCTTCATTTTGATGAGACGCTCAACAATTTTCTATACGAAACTCTCCATTGTGGTAGATAACAGCTGGATAGGCTTCAACACCCTTCGACATATCTTTGTCTGGAAATTGTACTAAAATGTCGGAAACAATGTCGCCTACCGTCGCCGTCGTGAAATAATCAAAAATTTTCGATGAATCCGACAGGGATTTTGAGTTTAGCGGCTATAGGGTCCTTAAGCACTTAAAATAAAATATAATATTGAGAAATGTTTTTGACTGACTGTGCATATGTTTCAGGTCTCGGCGTGTGGAAGATATCGTCCCATCAGGACGACGTGTACATACTAACGTTCGTGGAAAGGATACGTGCGTTGTTACAGCGTGATGCGTTGACGCACGTTACAGACGTCAACTTCGCTTACATACCTGTTACTTTGGCCCTACAAGGTAGGTAGCTACAACTTTGGCCCACAAGGTATAAGGTAGCTACAAGTTTGCCCTATTTATTGTAGTCTGAGATTTGGCCCTAAACAAGGCCTACCTTGTTTAGGGCATTCATTTTGAGTGTCCGTCAGCTTGGCCGGACCATGCAATAGATTTACACTAAACTACGCTAATTATTTAGTACCTATTTGGTACCTTTGTTCATATATTTAGTGGCCGGCCATTCTGACGTCAGGTTGGCCGGACCAGCTTCGATTTCTCGCCATTCACTGCTCCACGTTATATATATGTTATAGGCAATGTGTATAATCCGGCATTGTATAGAATGCCTAGGCATTGTATACATTGCCTAAAACGTTCAGGCAATGTGTATAATACGATTCATTTCATACATTGCCTAGGTATTGTATAAAATGCCCGAAGCGCATCAGGCAATGTGTATAATGAACGACGGCAGCGGTCGCCGAAGCGCCTAATACTATAAATAAAAACATTATTAACATTTATTTCATATACAGTGCGATTTTTATACATCACGCCTTTTTTATTTACAGAATAAGGCGCTTTGGCGACCGCTGCCGCGGCACGCTCGCTTCGCTCGCTCGCCAAAGCGCTGCGTGTAATCATGTTCTAACATTAACCTAACCTAACCAAGTCGGGGTGCTCCGTTAAGTTTTTCCGTGCTTTAGATAGTTAGATAGCATCGGGATTTTAACTGTAAATATTTTAATATTAGATACCTATTCGAATACGTACCCCCCCCCCCCCAAAACCCCCTGCTAATATATAAATGCTTATTTTAAATGAAAACTGTTGGTTTTTTTGTATCATGATCAAATTTCCATAATCAAGTGGTAAGAAATGAAAAAGAAAAACACGTTACATACATTACCTATGCGTCAACCGGCATTCTATACAATGCCTAGGTATTCCATACATTTCCTAGGTAGTGTAAAATAGTTTGAACATTCAATATCATTTCACACATTGCCTGGACGACCCCGGCATTCTATACAATACCTAGGAAATGTATAGAATGCCTGCATTATACACATTGCCTATAACATATATATGCCAATATTTTGAACCTATTTGGTAACGGCAGTTCGGCTATATTAGTAAAATGGCCAGACTACTTTTCATGCGTTGTTTTTTAACTGACTTAAAAAAAGGAGGATGTTCTTAAATCATTTTTTTTTAAATGTTTTTACCTCATAACTCCGAGTTATGAATTAAGGAGTTCTTATTTTTTTAATTTTAAATTTATTTTTCACACTTTTTTGAAGTTGGTTTTTAATTTTTATGTAAGTAGATGTATTTTTCATTTAAAATACCTATTTCTATAAACGTCCAGTGCAGTCTTATGCACTCTAAAGAGAGTACTAATTACACACAAAATGCCCCTTTAACCAGAATAAGCTCGACCTATAATTTAAATTTCTCAGATATTGATTTATGCAACAATAGTAAATGCAGTTACCGAGGTAAATTGCGTCGATGATTTCTGATCCAAACAATGTAAAAAACAAGGTAGATGGATAATAATATTACCTAGTATATAGAATAGAATAGAAAATATTTTATTTGGTCTAAAACACACACATATTACAAAAACGAAATGGAAATAAAAAAAAATACTTAACCGTTGTTTAATCGATTTAAATTTATAAATATTTTTAAACTAGATAGAATTGTAGTTATAGATGTACAAGCAGGGAAAACCTATAATTGGCTGTAAAAAAAATACATTTAAGTAAATTTAGTATTTAAGTAAGTCCATTGTTTTCTAAAAAAAATAATTAAATTAAAAAAAAACTGGAATGTTCTTTATTTTACCTTTATTAAGATTAATCATCTTTTTGCTTCAGATATATTGGTAAACTCGACAGAGGCTGACAATGTAAGCAACGAAATAAAGACTGGTATGAAAAAGGGCGAAATAAGACTATTTTTGACACATTCGACACATCCGAAAGGTAACCAAATGTTTTTTATTCGATTTTTTTACGCAAATGACACAATGACATTGATTCTGTGGTGCGTCGGGCGGATGCCCGATTGCGACGCAGAAGGTTGCAGGTTCGATACCCGCCGAGGACAAGGGTTTATGCTGGCTTTAAATGTTTGTTTCCAAAAATATTTATACATTACTTACTAGTAGCGCCCGCGGTTTCACCAGCGGGATCGGGTCCCGGGGGAATATCCGGATAAAAAGTTTAAGTAGTAATCTAGATCTCCAATTGCAAACCAAGTTTTATCACAATGCGTTCAGTAGGTTTGGCGTGACTGAAACACAAACTCCCTAACAAAGAAACGTCTTAACTTTCGCTTTCATTTATAAATAACTAGCTGACCCGGCAAACGTTGTTTTGCCTTATAAATTATAGATAGTAGCCGATTCTCAGACCTACTGAATACGTATACAAAATCTCATAAAAATCGGTCAAGCCGTTTCAGAGGAGTACGGTAACTAACACTGTGACATGGAAATTTTATATATTAGATAAGCAGAGTCCCGCGGTTTCACCCGCGTAAGTCCCGATCCCGTGGGAATATCAGGATCAAATGTCCTGCTCCTAGTTCTAAGCTACCTCTCCGCCAATTTTCAGCCAAATCGGTTCAGCCGTTCTCGAGTTATAAATAATGTAACTAACACGACTTTCTTGTATATAATATAGATAATAATTACGTTTTAGGTGGTATTAATATACAGTTCAAGAATCGCGAGCCTTCGTCTAAACTGACAGGTGAACACGAGGGGAAACTGCTAGTCATGATCTATCCGTGGGACAGTAACGCACATCCTGGGAATGAGTTCTGGTAAGCTAAACTACCATCATCCTCACGATGTTCCCGGTTGCATCCCTCTAGAGAGCCCGGGGTCCGCTTTCCTACTTTTACGTCTCCACTTCGCACGATCCCGTGCTGTTTTTAGAATTAAAGGATTGCCTTAATCGTACACAACCAGGAACAAATAGCATTCGAGATTTACACGGCACGACAGGGACTTGCGTGGTCTAGTTGGAATAGACATTGGGGTACCGACCCAAAGACGCGAGTTCAAGCTTCGCCGCAAGTAAAAATTTTAGAATGCGTATTTTTCCTTAAAAAAAATATAGACTTTATTTTATATATCAGATAATGAGATATATAAAATGTCGTTTCCTCAGGTTCGGTACACTGAACACGTCAGGCGACCCGGCGTGCGCGTCGTCCACTCAAGTGACGGAGTTACACAACGCACACATCAACCCGCGCGTGGCCGGCGGATATACCCGCGTCGCATCTACCCGACCTGACTGTACCACTGTACAAGATATTAGAGACTACTGTAGATCACATGTCGAGAATATTGACAAGTCTAATGAAAATGTACCTTAACTATTATCCCAGGTTGCCTGGAAAATATCGCTTTTAGCGATGAGGCCGCCAATTCTATGTACCATTATTGTTATTTTAATCTAGTTTTAAAATAACACACTTTACTATTATAAAATGAGATTTAAGTGGCAGACCTGGTTTAAAACTTGATTTACCATGCCTAAATCATCATTTAAACCAGGTCTGGCCTTAAAACTCATTTTATAATAGCAAGGAAGAAGTTTAATTTTATTTGTTTCACTAGCTAGCTAGACCATCTATTTTTATCCTAAAAAATCAAACTTCAATTTTTAATAACATTTGAAATAAATATTATCTGATTTATTATTTCTTACAACCTAATTAAAAAATCTAATCAAATATTTATTGTATCAACAGTTACATTTAACAGTGTTTTCTTAATATTTTTTATTTTATTATTTTGATTTGATATCCTTCTTTAAAGGGTCAGGAAACCTTCTTTTTTCTTCATACAAATTTTACAAACGTAGTCGACTGTTTCCACACTGAATAAAGACATGAGACAAAATATGTTAATGCCACAAGTCCTATATCAAAAATCAAAACGTTGGGGCATAGTCATGGCAGATAGATATACGTTTTATGACATAAACATATTTGCTCTAATGTCATTATCCAGGGAGGAAACAGTCGACTACGTTTGTATGGTAAAATATTCAAAAAGAATAATAAAATAATGTCTGTACCCCATTATGTACCTATCTAATAATTCCACAAAGCTTAAACCAGGACATGAAATTACATTTTTTTTAAATTAATAATAAAATTATTAAAAACAACATGTGTATACTTACTTAACTATTCATCACTTATACAACATTTATAATGTTCTATATTTATGGTAATGTTTAACTTCGTTACATATAACTATCGAGTCAATTTTGGTGATTGTGACTAACAAGTGTTTTAGTTTTTTATATGCGAAAGCTTTTAAATGGTGTTTAGTTATAATTATTTGTTACGTTATAATGCTATATTTCACTGTCTGCTTTCCGAATAAAATAAAATAAATAAAATAACTAAAAGTTTAAGAGGATAGTCTCCATTCACTTTCTCCATACAAACGTAGTTTAAATGTTCCTCCCTGGATAAAGACATTAGAGCAAATATGTTTATGCCATAAAACCTTTATCTGTTATGACAATGCATCTACCTTTTTATTTTCTAATTAAAATAATAATAAAAAATAAAAAAAAATGAAAAAAATAAAAGGTAGATGCATAGTCATGACAGATATAGGTTTTATGGCATAAACATATTTGCTCTAATGTCTTTATCCAGAAAGGAAAATTTAAACTACGTTTGTATGGAGAAAGAGAATGGAGACTATCCTCTTAAATAAACTATTTATTCAAAAACACCAAAGCTGTAGTATGAGCTACTCTAGTACATTCCCCCAACAATCCCCGGTTTATATAAGCATTATGCAATTCCGCTATTTGGGTGGAACACGCCGCCGCCGGATCGCCTGAAGATCCTAGTTTGCCTAACCTAAAACAAAAACTAAAGTAAGTATAAATTTAATTAAACATTATTTACATTACTCTGTAAAAGAATAATATTTAGTTTTTAGTCCCGACACCCGACTAGTGTTATAACACAGCGTGCAGTGTGCAGCTTGCAAAGAGCACCACCCTCCCACCGCTCTTTGCATGCGGCAGAAATATAGAACAAGAGTCTTGTTCCAGCTGTCTGCAAGTCAACAGTGTCGTGCGAGCGGCGTCTTTACTAATTTTTGTCGCCCTCACAGTTCGGTCAGAGTCTACGTTCCTGATGATGGCTTTTTAAAGCCGAAACGCGTCGAAGCATGGTTAATGATTGGTGTCACTAACACTAAAGCATATTTCTGCCGCATGCAAAGAGCGGTGGGAGGGTGGTGCTCTTTGCAAGCTGCACACTGCACGCTGTGTTATAACACTAGTCGGGTGTCGGGACTAAAAACTAAATATTATTCTTTTACAGAGTAGTTATGGAGTTCCGAAAAGTAACGCCTAATACAATCAATTATTATTTACATTACCTATTTATTTATTTTATGATTTATTTATTTATTTTAAGCTAGTATTTTAGTCTAGTAGCGAGTAATTTAGTAGAAAAAAATAGTCAAGTAAATCTATAATATTATAAAGAGGTAACGTTAGTATAACATGTATGTGTATGTATGTATATTGGGGGTAATCTCCGAAACTACTGGACCGATTTCAAAAATTCTTTCACCATTAGAAAGCTACATTCACCCTGAGTAACATAGGCTACTGATCCCGATATTCCCACGGGATCGGGACTTACGCGGGTGAAACCGCGGGAATCTGCTAGTTAGTAAATAATTTAGTCGAGTCGATCCATTTTATTCAATTTTATTTTTTGGGCTAGTAGCGAATAGCGCTCACCATAAGTCGATATGATTAGTTGTCGTCAAAATGTCGTTTGCTAAAAGCGAAGAAACACCACTCACTTGTAAACTGCAAAGTGCGCACAATTTTTGGTGAGTAGTAAGTATTTTAGCTACTTAATTACTCTCTACTCGACTAAAGTACTAGCTTCAAGCGAACTAGGCTAGTTATTAGTTTCAATGTCGTCTCCAGTCAATCCTGAAGAAGGGGCCTGTAAAGGTCTCGAAACGTTGAGCGTTGAACTTAAACAATGCTTAAAATAATAAAACACCACGCGATTAAAATCGTTCGGCTACAGAAATACATAATAATATGTATTTCTGTAGTCGCTATAACAACATATACTAAAAACAAATATTGGAGTGGGGCTCCCATATAACAAACGTGATTTTTTTTGAACCCTTCCAGCGTGAATCAAACTCACACTTGGCCGGTTTTTAGTTATTTCAGGTCCAGTTACTAAAGTTTAACTTAAATTTCTAATAATTTTTGTATGTAGCTCAAGGCTATTTTATTTAGAAAATTTATTTTCAAGGAAAAATAGCATTCAAAAATTTTCACTTGCGGCGAGGCAAGTGAAAAATTTTTTTTTGCCTCGCCGCAAGTGAAAATTTTCTAAAGTTTAACGTACCAGAACTCGTTCCCGGGATGTGCATTCCCGTCCCAGGGATAAGTCATGACTAGTAGCTTCCCCGCGTGTTCGCCCGTCAACTTAGACGAGGGCTCGCGGTCTTCTAGGTATATGTTTATACCACCTGTTTGGGAAAACAACAAGTAAAAGTTTAAAACACCCTTACATTAGATGATTAGCACAGACATACATATAGCTAGACCACGCGTGTCAGGAAAACGTGAAAAACCCTGACAAAACGTCGCGGTAGTCGACGCTAACTGGCAGTCCGTGCGCGTCTATAGTTGCCGGACGTCCGTAAATACTAATAAAATGCCTCGTTGCGTGATTAGTAAATGCAAAATCCCAAAAAATACGAGCTCTCAAAGGCAGGACCGCAGGAACATTTTCCCTGTGGCTGTGACGTCACAGTAGGTATTAAAAAGTCGGCACGCTCGGTTTCAATACAAATCGAGATACATGCGACGTCTACCTCTATGTATGTCTGTGGTGATTAAAGTTGCATAAACTATGTATCGTTTGTCTATCACTGTGAAAAAAATTTTCAAAGTTGACAGACAGAAACAAACGTTACATAACTTAGTCATCTGTTAATCATCGTTTATAAAAACGAGTTAAAGTTACGTAACGTTTGTTTCAGCTAGCAGATTCAATAACACAAATTTCTAATAAGCGTCTAAAAACCTTAAGTGTTGATATTTTGTTTACGTCAATGACGTCACGCCTTAGCACCAGCAGCATAATGAATGAATGAATAATTTCATCAAATAAATTACATCACAAAGAAAACATACACAACTCTAACTGGGTGGGACAATGGGCGGCCTTATTGCTTATAGCGATCTCTTCCAGGCAACCTTTGAATGGACAAGAAGTTATGGTGAAAGGTAGGGTTTTTACACAGGAAAGAGGTAAGTGAAATATAAATCCATACAAACATAGTTAAATACAAACAGCATTTTGTGCTCGAGAGATATTTGATCGACAAAAATGTTCCGTCGCTTTTCCTCGTCGTTTGAGAAAGAGAGACGGAACATTTTTAGCGATCTATAAAATGTTATTCGTGCTTGTATGATACCACTGCAGGACGCCATTACACTTTTTGAACGTTGCAAAGAGGGTTTATTACATCATTGAAACTAGCCGTGTAGCCCCTGTATAGAATAGGGTTACCCATCTCTTCCCGTGGGTGTCGTAAAAGGCGACTAAGGGATCTGAGGGAGACTAGCAAACCTTAAGTTCTCTCCGCGCAGTGGCTTGGTGCCTAGGAGGGTTGGTGTCAGGCAGGCGGCTGGCCGTAAAAATATTGCCAAATCTATTTGCAGAAGGTATGGTCAACGATGACTTACCTACTGCGCCGACCCCAAATTAATTTGGGGTTAGCGGACCCCGGGCTCCCGAGAGGGGATGCAAAAAAAAAGAAAATTGCTTGAAACTAAATGCTTAAATTACCTTTAGGATGATCTTCGCTCTTAATAAACATGTGCAATACTCCGGGTCCTTTCATTTGGAAATATGCTGAAATAAGAAAGACGAGAATGAGAAAGACGAATAAAATCGAAACCTGGCAAATTTAAGAGCCAATTTAAAAGGTTGATTTCTTTTTGAAGATTGCAACTTTATTTGATAGTGTTATATTTTATTGGACAAACATAATTTCAAATTAAAACTCAAGTTCAAAACGTGGTGTTTATTAAAGTGAAGAAGAGATCTGTGAAGGTCTTGAAACGTGATTAAAACCGAAAAAAATAGTTTAATTTTAATCCAACATCGCGAAAACAGAAGAAAATTCTAAACAAAATTTATCTAGACATTGAAAAATTTGCTCTTAGTGGTTTTATAGTTACATTTTTCCGGCCCTCGCGACCAAGACCATTGTAACATGGTTGAAACGTCGAGGTAAGAAAATAAATAATAATACGCGATAAAGACCCGGGAAAATGTAACTTTGTTAACACATCGTGTGAATTTAAAAAGCTTAGTAGTTTTTACTTGAAATAACAGACAAACATACCTTTTAAAGTCCTAGTAACTTTAATATAAGCGAAGTTGACATCCGTGACATTACTCAAGGCATCTTGCTTCAACATCGCCCGAACTCGGTCTATAAAGCTCAGCACAAACACATCGTTCTGATGAGTCGACATTTTCCACACGCCGAGACCTTAAACCAAACATTTTTATGAAATATTAGCTGCGCCCCGGGGTTTCACCCGCGTAAGTCCCGATCCCGCGGGATCATCGGGATCGAAAGTAACCTACTATGTAACTCCCTGATAATGTAGCTTTGTATTGGTTTTTTTTTTTAATGGGCCAGTGGTTTCAGAGATTACCCCCAATGTACATACAAACATACATGTTACCAACGTTAGCTCTTTATAATATTAGTAAAGATTATTTAATGAGCGTCTTAAAATCTTAAGTGTTGACATTTTGTTTACGGCAGTGACGTCACACCATATCACTTCCTGGTGATATTACACTCACGGCCGTTTATAAAATAAACTAAGAAACTAAAACTTCTCCACTTACTTATTATAGGTATTGATTTTATTCAGTTTTTATAATTTGTTGTTATAGCAACAACAGAAATACATAATCTGTAAAAATTACAACTGTCTGTACTCCATTTCTGAAGCTTAGATCAAAAATGTAACCAAAGAACTGTCAATTTTAAAGGAAATAGTAAATAAATAGCTGTCAGTTTTAAATAAATGTGGGTTAGGATTTTTGTTTACATTTTAAATCTACGTTTTTGAAATATCACGGTTCATGAGATAAAACCTAGTGACGTACATATGGACAGGGAAATCTCAGTAAAAGGGTACCGTTTAGGTATCTACCTACGGAAACCTAAAATTGGATTCTGGAAACTACGGAACATGAATCGGAACATAGCGGAACTTAAAAAAAAAATTACCTGCACCAATAACATTCAAAAATGAGTTTTTCTTAGCAAAAAAAGCCCTCGAATTAGCTTCTATCAACGAAGTTTCAGCTATAATGCTCAGCCGTTTGTGATAAACCTCATTGTCAAAGATAGCTCCCTCTTTGAGCGAAACGAAACGATCTGTCATCTGTTTCTCTTCCTTTTTCAGTTTTGTCGTTTGCTGAGTCAATTTCGATGAGGCTTCTTTGTATGTAAAGTTTTCGGTCTGGAATGCAAGACATAGTTGAATTAAAAAACCGGTTATATGCGAGTGCGGGTACGGAACCCTAAAATGAACACTAGACCAACCAATCCGTGTGAACGTAACAGTCTATCACGTCAGTACTAGATAGCGCCAGTAGTAAAAATACATCGCGATATCGTTGCGTTTTTTATATCTATTAAATATTTGCTTTTGTATTTGTTGTTATAGCGGCTACAGAAATACATCTTCTGTGAAATTTTCAATACATGGGAATGGGAAAAAAGTCTCATTCCCATGCAAATATCGGTATAAAAAAGAAAACTGTGCCGATTACGATGAAACTAGGCCTGGAATAACCCAGGCCTAGTTTCATCGTAATCGGTTTAGCAGTTTTTGCAACAAACACACACACCTACACTCACAAACTTGTACCATTATAATATTACTAGCAGCGTCCCGCGGATTCCCCCGCGTAAGTCCCGATCCCGTCGGAATATCGGGATCAAAAGTTGTTAGTAGCCGATGTTACTCAGGGTGAATGTAGCTTTCTGATGGTGAAAGAATTTTTGAAATCGGTTCAGAAGTTTTTGAGTTTATTTATAACAAACATACAGACGCACACACACAAATAGAAATGTTTCCTCTTCATAATATTAGATTTGTTTTTATTATACACTTTAAAAATGGGTACCTACATACCGCAAAAAAATCAGTCCAGAGTTTCCTCATAGCACATTTAGCGTTGTCTTTCAATTCTCCATAGCCGTTTTCTTCACGATTTTGTAAAGCAGTTACCAGAATGTCTTCACAGTCCATTCGGTTCTCTCGAGTGAACCTTGGACCGATCACACCTGGAAATAATCATATAAAGAAAAACATTAACAAAATACAGTTTGAAAAGGACTAGTATAAGGTCAAACACGCATAAGGTCGAATTGGTGAACCTTCTAGACTTAGGTATGGTGCATTAGGTCAAAAACCTCATCAATAATAGGTAAATAATAGGGTAAAATGGGTAACATTGCTGGTAAGCTGAAACATACATTTATGGTACGTATATTTTGGGGTAATCTCTGAAACCACTGGACCGATTTCAAAAGTTCTTTAACTAATAGAAAGCTACAATTTCCCGATATTCTTACTGGACCGGGAATTAAGCGCGTGAACCCGCGGGACGCAGCTTGCCAACAATAAATTTTAAAGTAATATCCTGAAGGAATGATGCCTTTGTGATATCATTTTAACCTGTTTTATTGTGTTTTAAAAATAATAAAGAAACTGGGGTTGCAATAGATTTAAAAACAGCAAACCTCACCAACAATAACAGCGTCGGTCTCAACCCCCTCTCCCTGAGCCAGCCCCTTGTTCTTCCTAGCGCCATCGTTGACACACGCTGTATATGACGACACAAACAACATGGCCGACAGCTTCAACTCACCAACAATAACAGCGTCGGTCTCAACCCCCTCTCCCTGAGCCAGCCCCTTGTTCTTCCTAGCGCCATCGTTGACACACGCTGTATATGACGACACAAACAACATGGCCGACAGCTTCAACTCACCAACAATAACAGCGTCGGTCTCAACCCCCTCTCCCTGAGCCAGCCCCTTGTTCTTCCTAGCGCCGTCGTTGACACACGCTGTATATGACGACACAAACAACATGGCCGACAGCTTCAACTCACCAACAATAACAGCGTCGGTCTCAACCCCCTCTCCATGAGCCAGCCCCTTGTTCTTCCTAGCGCCATCGTTGACACACGCTGTATATGACGACACAAACAACATGGCCGACAGCTTCAACTCACCAACAATAACAGCGTCGGTCTCAACCCCCTCTCTCGAGCCAGCCCCTTGTTCTTCCTAGCGCCGTCGTTGACACACGCTGTATATGACGACACAAACAACATGGCCGACAGCTTCAACTCACCAACAATAACAGCGTCGGTCTCAACCCCCTCTCCCTGAGCCAGCCCCTTGTTCTTCCTAGCGCCATCGTTGACACACGCTGTATATGACGACACAAACAACATGGCCGACAGCTTCAATTCGTCATAGCTTAGACATTTCGACAGGACGAGTGGTTCGCGCTCGGTTGGTGTGCCTATTGATTCCCAGTTACCGGCACTGTGGGTTAAAGAAATTAATTTCTTAGGAAATTTTTAAAGACTGTTAAGTTTAACGATGGTTAAAACTCGGGTAAAGTTACATCTATACTAATACTAATCTATCTATCTTTTATAAGTACATATCTATACTAATATTATAAAGAGGTTGTTGGGAACGTGTTCAAGTATGTATATTGGGGTAATGTCGGAAACCACTAGACCGATTTTTTTTTTTACTAATAAATAGAAAGCTACATTATCAGAGAGTAACAAATGCTACTTTTGATCCAGAAATTCCCACGGGATCGTGACTTACGCGGGTGTAACCGTGGGACGCAGCTAGTATAT
The DNA here is from genome assembly GCA_958496205.1 of Idaea biselata. Classification (NCBI taxonomy): domain Eukaryota; kingdom Metazoa; phylum Arthropoda; class Insecta; order Lepidoptera; family Geometridae; genus Idaea; species Idaea biselata. The sequence goes on from OY292404.1 coordinate 8,506,143, forward strand.
AGAAAAATATACACTTAAATAATTAACTTACCCTTTCTCTCCGGTAATAAGCATGTACTTGTCATGTTTGGTCATGAAATTCATAGCTCTCTTCAACAATATCCTATCTATCAATTGAGCTACGGTCATCTTTTTGTATAAAGCCTTTTCTATTTCGCTGCCGAATTTCCTAAAAATAAAAAAGTAAAGATTAACTAGTATGTAAGTAACTTAATTAATAATATTTTCAAGCAAAAATACATGAAAAAAATCGCTTGCGGCTAGGCTCGCTATGATGTATTTTTCCTTGAAAAATATTTCTAATTAGCCTATGTGAAATATCTGAGCTCCAGCAATCTACTTACATACTGACCGAGTTTCATTATGATTATTGGTTCAACAGTTTTTGAATGAATTAATAAATTCTTGTTTTTTGAGTGAAGGAGCAACACTTTCACCTTTATACTATAAGTATGAAAGATTAAATTAGTACTTACTCAGATAAGATTAATTTGTATTTCATCAAATGCTTTAAGTAAAATTTTGGAACAGATAACAAATCGGTCTTATATTAAATTATTCACCTTTTAGTTTTGAGAAATTGTTCCATAAGATGGTGTACTCTCCAATGAACTAGTGGGTATGTGGAATTGATGTTCCTTTTGAGTACATCCTCTGATACCGTTTCTTTTAATGTCTTTATTCTGTAACAAATTAGAAAAACTTGTTTAAAAAAATATGTAGGAATTCCAAAATTATCATTTTTAAAAAGAAGATATTAGATAAAAGAAGGCCTTGAGGACCTTTCCGAAAGAAGGGAAATGTAATCAAAGTAAAAAATCACCAACAGTTCTTGGGGCCCCGAGATGCATGTCTGTGCCTCTCCGAGAGAGATTGCTCTTCGGAGAGAGTTTGATCAAGACTAAAAATATAACTTTATTTTTTTGTAACTATACCTGACTGTTTCAATAGGGAAGGGTACAGGGAATTCTTCACTTTTTTCCATGATTTCTTCAAGAGATACATCATTGGTATAATGTTTAAATTCATCGTCATGTGATGGTTCCACCAAGTTATCCAAGTTCTTTGGCGATTCCCAGTCTAACTTGCACCTGTATTGAAAAATAAGAATTTTGGTTTTAATTAATTTATATAAGTAACCTATTTCAAATATTTAACAATCTATTATGTATAACAAAAAAAAAATTAATATGTGCTTATAACTAAAACATAACTAATCTAAAAGACGCTGCAGCAAAGCTGCCCAAAATGCTTGTTGCGTTACCACGCTGAATAGAGATGGACACTCTTTGCACCAGAAAGGAACTGGATTAATTTAAAGTGGTTTTATTAGGTAGGTAGAGTATCAGTACATGGCTTGGTGGTATGACTTAGGCCAGTGGGTAGTAACAAAGGGATACTGTAGTCTTATTCTTTTTTAGGGTTCCGTACCTAAAGGTAAAAACGGGACCCTATTACTGAGACTTCGCTGTCTGTCTGTCTGTCTGTCTGTCTGTCTGTCTGTCTGTCTGTCTGTCTGTCTGTCTGTCTGTCTGTCTGTCCGTCCGTCCGTCTGTCCGTCTGTCACCAGGCTGTATCTCATGAACCGTAATAGCTAGAAGGTTGAAATTTTCACAGAAGATGTATTTCGGTTGCCGCTACAACAACAAATACTAAAAACGAAATAAAACAATTATTTAAAAGGGGCTCCCATACAACAAACGTGTTTCAAAAATAACAAGGAGTCGAGTCAGGACAGGAAGAAGGACAGGTGGACAAATCGAGTTGGTCATGGAATTCAAAATGGCTGCCCTATCTGTCAAATATACTAGTCTGCCTTACTTACCAAAGAGTTTATTTTATGTTTCAGATTTTCTTTGTGCCAAGGTTTTTTTTTTTCAGTGATTCGGTCGTTTGATGGGAGTAAGAATCGAAGATAAATATTTCATATTTTCCTATAAAATTTAAAAATTGGTTGTTGTAAACCATTTTAGGGTTCCATATCCAATTGTGATAGTGGTACGGAACCCTTTATGCGCGAGTGTCGCACTTGCCCCGTTTTTTTAGGATTGGGCTACAGGATACAAGTCCAATAAAGGAATTCATAGGGATATTTAAGTAGGGATCTTATACAAAAAACATGTTTTTTTTTTGTGATAATGATATGGAAAAGGTTCCGTGTGTGAGTCAGATTTGGCTGGTTTTTTGAGTTGCGACAAATTATTTAGTTTGAACAGGAAAATAAATATCACGGCCACCATTTCATTTCATTAGATACCTACCTAACTTACGAGTATCATGAAACCCTTGTGCAATAGGTATTTCATAATAATGATAGGCAACTACATAATTTATTGGTTAAAGAGGAGTTTTGGAGTCAGACCTTTAGATTTTACACAGGAAATAGGCTTTATAATTACATAGCATTCCCTATTTGAAGAAATTACCGAGTATCAAAACTTACCAAGCCAGATTTTTCAAATGTTTTAGTTTGTCCATTTTCACTTTTTAATAAAGAAAGCTTAAACAAATTTAACACAATTGATTAGTTGAAGTAATGAAGAATTAAAATGCACTGAAGTAGATATCTGTAAGTTAGGTATTTTATTGATAATAGATTTTTAATCGCAAGTTCAAACAAGTGTGGACAAGTGTAGAGAAGTAGACAAGAAAGAGTATTGGTATAAAATAATTGGTGAGTCACTAGCAGTTGCCTAGTAGTTATACGGTACACAGCCAGTATGTACATGTAGGTAGATAAGGTTTTTTTGTATCTCTAGTGATCTGTAAAAGAAAAAACGGCTTGATAATGCCAAATTTCCTAACAGGATTACGTATTAGCAAGTTTTACATACCTTTATAAATAGATAGATACTAGTGATGTGCCGAGTATGGCTTGACTCGAGTCAGACTCGATTCTTTCGGTGGACTCGCTTACTCGAGTCCAAATTTATTTTGACTCGAGTCCGGGACTCGAGTCCGGCGTACTCGAGTACCGGACTCGATTCTGGGACTCGAGTCCGGGACTCGATCCTGGGACTCGAGTCCGGGACTCGATTCCGTACTGCTTACTCGATTCTATTATGCGATTCCAACTGACTTGAGTAAGTTGACTCGCTCGTTCTCGATCTCTGTTCCACTCACTCCACGCAATGTTTCGTTTTCCATAGATACATACATTTACTTGGAAAAAATAGCTCCCGCCAAACCGTCAAACTTAGACTGTCCGTCCGTACGAATGACGCGGGATTTTTTATTCAAGAATAATATTGTCTGTGGTAGTCCAATCAATCAATATTATTGTTTGTGGCAGTTCAATTCAGTTAAACTTTGAATAAAACTATAAATGTTGTAAAACAATAATAAATCTTGGGGATTAAGGAATAACAGTCGCTTGACACACATTGGTGATTCGAGTCCGGAATTCGAGTCTGGGATTCGAGTCTGGGATTCGAGTCCGGGATTCGAGTCCGGACTCGAGTCTGGGATTCGAGTCCGGACTCGAGTATGGGATTCGAGCCCGGACTCGAGTCCGGACTCGAGTCTGGGATTCGAGCCCGGACTCGAGTCCGGACTCGAGTCCGTATAAACCGACTCGAGTCGACTCGAGTCACAAAAACAGCGACTCGGCACATCACTAATAGATACGAACAAAAAATATTTAGGTGGTTTACGATGGTGTTTTGTAGGATCAAAGTTAGGTTATAAATATATCTTAAACACTTATTTGAAAGAAGTATCACAGAATTTTGTCATGATTATTGACAAAATTAAGTATCTATTTACACAGTTTTCTAATAATAATCAATAAATCACAATTAAAAACGAAATTAACCAATAATAAACAGAAATAAACAATGCAGTTTGTTTACATTTTTGACATTAGCAGTGTTTTGACATTTTTTTTTCTCGCAATCTTGAACTTAACTATGGCTATTGGAAATTAGCCAATGTCATGTAATTAAAAATATTTTATTTACAAAGTTTACTTATTTGCCTAACTTGACAAAAAAGAGGTTTAATGTTCTAAGGTATATCACATCACATAGTGCTCTGTGTGTTGTTGACAGAATTTTTTTATTTATTTATATGCTGGTAAGCGACTAAGCTTGTGTTACGGTGACTAGACAACGGATATGATACATACCTATATTTATTTTTCTTTTGTAAATACATACATATTATACATAGAGGGACACCCAGACCAGACACAAATATTTATTATTAAGCATAAATACTTGCACCCCGCGGGAATCGAACCCGCAACCTTCTGCATTGCAGTCGTGCTTTCGCACGACGCGCCACAGAGGTCGTCATAATAAGGTAATAATAAGTCTTGCAGAAATGCATAAAATAAAGATCAGCTAGTACCTATGCAAATAACCGACCAGTATAATACCTAGATTAGTAAGTTAGGCAGTATAGGTACCTACCTTGTTAATCCATAAATTAATTTTCTATAAAAAAAATCTAAATTTCCTAATGACAAAATACTGTAAACCGGCCTAATAACAGTCTGTTAAACACAGCAACGTCTAACGTCTTAAATGAGTCGGAACGCGTAACAAAGTGGCTGAATGCGAGCTTTGAATTTATTTCCGACGATTATCGTGCCTTTGTACGGAGGAAACGGGTACTTCGTTAATGGGTACCTATTATTATATTTTCCGGAGTCGAGCAAATTGCCTTAATTTAATATCTAACAAAGAAAAGTTCTGCTTTATATACCTCTATGTACTTGGATACGTATTTACAGTTGGGGTTGGTTTTATGACTTGTAAGTTTAGTACGTAGTAGATTATTCTGTGGTAGTAGGTTGTACGGAAATATTAGTAGATATAATAAGGTACCTACCTACAAAGTAGTTACGGAAATATTTTGTCATTGAGTTAGTTAAATATTGTGGGCATTGATATTAATGATAGAGAGAATAGAGAAAAATGACTGAAGTAACAAAATTAAAAATAAATAGATTGTTTTTTTTCAGTTTCGTGCCTGTTCATTTGCAATGAAAACTTCTTTGATAACGTGTTCCTTAAAATAAGATAAAAATGGCATGACAAAATTAAAAATAAATCTGATTTTTTTTTTCAGCTTCGTGGATACTTCGTGGCCAGTTATTTTGCAATGCAAACTTCTTCGATAATGTGTCAAGTTAGATAGCCAACCCCCCCGAAGGGTTCCCGCCTTGTCGTGGCTTAGTAGCCGTGGCCTGGACACCCACGGTGAACCAAGCGGAACCCACCCGAGGAGGGGCCGCTCGCGGCTGAGGGTTTCGGGGCCGCGGCAGGAGAGGAGTGTCGGTGTTGCGTTGCCGCTCTCCCTATCTGCCGCGGCCTCGGCGGGGCCGCCACCGTTGATGGCGGACGCGGTGGGGCTGCAGGGGAAGAGGAGTGTCGGTGTGTCGTTGCCGCTCGCCCTACGGCTCTTGGCGGCGGACTCGGGGGAGTTCGTCGCCAAACACTGAGCCACGAGATGGCGGCGGCGTGTCCGCGCCGCCTCTTGAGAGGGTTTTGCCCATTTGAGCTCGGAGACGGGGTCCACCCGGACCACCCGCCGCTAGAGCTTGCCGAAGTTATCCGAAAGGTTCCGGCAAGCTCTGGCAACTGCGGCGCGAAGGACACCGAGGGGTTTAGTGGGAATACCCTGGCCGCACACCATCTTGGCCGGGGGGACCCCCACACACCGGGCCGCTCTCCCCCGGGAGCGGCCTGACGGTCTTAATTAGATTCCCCTCGTAAAAAAAAAAAAAAAAAAAAAAAGTTAGATAGCCAAACTCCTTATTATACAAGAAGTCACTGGCTGAATGAGAAAAAGAAATCGTTTTTTTTTCTTTCTTTATTGGCCCCGGACTCTCGAGATGCCATTTGCCAAAGAAATCGATTTACTTACTTTTAATCTTTTTTCCCAGTTTCGTACTATTTATGTAATTCTGTGGTTTCGTGGCCAGTCATTCCAGAAGACATATATATGCAAACTTCTTCGTGTATCAAGTTGTACCTGACAAACGTAATAAAAAAAATATGATCTTTGCCTTCCACTATGGGGGTAAACAAAAAAGTAAGTATTTCATCCACCGAAGCGCAATATACCTACGTTTTATAGACGCGGTAATCTTCTATAAGTATCTATAAAAAGCTTTGTCCGGACTTGACTGACTGACTGACTGATCAACGCACAGCTTAAACCGCTGATAGAAGAGTGCTGAAATTTGGACAGTAGGTTCTTTATGCGATGTAGGCATCCGATAAGAAAGGATTTTTGAAAATTACCAAGGGTGTGACTTATGCGGGTAAAACCGCGGGACACAGCTAGTGTTAAAAATAAAAGTTTCGCTACGCTACGAATATACTACAGCTACGCGCTGCTACGGCATCGGTACTACGAAATCCCATACTTACTAATATAATAAAGATGTGCTCATATTAAGTATACTAGCTGCGTCCCGCGGCTTCACCCGCGTAAGTCCCGATTCCATGTGAATATCGGGATCAAAAGTAATCTAATGGTGAAAGAATTTTTAAAATCGGTCCAGTAGTTTTTGAGTTTATTCATTACACACATTCATACACACAAACACACAAAATAATAACAATATTTCCTCTTTATTAGAATAGAAGAATAGATATTAGAAGAAAGTCTATGTATGATTGGGTAGTCTTAGTACATACTATTTTCGTCTGTGGTATGGTTCTTCTTCATACAAAAACTTAAATTTGCTAATATAATTTTTTTATCATATTGACTCGACTCGGAACTTTGATTTTTAACACCTAATAGGGATTATTATAGACCTTGGTATCTATTCATTATAAAGGATGAAAGGACATAATATCTGTACCTACCTATTTGGACGAAAATAATAAAAATGAGGAACTACCATATTATGGGTCACTCAGAATAGGCAGGTAGTACAAGTATCTCTTATTAAAAAAAATTAGCTCTAGGTCCACTCGTTTCTCAGAAAGTCAATCAATTTCTCAGAAAGACAATCGGACAGACGGACAAGCGGTGAAGGAAAACATCGCGAGGAAACTGACATGTCCTAGGACTCACCTCGGTCCGAAGACATTCGCCAATTCGGAGCAGGCTCCCGTGGCGTCTTACTGCCTAACCCCTCTAAGATTAGGCCCTTGCTTATATTAGAAATATTTTACAAGGAGAAATGTATCATCAAAATTTCTTCCATGACAGGATTCGAACCTCTGCCCCTCTCTTGATCGCTTTTAGCGATAAGGCCGCCCATTGTACCTATTCTAAAATTAGCTGTAAGTTTTTGTTTTTGTAATGTGTTTGTAAATTTTTGGTACCTACATACAATTAAGTTTTATCTATCTCTTGCCGGGCGAGTGCGCTACCACTGCGCCACACGAGAACCCACGTGACATGGTAATTTCATGATTATACTCTATCCTTGTTTTGTTTACCGACTAAGGCTCGGTTTGAACGCCATGTTTGAAGGCTTATATTTGAATAAGTATACCATTTCCCTAAACGTTTCTTCCACTTCCATCCACAATAGGTGCCTACTTAACAAATTCCTGTAAATAACGCACACGGTCTCACTAATGGACCCCTCATGATGTTAAAATGTTTCATTGTTTAAAATCAAAGTGAGGTATCGAGAGGTACGAGGTAAAGAATTTATGTTACTTTGCGGATAGAGTGAATGAATAATGAATGTCGTTTATTTGCTCGAAATATGGTTACTGAGATGTCACGTAAGTATTACTTATTCTAACATATTTCAACAGCACTTAATTTTAATTTAATTTTATTGATATTTAATATTATGACTGTCATTAAGTAATTCCTAACAGATGTTAAGATACAATGGTGTTATTAAGACAATAATTTATAGTCCGTCGTCGAGATTTTAAGCTATTGCATAGCTTTTATCGCGGGGTTTGAGCTTTGAATGAAGAAATTTCGTAACGAAAAAATCCTAACACCCCCCACTCCGCCTACCATGTTGCCATGGTTACCATGTAGCTCGGCCATGCAATAGCTTTACTGCGGCAGTCCCCGAGTGCCGGTTTTTTTCTTAGCTAAATGTCGGGGTAGCACCACCAGTGCCCACAACACCAGTGAACCTCGGTCTTCCGAGAAGGTTGCAGAACCTTGTTCGATGATGAGTCGAATACGGATTTACTAGGCTCACAAAAACATAGGTCTTAATTTTCATTTTAAAAAACGGAAAACGCCTAAATTTTTCTCAAACGCGCCTATCTTTTATCCCGATATACCTACCTGCAGGATCGGGACTTTCGCGGGTGGGGCACAGCTGGCGGAGAAGCAAAAACTCCCAAGTCAAATAGTCCTCTTCATACAGACGTAGGTTTTCACCATATTTTTTTCTTCAACTACGTTTTGGGATCTTTTACCTCTATTCAGCTTGGTTCTCTACCCACTGGAGAAGTAAAGCGGATCGATCTGACACTTGGTTCAGACTGGGAGCGGGTAAGACGGCTTCGAGTTACCCCTATTGTTATAGCCATCGGGCTAAGGCTGCGGCCATTATGGTCTCTTACACTTTCCTAGCGGATCACGTATCTGATACGTTATGGCAGTTTTGATACAACTCGTGCGTCACGAATAGAATACGTGATGTATACTCTTACTTACTATAAATAAATCACGTATTGTACCCGTGATCAGCGAGTGTAAACTCTATCCTATTCTACTTGGTTCTCTACCCACTGGAGAAGTAAAGCGGATCGATCTGACACTTGGTTCAGACTGGGAGCGGGTAAGACGGCTTCGAGTTACCCCTATTGTTAAAGCCATCGGGCTAAGGCTGCGGCCATTATGGTCTCTTACACTTTCCCTGTGGATCACGTATCCGATACGTTATGGTAGTTTTGATACAACTCGCGCGTCACAAATAGAATACGTGATGTATTCGAGAGATGTAAACTCTATCCTATTCAACTTGGTTCTCTACCCACTGGAGAAGTAAAGCGGATCGATCTGACACTTGGTTCAGACTGGGAGCGGGTAAGACGGCTTCGAGTTACCCCTATTGTTAAAGCCATCGGGCTAAGGCTGCGGCCATTATGGTCTCTTACACTTTCCCTGTGGATCACGTATCCGATACGTTATGGTAGTTTTGATACAACTCGCGCGTCACAAATAGAATACGTGATGTATTCGAGAGATGTAAACTCTATCCTATTCAACTTGGTTCTCTACCCACTGGAGAAGTAAAGCGGATCGATCTGACACTTGGTTCAGACTGGGAGCGGGTAAGACGGCTTTGAGTTACCCCTATTGTTAAAGCCATCGGGCTAAGGCTGCGGCCATTATGATCTCTTAATATTGTTAAACAAAAATTAAATTATGTGTAGGAGGGTTCACCTCGTCGAGCGCCTCCTAGCCCTAAACTAAGCTAGGCTTGTATGGGTTCTAGACAATGGATATAATAATACTTTGTAAGGTCCCGGGTAAAAACCGGACCCTATTACTGAGACTCCGTTGTTTGTCTGTCCATCTGTCACCAGGCTCATGAACCGAACCGAACCGTGACAGCTGGATAGTTGACATTTTTACAGATCATGTATTTCTGTAGCCGCTATAATAAAGAATATGATTGCTAACTTAAAACAAAATGATACAAATATTTAACGGTGTTCCCATCCAATAAACGTGATTTTATAATTTTCAACTCAACGATATCGCGTCAAGGATTTTTTGTATAGATAATGGTACGGTAGGTAGGTACCTACTGGTATGCACTTGGTTGGTTAATATTTTGTGTTTATAGTAGACTGCTGAAATATGGAGAGTGTACTATTTATATAATGTAGGCATCAGATAAGAAATGGTTTTTTGTAATTTCCACTTGGAGATCGGGACTTAAAGTTTTGAGATTGCTATAAAAAAGCGTAAAAAACCTGAACGTAATGCACGCTGCCTAACCAATCGTGGAAAATGTAAAACGTCGTCGTATAATCGAAGTTGCCATCAACCACTCACCGCTTTGTTAATCGCACCATACTTATTGCATTCGATATTTACCGTTTATTCGATAGGCATTATACTTCACTGATGGCGGTGTAAAAGTCCTCGAGTGGCGATGGCGACCATGATGCGATGCGAAACGGAGTGTTGGAAGACTTACTCGGTGGACCGATGACATTGTAGCGGTCGCGGGAAGTCATTGGATGGCTATTTGTGGCATCGTATGGGTGAGGCAGTGGACAGATAAGGGCTGAGATGATGATGATGAGGTGTTGGCGACCATGATGCAATGCCAAACGGAGTGTTGGAAGACTTACTCGGTGGACCGATAACATTATAGCGGTCGCGGGAAGTCATTGGATGGCTATTTGTGGCATCGTATGTGTGAGGCAGTGGACAGATAAGGGCTGAGATGATGATGAGGAGGAGGTGTTGGTGAGCACGATGCAATGCGAAACGGAGTGTTGCAAGACCACCTACTTGGTGGACCGACTACATTGTGGCGGTGGTCGGTCCACCGAGTAGTATGGGGAAGGTCTATGTGAGGCAGTCGACGGATAAGGGCTGAGATGATAATGATGATGAGGGCGGTGTTGGTCTAGATACCTCGACTTTTATTCCGAAGATCATCCAGGTCAACCGCGCGTACCAATAAGGGGGTGGTATAGGTCCAGAGCAAGCATACTCCACCTAACAATGTCCCGGGGACTCTAGCGCCATAAAAGTATGGAATAAAAGTGACATGCTCTGTATAAATCATCTAAATTTACTTAGATGAAAAGCCAAACATTATGCCTACTGATAAGGAAGCGTTTCTTCAGTGGCAGTTGAAACAAGCTGCTGAAGTAACGTTACATTAAATTCATTGATACTTTTGGCGTTTTAATCGTCATTCATTGTCTTCATCTTAGAAAACGCAGAGATTATCATTTAATTTCTATGTTAGACATAACAGCATTGTAAGTGCTGCAGCGGCTCGTTGGTTGGTTCTTTGTTTCAGTATAAGAGGAACATGGAATATGTTTGAGACAAACATACATAGGTAAACTTCATTGCGTAAACTTTTTTATTTCACACGATTTGTTAACATACTTAGTTATACATTCTTCCGGGTCTTTATCGCGTATTATTATTTATTTTCTTACCTCGATGTTTCAACCATGTTACAATGGTCTTGGTCGCGATAGAACATACATACCTACGTACCTTTACTCTATTTCAAAAACTTAGATAAAAAATGTAAACAATAGAACTGTCAATTTTAAAGGAAAAAGCGTAAATAAAGATGTCACTTTCAAATAAACGTATGAGATTTTTGTTTAGGTACCGTTTTGGTCTCAGTTTCTGAAATAGGGTAGGCATACACTAGTAGGTATTGAGATGCAATACCATATTCTTAAAAAACAACTGTATTTAGGAAAAAAAAGGAATAAATAATAATGTTTCTAAACAAATAAACAATAATAAAAATGCGTATTTTTCCCTAAAAACATTCTAGCATAAAATTGCCTCAAGCTACATACAAAAATAAATAGAAATATAACAAAGAATTTTGTTACAAAACTTGTTTTCAAAACAATATTTATCTGTGGTTAATTAATCAATAAATTAAGTCAATTATTACTAACCTACGGTTAACTATTTCGAAATATCGAATACAGTTACAACACAATAAAAAAACTATTTCAATTATTGAATTAATCACCAATTAATTAAATACAAATTGTAAATTAATTTCTACTTAATTAAATTTAATAACAAAACTAGTTTAAGTAGATTCATTTAATAATTGTTTGAATCGCGTTCTATATTTCATTTTGTATTTACATTTGAAGCCCTACCACCGCAAACTACCAATTGAATCAAAGGGGCGGCGTTATGGAGAAGGATAGCTATATGGAATACCACCTTATAGTGAAAGAGACAGAGGAAAGGTTGTAACACTTAGGGTTGATCAGAAACCTCGAAACATCAGTCAAAGTTTGCATTTTGACGTAGTAAGTTGACAGTCTAATTGATTGTTGACGCGCGAAATTCAAACATCGAATTTGTTATTTAATTTTAAATTTCGATTATTGTTTTATTCATAGTAGAACTTTTTAATAAATGTAATTTATTTAATAATGATAAATGAATAACTTTTAATTAAATTAATTATTTTTAAGTGATTATTTGAACTAAAGTGAGTGAAGTGAAGTGTTGAAGTTGAATATAAAATGTCGGAGAGTAGTAGAAGAGGTGCTGCTTATACAATTGATAATATATTAGGACATACAGACAGACAACATGGTGAGTACATAATCTATCTATATAAAAGAAAGTTGTGTTAGTTACACCATTAATTTATAACTCAAGAACGGCTGAACCGATTTGGTCATAAATTGGTAAGGAGGCTAGAAACGAGATAAGAACATAGGATACTTTTGATCCCGTAAATCGGGGATCGGGATTTATGCGAGTGAAACCGCGGGGCCCAGCTAGTATATAATATAGCATAGTGACAGACAGTTTATTTAGTAAAGGGTCCCGTTTTTATACTTTGGGTACGGAACCCTAGAAACAAAACAAAAATAATTTAAAAAATCGGTGATAAACTGATAATGATACACAGACAGACAGGGTTCGTATTCTGTATAACAAAAATGATTTTTGTCGAAAACGGTTCAGCAGTTGTTGGTAATTTTACAAGAAATAACTAGATACTACCCAAAGACGCGAGTTCAGACCTCGCCCACAGTGTATTTTTTAAAATGTATTTTTCCTTTAAAATATTTCTAGTAGAGCTTGAGCTGTAATTAAAGCAATAAATAAAAAATAAACCAATTACGAAATAATTATTTTATTATCAAAGAAATCAACACTTTTAGCGAAACTTTGCATAATTTTCAAAAATTGTTTTATCCGTTTTCGAGCAAAATTTCACAATGCTGAGGTATTGTTAAGACGTTTTAAAAGTGTAGAATACGGGACCGACAGACAAGCGGATAAGCGAGTGATCGTGTAAGGGTACCTTTTGAGGTACGGAGCATTGAAATAGTTCCTAATCGGTGAATATATCTGCGTAAAAAATAAGCGCCTTTGACGTCTTCTTTCTGAAGTCGGTGTAATAGCTTTCAATACCTAACGAAAAAAAAAGCAAAAGTCAATGCCTAACCCAGCGGCTTAAGCCGTATCGCCAAGTATATCCGTGTTCCGATATATAGGTCGGTGCAGCAGTTTTTTTTTTCGTTTTCACGATGTTAAACTTAAATAAACTATTTTTTCTATTAAGAGAAGGCTACTGTAACTTTATTATTTATAATGAAACCAAACACCTATAAAACATAATTAAAATTAAAAACTAAATTAAAACTAAAACTGATTAAAATAAAACTAACTAAAAACTAAAATAAATCTAAATCAGCTAAACTTTTAAGAGGAGTATATACGCCAACGACCTTGAAACTGAAAATCCCTGTCGAGCTCATCGAAAATTGTTGATTATTTCATGACGGAATGTCGTAGAACTTTTTTTTGTGCACAGATTGTAGGTGACATTGTTTCCTACATTTTGGTGTAGTTTTAAGACAAGAACCTCCTATTGGTGCAAAGCCTATCCAAATTTTAGACAAAAAATGTCTGATTTGGCTAAAATGTCGATAGGCTTCAATACGTTTCGACATATTTGTATGGAAACTGCACTAAAATATCGGAAACAATGTCGCCTACAATCTGTACACAAAAAAAAGTTCTACGACATTCCGTCACGAAATAATCAACAATTTTTGATGCGCCCGACATGGATTTTCAGTTTTTCAGAATAGTGCCCTTAAATGCTTTCAAAAACTTTAGTACCAGGGACAGGAACAGGTCGAAATTAAGAAAGCACCTCCACGTGTGTTCTTGCGAGTAAGGCCTCGTAGTGATAGTAATGAGCAATATTTCCTGAGTGTGGATTAACACTAAGAAATATTGTTTACGATGACTAACTTTATATAACGTTTGTCTTTTTCTGTGACATGAAGTTTTAAAGTTGACAGACAGAGAGACAAACGTTACATAAACTTAGTAATAGTTTACTAATAAGTAAGGGGGCAAGTAGTACCTACTTAAGAGGATAGTCTCCATTCTCTTTCTCCATACAAACGTAGTTTACATTTTCCTCCCTGGATAAAGACATTAGAGCAATATGTTTATGCCATAAATCCTATATCTGTCATGACAATGCATCTAGCTTTGTTTTTTTTTTAATTTTCTAATTAAAATAATATTAAAAAATAAAAAAATAATCAAATAAAAAAAATAAAAAGTAGATTCATAGTCTTGACAGATACAAGTTTTATGGCATAAACATATTTGCTCTAATGTCTTTATCCAGGGAGGAAAATGTAAACTACGTTTGCATGGAGAAAGAGAATGGAGACTATCCTCTTAAGTAATATTCGCACAGAATTACCAAGTATACCTACTTAAGTGTCATCCTTTCTTAATCGTAAGTTCTCACGCTCTTCGACTAAGTATAAGTAGAAATTCGAAGAATTGTCTAAGTTAATCTAAAATCGGATTAACTTAAGTATTATCCTAACTTAGCTGCAATCCGGGTTCACTCGCGTGCCATGTAGGTACTTGTATTTAAGCTTTGCTAAGTTTCGTACTAGCATTTTTTTAATAAACGTGGAATAAGGTCGGAGTAATTTTACCACTGTTTGTTTCTGTCTGTCAAACTTTGAAAGTTCTTGACACGGAAAAAGACAAACGTTCCATAAACTTAGTCATCGTTTATAATAAATACCAATAAATAAATATTGCACGACGTTACACACAGCTCAATCTAGCCCCAAAGTACAAGCCCATAAGCACTAGGCCTGTACTATGGTTGGTTATTATACAATGGATATACTACATATTATACTTTTTTTTTTGTAAATACATACATACATATTATACACTAGCTGCGCCCCGCGGTTTCATCCGCGTAAGTCCCGATCCCGCGGGAATTACTGGATAAAAAATAGCCTATGTGTTATTCTAGGTGTCCAGCTATCTATATTCCAAGTTTCATCGCAATCGGTTCAGTAGTTTTTGCGTGAAAGAGTAACAAACATCCATACAAACTTTCACATTTATAATTTTAGTAGGATAGGATAGGATAAGTAGGATAGAGACACCCAGACCAGAAACAAACATTTATTTTTAAGCATAAATACTTGCCCGGCGGGAATCGAACCTTTAGTAGGCAAATCAAGCAAGGCAAGGTACGATCGAATACGGGGGAAACCGTACGACTTAAATATCTCCCAAAATACGTGATATTTTTTAGCCACGGTGTTGACAAGAGCAATTAACCCCGCACCGATCTGTGGGACCCGGCAGTTGCAATATCACCTACTATGGGAGATATTTGAGTCAATCGGTGTTCCCTCGTCTCCGATTCTAAATAAGTAAGCCGATTGATGTTCCGTGAAATGGCAAATGGTATAAAAATAATGACAATAATGTTATACCGTCGCGTCGCCTATCTATTGCTGAGAGGGATTTACCAGCAACGGACTCAGGGTAGGGGCGATATCTACCTATTCAAATTCAAAATCAACTAAATAGTGTAAGCTTATTTATTATTGAAAATTATGAATTTATGAGTTTAAAAAACGTAATTGTAATCTTCTATTGTAATCTGTTTTAGATTGTCATTTCTTTAATTTAATTTAGGTTTCATTTCATTTATATGTTATTCTATCTATAGATAGATTAACGTTTAATTGTACAAAAAACACAAATTCAATTTAGGTAGGTACACAAAGAAAAACTTTAAAACTAAGTGACATAATGGGGGCATTATCGCCTATGGGAGATCTCTTCCAGGCAACCAAAATGTTTTTTCTTCCGTTTTCGCGATGCCGATGTTAGATTGAAATTTAACTATTTTTTCAGTTCAATCTTGAAGAAGAAACCTGTAAAGGTCTCAAAACGATGAGCACCGAGACAGACAATGCTAAAAGCAATAAACACCATGCCATTACAACCAAAAAATTAGATAAATTTGCAAAAAATACATCTTCAATAATACAATCGCGGCGAGCCTCGAAATCGCGTTTCTGGGTAAATTATTCAGATGTAGGTATAATAATAATCATTTTTGTTGGGACCACGACTGGTGTGACCCGTTTGCCGAAACGTCGCGTCGAGGTAATTAACATAAATGATTATATCTATAACGCGATCTAGACCCGTGTCTAATAATATAATGATGGACGGAAATCGTGTAAGTTTAAAAAGGGTGAGGTATAATAATATCCTGAGTCCATCCCTGTAGGTAACTACACCGTGTTGTACAACTCGAACGTTCACAAGTGCCAATTTAAATAGATTTAACTCTGTTTGTCATATTATTTATAATACTTTATCTTACTATCTGTGTCCCGTGGTGTCACCCGCCTACAATCTATTACTATTATAAAGCGGAAGAGTTTGTTTGTTTTTTTGTTTGAACGCGCTAATCTCAGGAACCACTGGTCCGATTTGAAAAATTCTTTCGGGGTTGGATAGTCCATTTATTGAGGAAGGCTATAGCCTACTTTTGATCCTGATATTCCCACGGGATCGGGACTAATGCGGATGAAACCGCGGGGAGCTGCTAGTTATTATTACTATTATAAAGCGGAAGAGTTTGTTTGTTTGTTTGAACGCGCTAATCTCAGGAACCACTGGTCCGATTTGAAAAATTCTTTCGGGGTTGGATAGTCCATTTATTGAGGAAGGCTATAGGATACTTTTGATCCCGATATTCCCACGGGATCGGGACTTATGCGGGTGAAACCGCGGGGAGCTGCTATCATAATATAAAGAACAAACACTCCAAATCATCGGTCTACTCCGGATAAATGTCGGTTTCTTCACGATGTTTTACTCCATTGTTCGGTTGAAATTATTGTCCTAGTATTATTTTTGACGTCTTTTGACTTGCGCGCGGAGAGATGCAGTCCATAATTTCATAACGACAGAACGGGCACCTGTGGCGCAATTGGCTAGCGCAGTACACGGAATGTAAAGGTTGCAGGTTCAACTCCTTTTGGGTGAACATTTTTTTAAAAGCATTTGTTTAAACAACCAGTCTCTGACTTAGTGTAAGGTAGACCGAGCAAAGTGATCGCAAATTTTCGACTAATTTAACCCTTCACAAGCCGCGTTATAAAATTTGTCTCCATTTTTTTTAATAAAATTAAATTCTAGGTATAAGTACCTGCCTACTTACATTGCAGTTAGACTTTGGTTGCGTGGGTTTTGATAGAGTTTCCCTGCTCGATAATATAGAACCAAAAAACTAACGAAAGAAAGTGATTGCCACACTAAAGTGTATGACCCTTATAAAAATCTTGTTAACATCAAATAGACAATAAAAATTGCTTTTATTTATACAAAACCTATTGTATCCATTCAGTACAAGTTTTAATACGCACAGACAGACAGCATTACCTTTATTAAAAATAGTATAAATAAATACTTAACAATTGTTAAAGTTAAAGTGACGTTAAGTGTTTAACAATAACATTTTTCTAAGGGTCTTATTGAGGAGAACTTTTCAATCGATTTTAAGCTCTATTTCTTTGTACTTAGAGTGGGTTTTAGAATGTGTTCTCTGTAATTAGGTTCATAACTTTTTGCCGATTGAAATTGGATTTTATTTGCAAGGTCGTAAGATCGCTTTTGGCAGTGTTTGTATGTAATTAGTTTATAATTTGGGGTCGTTTTAAATAGTTGGTAGTCCGTGGATTAAGGGATAGTTGTCATGTTGATGGGAACGTTTAGTGAGGGTTTTAGGGTTCCTTCGGTCGAAGATATAAACGGTATTTCATTAGGCTTTGGCTACCTGCTACTTCGTTAGGTACCCTAAGGTAACGGAATTAAAATCCGTCTAAGTATCGGGAATAAGTCAGATTAAAATATTATCTGGATTTAAGCTGAATTTGTATAAAAAAAATACTAAGTAAATGTTAACCCTTTCCTTGCAGTCAGGTAACAAGGTCCGATTTCGGTGATACGTTGGATATTTGTTATAATTTTTTAAAAGTCGAATTATTGTTAATTTTTATTATTTACAGGCTCGTTATTCGCAAATAGACATACTCAAATTGTGTCCTATGTGCATGAGGGTTAAAAGTCGAATATTCGGCGGAACCCATCCAACAATTAGCCAGCTCTCATGCGAATCCCATATTAATTTAATCTGCATGTACCTTGTAAAAATACTACTTAGAAAGGTCTATAATCTTTCTACTGACTAGTTATTTTTTTAACTTTGCTATGTTCCCATAACTTTAATTCTGTTGGTACCTACTTACTTTGCGCTATGTTTGTGACCCCAAAATTGGTAGGAAACTAGCACAGTATAAATAATAGGTGTACTACGTATACTACGCCAGCAGGCACTAAATCTCACTGAGGCATAAAATATTTTTGTGAGAAACATGGGATAAAAATAATATTTTTATTTGAATTGTGGATTGGCACATTATATCTTCGCGTTTCTTCTCTTCCAAATCGAAAAGTTAGACTTATTTGAAAACTTAGAAAAAGGAAGTTTCAAAAGTTACTTATAATTGAATTTTAATTATTTTATTTATTTGTTATTTTTAGGAACTAAAAGGGTTAACTGGGTTTAATTTTGTAGGGTTAATTTTAGTTAATTTTAATAAACTAGGGTTAATTTTGGAAACAATTTTGTGTGTGGAAAAATCTTCTTCACGTCCCCCATTTTTGTAGAAACAAACTACCATGAACTAATCTGATACCTTTTGGGCCCCGGTAGCCCGGGTCTAAAAGAATACAGCGGTCGGTCAGGATTTGAAACCACGACCTTCGGAATGAAAGACGCGATATCTACCACCAGACCAACACTCCTTATACCTAAAATAACGTGGACCCAGTTGACCATTATCAAATTAGAGAAGGGCCTATTGGGCCCTGTCCAAGTTTCGAAGAGGACCATTTGCCCCCCTAACCAGTTTTACCATCTTGACTTTTAAGCACGAAGCTAACAAACTTCCTTCTAATTTGCCAACAGACCCAGTCGAGTTGAAATGCGAAAGCGGCACACATTCCGACTCGGAACTCGAGCACGAGCAAGCAGAACACGAGCACGATCAGTTACACAACGAGCACAGCGAGCACGGCGAGCATTCTGAGAGCTTGGACAGTGGACGACCGCGCAAGGTAACTTTTTACTTCGTATATACTGATCTCGATTTGGATTAGGTTAGGAACTATAAATCAGGTTAGGTTATGTTGCAAAGAGGGTTAGGTTAGAAATGAAAATAATATTTTCATTATAATTTTTGATTTTATTTTCATAACATTCTAATTGTATAGAATAGAAATAAAATTATGAATACGAAACCCTCAAAACGGGACATGGTCATGGCTGCGGGCTGGCTTTGGGTTTTTGACATAAACATATTTTCTCTAAAGATCGAGGGAAGAAACAGTCGACTACGTTTGTAAAGTTTGTATAAAGAAATGAGTAGGTGTAAGACTTTCTCCTTAAAGAACAGTCTGTCATACTGTCCGTGATATTTCAAGCAGGTACGCCGCAGTAGAACGACGTTCACAACGTACCAGCTCCACGAGTTGGAGCGGGCCTTCGACAAGACGCAGTATCCTGATGTCTTCACCAGGGAGGAGCTGGCTATGAGACTGGATCTTAGCGAGGCTAGAGTACAAGTGAGTAGATTTATCTTCAGTTTTCGCGATGTTAGGTTGAAATTAAAGTTATTTTTCTGGTTTTAATTAAGGGGGGTCCACCCTTACAGGGGAGTCTACTGGAAGAGATCTGTGAAGACCATCGTCCGTATAGTATAAGAAGAGTCCCGCGGTTTCACCCGCGTAAGTCCCATTCCCATGGTAATATCGGGATCAAAAGTAGCCTATGTTACTCCTCGATAATGTAGCTTTCCACTGAAGAAAGAATTTTTGAAATCATCCCCAATATACATACATACAAACCAATGTTACCTCTTTATAATATTAGTATAGATTCACAAAAACCGTAAAATGACTTTAATTTTAATACTAGCAAGTTATCAAAATGGTTCCTTATCATTTTGTAGCCTTAATAAACGTGGAGTAAAGTTGGAGTAATTTTATTACTTTTTGTTTCTGTTTGTCAACTTCAAAAGTTTTCATTGAAAGACAAAGCATGTTCTCACTACTCCAACCTTACTCCACGTTTATTAGCAGGCTATAAGATATTATTATGTATGTAGGTACTAGAACCACTGTACCTACTAGGGTGTTGTCTCTCAATCATATTTCATGTTACTTTTACAAGAAATAAATATAACAAGCCGCTCAAGCTGCAGCTCTAAAAATAACGTTACGTCTATCGTAAAAATGAAATAAACCTTGCTGCAGGCGCTAAGATAAGAGGTCGTCAAAATTAATCACAAACATTTTATTGATAACTAAATTTCTAAATCGGTCAAGCCCTTTTGGAACAATCGATTGCGCACAGACAAACAACCTCTTACCATAAATGTCGTGGGTAAGCAATATAAGTAGTAAAAACTGGCAATAAACAGTATCCAAGTAGCTAAATAGTACCGGAACCTCATTACAGACGACAATAGTTTAATTTCTGCAATAATTAGCGCACTAATTGTGTGTAATTGTCTGCAATTAGTGCGCGAAAGACCGCGGCTTCCGTCGACGGGGTATCTCAGAGTTATGCGCGGTTTACGCAATGACAGTTGGCTGGGTAACTGGATTTACTTGTTATTAATCATTTTATTAACTAAAAAATCGAATAAGTATACTTTACAAATAAAATCACGATGACATCAAAAAAACGTTTATTTCTTTTTAACCTCCAACGATGGAGAAATAGAGGGGTGTTGTCTGTTTGTGAATCCGTCTGGCTTTTAATCGATAAAGTGATTTTGATAAAAAAAAAAGTTTGATAGGTGACTTTATGCGCCAGTGTCCTTATCTATGTTTATTAAATCCAATTGTAATAAACTAAGCCACTAAAGATTAACCACTCTTAGAAAAGTGAGTAGAACACGAAGTCATGTGGTTTGAAATTCATGCTATCTGTCTTACTTATGTCTATAGATGGATGTTTTTACTATTGACAACTTTCTGATAAGATCGTGGTATACTTTACATAAAAATCCAAAGGCCGTAAAATATTGGCAAATCTATTTGCAGTAGGTATGGTCAATACGACTTACATGCTATGTTTAAGCGGACCCGGGCTTTTGAAAAGGATGCAAAAATGAAAGCTCAGATCAGGAAGAGTTACGCGTCTCATAGTCATCTTCACCTTTCGACCTCCACCGTCTTCTATATGGAAGACAAAAAAAATGTGAGCCGTCATGGGACGCCTGGCAGATGTGCAACATCAACTCGCTACGTATATAATAGTATGATTATATTCCATCATAGGTAGGTATATATACTTATAGCGAGGCGAGGCGTCGCCATGGCCTGTATCATGGCCATGCGATTTTTTAGGTTTACCCGCGCCTATAGATGTTTCACACCAAAAAATATATTTGCTTCAGGCGTCATGTCTTTACTAGACGACAGTATATAATGGCACCCATTATATACTGTCGTCAGCAACTATTTTTCTGTCTTCTAAAATCAAAAGGTCAAAAGCTTACGCCTGTTTAAGTATTTCAACTAACATCGTTTAAACGGCACCTTAAAACAGACTGCAGTAAACATTAGCGCCCTCAAGTTGAAGTATAAAATTGTCGCGCCTATTACTGTCCATTGTGAACGCGGCATTAACTCACTTCACTAGATTATCTCAGCCTGCGATTAAACGAGACTTTTCATTCGCAGGCTTTGATTCTGCAATCAGCACGATTCTTTCGCGGTAATCTTTCCCGCGTCTATTTTTGGCTTTAATTTTGAATTGCAATGGTGCTGTCTCTGTCTATCTTATTTAGTTTAAACGGAATAAAAAGACCCAAATTTAATTTGACGACAAGTAGATAAATTTACTATATAATTTAAAAAAAAACCATTGATTTTTTCTTCATTTATTTACCAAAAACCAATTTACAACTACTACCTACAACGAAACTTATCAAATATTAATTTAACAAAACTGAACGAAACAAAACAAAGATAAAGAAAATCACATTTCATAATTAGAATTAATAAAAGTTAGAATATGAAAAAAAACAATATTTATGGACATTGTCATAGCTGATAATAGGTTTTATGGCATAAACATATTTTCTCTAATGTCTTTCTTTATCCAGGGAGGAAACAGTCCACTACGTTTGTAAAGTTTGTATAAAGAAAAGAGTAGACTTTCCCCTTAATTCTCAAATTTTAAGTAGCAATTTAGTATTCGGCTGTAAAACTACTAAATTCCAAACAAAAAAACAGAATTTCCAATACAAAAAAAAAACAAATAAAAATACCTAACCTAAACTTAAAAACCTAGAGTAAAATAACAAAAACTTTTAAAAAACTTCAACGTACATATCTACGTGATTTCCCAGTTCACGATTGTGGCCGACTTTTAATTTTTTTTATTGTGTAATTGTCAGCAATTTGTACCTCTCCCCCTCCCCCCTCACCCCCCTAGGACTCTCCGACTACAATGGAAACGTAATGAAAAGCAATTACTCCATACGTGGTTACCATACTACAACACTTCGCAACGAAAATCAACCGTATTGTCAACTCCTTAGAGTTTATTTTCGAGAGGCACAAAACAGAGAATAGAATCAAATTGGGCTAGTCAGAGAAATTCGCTAATAAAAAGACATTGTAACAATAAAAATTGGTATAATTTGATAATTTTCGAGTATGAGAAGTCGTTGGGTTCTTACAATTGATGTTGGTGATTAGGTGGATTAACTTTTAAAGCGTTTATTGACTTGTAGAATGTAGGTAATATATGTTTTTGTTCGGGTCAAATTGCAGCTGAATTGCAAATGCAATAAATTCTTCACGATTCGAAAATAGAATTGGAAATGTTGATAGCCTTATTAAACGTGGGGTAAGTCGGATTAGTGAGAACTTGCTTTGTGCAATGGCTTTGTCTTTGAAGAACTTTAAAAATTAACAGACAGAAACAAAAAGTTGTAAAATTACTCCGACCTTATTCCACGTTTATTAATAAATGCTATGAGATGTTATGTATTCCCATTAGAAAGTTCCTTTTCCGCGCGTTAAGTAAAATAAACGCATAACCCTTTTTTGCGTCGCGCAATCGGGTAAAAACCAGCATATTATTCTGGTTTCTGGGTCGTTGTTCTTTTACGTTCAAGACACTCCTCGATGTCCTCTTTATTTTCGCCGAGCAGCTATTTATTGAGTGTCGTTCCGAATTCCTCAGTTACTGCACCGGCCTACGTACCGGATCCCGGATGAGGCTGCTTATATGCAAAAGCTATAATAATTTAATGACCGTAATACGAAATAAGCCCCGAAATTAATCACCATTCAGAGATATGAATGCGGCTAACGAATGCAGTACTGCAGAGTAATTACTTATCAAGTGGTTTTGGCTTAACGTTTTCGGGTCTGAAATGAATTCGGTAAAGTCACTGAGGTAACTATTTAAATCAAGATTTGACTAGCTTAGTTGCTTACCGTGGGGCTAGATGGCGTTGTATGATGTTCACGAAATTTATTTATTTTATTTATTAAAGTACCTACTGGTAAAGTACATGAAAATGTACAGAATTTGAAATAAAGATACATTTTAAGAAATAAGTCTAACCGCCGCACTCAGAGACATTTAATGGTTACTTAAGAACGTGGCGACTGTTACCATTTCCATACAAACTTAATCTTCTATCTATTTCTATTACTATTATAAAGCGGAAGAGTTTGTTTGTTTTTTTGTTTGTTTGTTTGAACGCGCTAATCTCAGGAACCACTGGTCCGATTTGAAAAATTCTTTCGGCGTTGGATAGTCCATTTATTGAGGAAGGCTATAGGCTACTTTTGATCCCGATATTCCCACGGGATCGGGACTTATGCGGGTGAAACCGCGGGGAGCTGCTAGTACCAAAATAAATTATGAAAAATTTAGTTTTCTACCTTATTATCGATATTATTCGGATTAAGATTTTACTTTTATAGGGTCCCCACCACAAGGTTTTCCAAAATATTCATTCGAAATGAAATAAAACGGAGAAACATTTTTTTCATTTTTCCAGCGTAAATGACTTTTTATTGGGAATAATATAAAACAAATGAGATTGAAATGAGATGTAAACTAGTAATTTACGCTGGAAAAATTAAAAAAATGGTTCTTCGTTTTATTTCATTTTGAATGAATATTTTGGAAAACCTCGTGGTGGGGACCCTATAAATGTAAAATCTTAATCCGAATAATATCGATATTAAGGTAGAAAACTAAATTTTTCATAATTTATTTTGGTATTAAGTTTGTATGGAAATGGTAACAGTCGCCTCGTTCTTAAACTATACTAAGTAACGATTTCACAAAGAAAATATTTACTAAGTGACAGTTTAGGTAGCGGCGATAAGTCTGTACACAAAATCCCATACATTTATATGAAAGTGACAGCTCTTTATTTACTTTTTCCTTTAAAATTGTCAGTTCGTTGATTACCTTTTTGATCTAAGTTTCTGAAATAGAGTGATAGGTATAGCTATAGCGTAGAGCGTACGAATATTATTAAATAACGGGGTACTTGGAGCTCAAAATACTCGAAAAGTGAGTTCGCCAGTTTTTGTAGTGAAAACAAATAACGTTTTTCAATTTCAGACTACGACCTGACGTTTAGATTCTTTGTATTTAACATTTTTCTTCAAGAAGATGTGTCAAATCATAGTCTACAATTAGAAAACGAAGTCTAAGTTTAAAATTGTATTAGAGCGTACTGTGAACAGTTACAAATATTTCGTAGCATAAGCTACGAAACATTTCGATCGCCTACGAAAGTCGTAGCTCTTAAGCCAAACGACTGAACTAAGTTAAGCCAGTTTCTCATACACATGCGTCCAGCGCAAACTATGCCAGCTATGCTTACATATTTGATGGCAAACTAGGCTAAAAACTTAGTTTTTTCCGTGTTCTACAGAATTTAATACTAGGCATGCCTTTTAAGTTCTGTCGTTTGTATATTTGCCGCCAATTTTAAAATTAGAACTTTTCAAAATTCAAATTTGTTAGAATTTCGAATATCAAAACAATTGAAAGGATTAATGCAATTGTTTAGTCACAGCGTTGGTTTGAATTTGTCAGGTCATACGAAAATGAATCTTACTAAGGAAAATGTTCGTGCAATAATTTTCTATAACTTTCGAAGAGACCTCACGCGACTTCAGTGTTTCGAAGAGTTAACATCTGTATTCCATGATGAAGTCCCATGTCTGCGGACCATCGAACGCTGGTATTTGGAATTTGAGCGTGGACATACCACACTTAGTGACAAATCTCGTGATGGACGTCCAAAATCCGCCTTCACTGAAGATAACATCGTTGCTGTGAGACAACTAATCGTCGAAGATCGTCATGTGACATATCGAGAGATAGAGGCGTTATTAGGCATCTCAGGGACAACCATTCAAAAGATATTGCATGAGGCGCTTGGTGTGAGAAAACTAGTTTGCCGTTGGATCCCGCATTTGCTTTCCGACGATCATAAGGCGGCCCGCGTCAGATGGTGTAAGAAAACTCTTCAGAGGTTCAACCGAGGAGAGTCAAATCACGTCTACGACATCATCAGTGGTGACGAATCATGGATCTATGCCTACGATCCTGATTCCAAACAACAATCTACAGTCTGGGTTTTCCAAAACGAGCCAAAGCCGACTAAAGTTGTTCGCTCTCGAAGCACTTCAAAGAAGATGGTGGCTACGTTCGTGGCGAAAACCGGTCATGTTGCGACGATTGCACTTGAAGATCGTAGAACGGTTAATGCGGAGTGGTATACCACAGTTTGTTTACCACAAGTCATCGCTGAACTTCGGAAATCTAGCCCAAAGCGACGCATCATCCTGCACCATGACAACGCAAGCTCACACACCGCTCGTCAAACGATTGAGTATTTGAAGCAGGAAAACGTAGAAATTCTTGATCATCCTCCATACAGTCCTGACCTAAGCCCTAACGATTTCTTTACATTTCCTAAAATTAAGAAAACTCTTCGTGGTCAAAGGTTCCAGTGCAGTGAAGAAGCGGTCAACGCTTTCAAGTCTGCCATTTTGAACACCCCCACTTTGGAGTGGAATAAATGTTATAATAACTGGTTCGGGCGAATGGAAAAGTGTATTAAACTTCGTGGTGAATACTTTGAAAAACAATAAAAGGTACTTTAAGGTTATATAGTTTTTTTCTTCTTCAAACGACAGAACTTAAAAGGCATGCCTCGTACCTATCATAATCGTCATTAATCCAGTGGACAGAACCACAAACAAACTTAGCAGAAATACTTGTCCCCGGCTAAAATCGAACTCGCGACCTTCCGCTTTACAGTTGGGAGTCGGCCCGGCGAGCCACAGAGGCCGTGTCAACGTATCCCAATGATTCGGGTAGGTTACCTAAAGAGCGATAAAAACTGAACCCAAACTAGTGAACGATTGCCAACCCTATCGGTGTTCAAGTACAAAGGGTGCACAACCCTTAGAGTTCTTAAATCACACTCAACATTGCACAAATTGCTTTTAATCCACTCCAAAGACGGCGTTCCTACAAAAGACTATACGCCCCCAACTTTCACCCTCTCACTGTAAAAACTACCCTAATCTGAAAGCGTTAGAGTTGAATTTCGATTGGAAAGTTAACAGTTTTAAGTTGAATTCAGTATGCAATTGAAGTCCCAATAAAATGTCGAGAGATCGTTCAGTGTAATCGACACGCGGTCTATTCATGAGGCACTCGTGAGTACTTATCGTTAGAATTAGTTGGGTATTTTTTAAATCGATGTAATTAATAGACTTCTCGATTGCGATGGGCTTGTTTGATTTTCGTGTTTTATTGTCGAGGGTTTTTGGCATTAATTTTTTAATTGCTATGTTTTAGTTTGAATGTTGGCAGTTATTTCGTACGAATAACTATAAATTATTGTAAATAAAAAATAAGTCTGTGAACATCACACCGTTTAAATGCCATTAAACCTATAGTCCAGGGGGTTACTTCGGTTCGTTTCGATACGACAACGATACTGTCTTAACGATGGTTCTATAACTGCCACCCTACTATCAGAATGTAACAGTAGAATCATCGTATGACAGTATCGATGTCGTATCGAAACGAACCGCAGTAACCCTCCAGGATCCCTGGTACATTTTTGAAAATTGATTACTATCAAGCTAGTTTTCCGTGAGTAGCCTTTATTTTGATGAGACGTATTTATATAATTTAGCAGTCATATTGTCCTACAAATTGCTTAGTACGTTATCCTGGTCCTACGCTCAAAAGTAGTAGTACAGATCCTACCTCTGTTATCTACCACAATCAAGAGTTTCGTATAGGAAATTGTTGGGCGTCTCATCAAAATGAAGCTACCCACGGAAAATTAGCTTGATAGTAATCAATTGTAAAAATGTACAAGGGATCCTGTACTATATTTGCAATCATGACCAAGACCATGCCCCTAAGTTTTGTTTTTATTTTTCATTTTTAGGGTTCCGTACCCAAAAAGTAAAAGCGGGACCCTATTACTGAGACTTCGCTGTCTGTACGTCTGTCTGTCTGTCCGTCTGTTTTATTTAGGGGCAAGGTTCATGTTCATGGCAAATATTGATTTTATGGCATATATTATATCGGCGAGATCGGGACTTATGGCGGTGAAACCTAGTTATAACTATAACGTTTGTTACAGGTTTGGTTTCAAAATCGTCGAGCGAAATGGCGCAAACGGGAGAAGGCATTAGGACGAGATCACGCACCTTTCATGCACCATGAACATGGTAAGCTAACAATATAATATTTGAGATCATAGAACTGGACTGGTCTCTATTAGAGACAAGAAGGAGAAAGGTCGCCTGATAGTGATCCATTTCAAACTCGTCTCTGACGGACGAGACGAGCCAGTTCTAAACGTCAAACTGTTCGGGAAATTACTCACACACATTTAAAAAGATTGGTCTTGGAAGTCTTGGTAAAGCTCGTATTATCATTAAGAAAATAATCGGCCAATTGCGAGTCGGACTCGCGCACGTAGAGTTCCCGTTATCATAAAAAACACGTTTATTGTTTGAGAGCCCTACTTTAATATTATTTTTTGTTCTGTCTTTAGTATTTGTTGCTACTTATAGCGGCTATAGAAATACAACATCCGTGAAAATTTCAACTGTCTAGCTATCATGGTTCATGAGATACAGACAGAGACGGACAGAATTAATTACTAACACTCCATTACAGTGGAGTCATAGTAAAAGTTTAATTTTATATTTAATTTTTAAGTGCTTAAGCCTGCACTAGGCTTTCTTAGAAATATTTTAAAGGAACAATAGTACTTACTACCACTAGGTACTTGTTCAGTAAAAGTTTCCCTTTGTGAACTTATGGGTACGGAACCCTAAAACCATGTTCGTTAACGATCACAATGTCGCATGTAATTTTAGCTAACGAAATAGGGAGGTGTGTATTTATCGATAGTTAGCGGCCATTACCTGCTGATCTCTATCGATAGTCATTTGTAGGGTTGTGATACCGATTTGGGGTTAAAGGTAACTAAATTGTAACAGAAAAAGAGGACTTCACTTTAAAATATAAAATAATGTATTTAGAAAAAAATATATAAACATGTATTCATCCAAAAATAAATATAACCAATAGATAGGTACTAGCTGCACCCCGCGTTCCTAAAGCTCGTTTGTATATTTGTTTGTTTATATCAAACGGTTTGACCGATTTAGAAGAAGATTTCCATCCATATGGATAGTTTAACTGATAGAGAGTAACATAGGATACCTTTGATCCAGATAATCTTGCAGGATCGGGATTTACGGGGGTGAAACCGCAGCGCGCAGCTAGTAATATAAATGCGAAAGTTAAGGTATTTGTTTGTTCGTTAGAATGTTTGTGTTACCATCACGCAAAAACTCCTAAACTGATTACAATTAAACTTACTATGCAGATAGCTGGAAATCTGGATAAATAAATAGGCTACTTTTGATCCTGATATGTAACAAATTGGCTACTTTGATTTCGATCGGGATTTACGCGGGTGAGACCGCAGGGCGCTGCTAGTAGTCAATAAAACCTAATAACCTTATTAATAAACGCGGGGAAAGGTAGGAGTAGTGAGAACATTTTTTGTCTTTTTCCGTGACAAGAACTTTCAAAGTTGACAGATAGGAACAAAAAGTGGTAAATTTACTCCGGCCTTATTCCACGTTTATTAATAAGGCTATAAGGGTCTAAATGTTTGCGTCTCAACCCTGAAGTAAGTATATCAGTAACACCGAACAGCGAACAATTACTGCTAAACGACTACCGATTACTGTCATGGAGGGGTGCTGGCATATCGAAAACTGACCTATCTGCGACGATGGTGCGATGAGCTACCTTTTAGGGGGAATCCGCAATTAAACTATCGAATTTTTTTTATGTTTTTTGGGTGTTGGCACCATTGATGACCATAGGGCCTAAAAACCTAAATAAAAATCGATCAAAAACTTGAGATATCGATAGTGTCCGTTTCATTGCGGATTCCCCCTAGCCGGCAGCGGAGGGCAGGTGCAATTTATGGGGTGGTGGGGATGAAGGTCGAAGGTTGAAGCTTTGTTTTAGTTATTTGCTTCTCATCTGCGTAATAAAATCATGAAATGAAAATTGAACTTATTTTACAGTTTTAATTGCGTTGCTTTTATTATTTTTAGCATTTTTTCAATGCCTTACGTTTCGAGATCTCTCAAATCTCTCCCACAGAGGTCTAGACTCCTGACCTCTGAGTCAACCAATGAGGAAGTGATCTGGGCATCTACTTTAATTTACCCCTCCTGTATAGATCTCGGGCATTCATAAAATTTTGAAAATAATAAATCGATCAATTAAAAAAAAAACTTCACTTATTACTTACTAGCTGCGCCTCGTGGTTTCACCCGCGTAAGTCCTGATCCCGTGGAAATAACGGGATCAAAAGTAGTCTATGTTACTCAGGGCGAATGTAGCTTTCTAATGGTGAAAGAATTTTTGAAATCGGTCCAGTAGTTTCGGAGATTATCCTCAATATACATACATACATGTTACCAACGTTACCTCTTTATAATATTAGTATAGATAATCGATTTTTCTGGATTTAAGAGCGTCGTCGCCGCCGCCGCCGCCATGGCAATAAACAGCCTACAGATTTTTTTCAGTAGCCGAACCCCCCCGGTGTGATTGTCTCGCCCCAGCACAAAGCGCTTCCTACACTTTGAGTCGCATGCTTCCTTCCTATTATTAAGTGTCATTTTTCTTTTCTCATTTAGTGTTTAATGTTTCGGATGGGCCCTAATCTTTGTAGTTAAATGTAGAGACGTTTTAATACATATATAGTTCGTCTATTAATATAAGTAGGTAGGTACCTCGCGAGGTTCTTATATGAGACGTATCTTGGCTAAGTTTGTACAAAAGCGCATGGATAGCTTTTTAACTGAATGTTTTACGGACCAAAACTTTGTTGAAATGCAGATTCAATTCGATCTTTTTAATGCAATTTCGATAAATTGCTCTGCCATCGGTACCATCATTTCCTCTTTATAATATTAGTGTAGATGTAGATGGTCCTTTTATTGGCTTATTCCCGAACGTGCCGAAAATCCATTCTTGTTTGAAAATTTTGCTGACATAGGTAACTTTGACTTCCGATCGGTTCAAAACAAGATTAAGTAGTAGGTAATATCAAATGTGAAAATATTTTCATACTTCATAATTTCATTCGTGGCAAAACGATTTTGGTAGGGTAAAAACCAAATGATTTTGTAAACTTTGCCGTTCAGTTGTTATTTAGGCATATGTAATAAAGTATGTTTACAAGTTTTAGACTTGCTATGCCAATGTCCTAGGACTCGGTATGTAAGTTTCACCAAAATCGGTTTCGTAGATGTTAGCATAAACACAATTTAAATAGTAGCTTTAAAGTTTTATCTAAGCGACAAAACTGGTCCAAATAATAAATATAAATAATAATAATATTGCACGACGTTACACACAGCGCAATCTAGCCCCAAACTAAGCACTAGGCTTGTACTATGGGTACTAGACAACGGATATACTACATATTATACTTTTTTTTTGTAAATACATACATTTGATACATAGAAAACACTGAATATCCCATGTCTTCGGACCGTGGTGAGTCCTAGGACATGTTGGTTTCC
Organism: Idaea biselata; assembly: GCA_958496205.1. Taxonomy (NCBI): domain Eukaryota; kingdom Metazoa; phylum Arthropoda; class Insecta; order Lepidoptera; family Geometridae; genus Idaea; species Idaea biselata. The sequence goes on from OY292404.1 coordinate 8,537,370, forward strand.
TTACGATGTTTTTCCTTCACCGTAAGAGCGATGTTATTAGCGTACGTACCTTTTTCTTAAAGAAAAAGACATTGGTGCGCGGTCGGCCTGGATTCGAACCCACGACTCTCGGAATGAAAGCCGGGGTATCTACCACTAGACCAACACCGCTCTAAATTTTTCTGACTTCACCAAATTGTAGTAAAATACACCACCCACAAACCGCATATAGAAAACACAGCGTAATTAGGTATCTAATGAACTAAATTGCTGCTTGCGGCAACTACATAAACTCGATGGCGTGATAATGATAAAGCCTAACACAACTTTGAACACCTAATGAGTAATTATAACCTACTTACTTTACAATCATTTCCAGGCTAACACCCCAAACAAAACAACAATTAAAATTATCGGTAAAAAGCATCAATAAATACCTCGTTATTTCCGGAAAAAATAAACTACAAAAATAATATAATTATATAGAAATATGGAGTGATTTTCTTTAGGGTTAAAGTAGACTGACGACTTTTCTGTTGGCCGATAGCTTGTCAATAGCTTGCCAACAAAAAGGACTATCGAACCTAGAAAATGGTACGACATTCATAAGGTATCTTTGAAAGTATGTTGAAATAAAAACCGGCTATATGCGAGTTGGACAGGCTCACGAAGGGTTCCGTAACATTATCACAATTGGGTACGGAACCCTAAAATAAATACTGGACCAAGTGACATCCGTGAATGCAACAACGACGCACGCTTGCATTTTTCTTTGTCACTGACACTAGTTTATCACTTGATGGCGCCAGAAACAGCATACCTACCAAGTTTCATTGCAATCAGTTAAATAGTTTTGTCTGAATGTGTATTTACTTGCTGTTAGTACTTTAAAACTTTTGAACCGTTGAGGAAAAAAGATTAGGTATATCGAAAAATGGTTTTGAACCGAATAGAAAAAAAATGGCCCGTTTGGGCATAAGCTTAACAAACATTTACGTTTACTTACACAGACACTTTCACATCTATACCTACTAATACTAAGAGGAAAGATTTGTATTTTTGTGTGTGTGTGTGTGTGTGCGTCTGTATGTTTGTTATGAATAAACTCAAAAACTACTGGACCGATTTCAAAAAATATTTCGCCATTACAAAGCTACATTTACCCTGAGTAATATGGGCTACTATTGATCCCGATATTTCCACGCGTAAGTCCCGATGGACTTACGCGGGTGAAACCGCGGGACGCAGCTAGTTTATAATATTACTAGGATTTTTGAGAACGTAACGCACAATCAAAATAAAATTATTAATATAAAAATCCTACGACAAAACATCGCTCGACAGTCTGTCTTCACCCCCATAAAATCCGAACGCCATTAGATCACTAATACGAAAATAATGACGACGTTTATCTGATATAGGTACAATTATTGTCGAAGTGATAACATACAATTATCGATATATCGTCATTTTGATTTATTGGGTGTCGAAGAAATGATACTGGGGCTTATTAGCTTTTTGTGGCATGAAGATACACATATCAAAAGAATTACCTATACTGTTTTTAATGCTTTTTGAAAAAACAAACGCTTTCAAAAACTTTAGTATCCGGCGGGACTCGAACCCGCGACTACTGGTATTCCGTTTCAGCGCGATAGCCGCTACGCCACGGGTAAGGCTCCCGCCAAGCCGAAATTAAGAAAGCGTTTTGTCGCATTATTAACTAGTGTGCTAAACACTAAGAAATAACGTTTACCTATATATACTGTTTTTTTTTCAAAAAGCAATATTTTCTGAGTATGGTAAACATAATCCCTGTCATCATCATCATCATCATCCGAGCGATATTCCCGGTTGCATCTCTCTCGAGAGCCCGGGGTCCGCTTTCCAACTTTTACGTCTCCACTTCGCACGATCTTCGGCATCCCGCGTAGTGAGGCCATTTGCACACATATCCGATCTTACGACGTCCAGCCATTTCTTGGGTCTTGCCAACTTGCCGCGGCCAGTATTTATTTACTTAACCAAAGTAATTACTCTACTTGTTTATAAATACTGGGGTAAGATATAACGTTTAGAATTACCTAGTGTATTTTTAACTGACTTCCAAAAAAGGAGTATATACTAGAGGATAAAGTCTGGCGTCTGAGGTCCGAACACAATGAGCTAAGCTACTGGTTGGTCCCATAAAAAGTTCATGAAGATTTGCTGAGAGCTTAATAAATTATGACCAGAACAGCGTCTCAGAATTCCAGCAAATTAGGCTTTTTTTTAGATTTTTGTAATAGAATCGGCTCCTAAAGAACTATAGCTACATAGCTATAGCTACTATATTGATGGAGCACCTGGACCACTTTCTCATCACAAAACTCCTCAATTATTAAAGTTGTGGCCACATTATCTGCCTAAGATTATTTCTTCTCCTACTCTCGTCTCCTCGCGACTATTGTAATATAGTCGAAAGACTATTGTTATATATAGTCGAAACGTACCTCCACGTAGAGACCTGAAGCTAACATTATGCGAATGTGAATCAGACTCGGAAAAAAATGACATGAGTACAAATCGTGTAAAAGATTAAAATTATATGAATTTATTAATATTAAGTTTACATTTTAACAAGCAGATAACTTCCTCATCTACTTCACTTTATAACTGATAAAAAATCTATCAAACCAAATCAAACATAGGGGAAAGGGTGCGCGGAAAGCTGCGCTCGCGCAGGTGACGTTTCACAAGAAGCTCTATTGTGTTCAATACTTATCGGTTTAGTGTAGTGTAAACACAACATTATTAGCTATTTCGTTTGTACTGTGAAATTTTACACCTGCCCGCGTTATTTTATTACTAATAGATTACGATAATGTAGAAAATGTAATTATGTGAGTAATCTAGAAGCGTGTACATAGATAAATATGTTTTTTTTTGAGTGGTATTGCGTACAGCGACATCTTTAAGTACTTCGTTGGTCACCTGTAGAATACGATTTTTGACACAATCTGAAGAAAGAATAGGCGAGATTGTGTAAAATGGGGATTCGGAAGCAACGCAAAAATCTAGGTGTGTCTGGTTTTCATTTTCACTTCCACGAAATTATTGTTAATTAATATGCAACCGAAATCAAACAACTTAGGTACCTACACGCATTTTAAGTTTTAGTTTGACTAAAATGAACATGCAGTAGCACATTTCTTCAACACATTCCCACCAAAATTCCGGTCTAAGAAATGAAGTGATATATACCTATGTAATTTTATTTTGTAACTGATTATTGAAAATTCCCAGCTACGGACTCAGGCCGGTGTAAGACCTAAAGCAAATGATAATAATTAATTATGAAACAGATATCAACATTAAACTTATTTTTCGGTTTTAATCGCGTTAGCCCTAATTTAATTTTATATTAGCATGCGAAAACCGAAGAAAAGCCTATAGAAATTTCAAAATTAAAAAACATACCCATCCTTCGGCGGTCGGGTAATAATAGTTTTGTTTAGTTTATTATATAAGAAATATTATAAATAAACCGCGAACTAGGAATTTGTCCTGTGTTTTGAGTCCAGAAAGAAATTCTATTATTTTTTACAGTGATTATCCTTGGTGTGTGTTACTATCGGTCATTTTCTTTATACTCTTATTTTTTGTCAACAGTTGTGGGCGAATGGGGTGGAGCGCCCGCAGGTGGAGAATGGTGGGCACTCGGTTTGGGCGCGGGGCTGGGTGCCCTGGGCGTCCCTGCTCCGTTGTGGCACGAGGCCGAGCCTGCTGCTGCTTTCAGAGCCCTTTTACACAGGTAAATATCAGTTATATGTCAACATTAAAATAGTTTTAATACCTTTTTATTTTCACTCTTTCAAACCGTTACATGAGTACGAAAAACAGAAATAAATAAATGACCTTAATGGCTGCACCGGTATATAAATCTACTGAAACAGAACTGGGCGCAAATTATTTTAGATTAAGTTTTGATACCTTTATAATTGTTTTTTTTGTACCTACTATGTATTTTTTATTGTATGTAGTATAAAATATAAATGAATTATTTTTTACTATAACCTCACTAATCATACAATTTATCCCCCAGATACGTGCTAGCGCTCCCCCCACCCACACTCCGCCCCCCCGAGCCGGAGCCGTCGCCCCCCTCGCCCCCGTCCCCGAGTACGGCCCTGGCGCGACTCGCGAGCGCGGACACGCTAAGGCTTAGAGCTCATGATGCCATTCAAGATAGAGTTTTGCAACAAAATAGTAAGGTTCATACGTAATTTTGGGTAGTATAGTCTTTTTAAGAGGTCGAATATAACAGGCTAAATAAATAACTGATGATTTACAATAATAATTGAAGATCATTATTTACCTTCAATTGAAATTAATGTTACTGCCTCTAATTAGCAAGAGGTATTTATTTACATTCAGTTGCCTTCAATTGAAAGTAACCGTTTACGTATACGTTAACTTGGAGCACACGATACCATTCAAAACCGGGTTTAGCTGCAAAGTCGATTTTAGTAAGTCCGTAATTTTGAAATGTTATTTAAAATGGAGTTCGAATCGAAGATTACACAGTACTTTATAAACAGTTGATAATTTTTGATTGAAGGTATTGCTTCACCTTCAATTAATTTTGAAGTTTTGTTTACTAAATGTTCAAAGATTACACAGTAATTAATTGCTATTAATTTACTACTAAAAATGTTCATTGTCCTTCAGTTACTTACTACGAAGGTAATCAGTTGTCTTCAAGTAATTCCTACGAAGGTATACGGCTGCCTTTAATTACTTGATAATATGAAGGTAAACAGTTCCCTTCAATTACTTATTTTTGAAGGTAAGCCTTTAATAAAATTGAAAACAGGATAAACCTTGGTTCTGGCTATGCTAAACTATCAAATTTTAAGTAGGTAGTTATTCAGTATTCGGCCGTAAGCAATGTAAATATAACTATACCTACCGATGTATAATTATGTATATGGGTCGATTGTTAGAAAATTTTAATTTAAACGTTTAACAGCAAATCACATTTTTGATGTGTGCCTTAAAAATAAAGACCGACCCAAGAAAAGACAATTTGTTTTAATGAAAGGGACTTCACACACTAAACTCGTGACCATGGGAACTGAGAAGGTACCAAAACTTCTAGATTTACAGGAGAAATGATTTAATTTATAAACAGTGATGTGTCACATGAAATAAGTAGGTTTAGATGCTCCTTCTTTGATTTTTTACGGTTACAAAAACTGAAGGTAAAATATTATGAGTTTAAAAAAAGAGCGAAATGTAGGTACCTACATTTCGCTACATATAAGTACGTAGGTACCTACGTACTTATGTCATTGAGAGCAATAAAGACAGCCTGGGTCGAATTTTAATGTCAAATTTGTTTACCATCTTGTTAAAAGAAGGCGTTTCTACAGTTATATTGTGATTGTTTTAAACGACCGAGACGTGCCGATACAAACGGATTGCATGTATGTATGATTAGTAATGATTACATACATACGTGCATTTATATCTTTGGCTATATAGTCATGTTGTGTGTGTGAAGTCCCTTAGCAAAAGCTCTGTTTAACCGACAGAGCTTTTTAGATCTCAATAAATTTTAATGTCGTTTTAGAGTTATATTATTATAAGTACCTACCTTTAGTATTGTTTGTAGTATCTTGTATTTTTATAACTATTCAAGGACCATTTTATTTATTTAGGAAGCCATACCACAAAACCAGGGCCTTACCTCCAGTTCTAAATTGCAGAAGCTAACTCGTTTACACTTGGCTTGGGAATGAGCAAATGTGTGTAAATGGTACCTTAATCTTTGTTATCTCATTGACAATTAAGTATTGTTTTTTATTTTTCAAAATTGTATACACCCTATTTGTAATTTTGTATAGTCAGGCAACCAAAAACTGGTCTATAGAACTATAGTTTTTCACTCGTTGCACACACACTGTTATTCGTGGGTCGGGGCGGGCACAGTGCTGCGCATTATTGCTAACGATAAATGGTATCGAAATTGCAACATACTCACAAACTTACTATGATTTATGACCAGTGTGCAACGAGAGAAAAAATGTACATAAGTTCTACAAATATTTTTCAAAAACGGGGTCGTACCTATTTATCATGTTTTAATAATTTCATTGGTTTGACAACGAGACTTAAAAAAACAAACAAATTAAAACATAATAATGGTAAAAACCCAGTTTTTAAATACTTACCTAACATTTGTAGTGAAAATAACCATGTCAATTTAAAATCTTATTTAATTTGCTTTTCCTCCTTACTTATAAACGATGACTAAGTTTATGTAATGTTTGTCTCTGTTTCGAACTTTGCAACTTCATGTCACAGTAAAAGACAAACGTTATTTAAAATTAGCCATCGTTTATAAGAATTATACGTAAGAGGGTTTTCTATAGTCTTTCTATGACCTTTTTATTTACATTGTATATACTAGTTCTTGTACATAATAATTATTAAATTAAATATATATTTAGCATAATAGTTACCTACATAATGCACAGTAGTTCTAGTAAGGCACTCGGATGTAACTACCCTAAAATAAAATAAACTTCAAAAATATAATTTATTAAACTAGAAAGTAGCAAGTTTGCAGTGATAGTAGTCGCATAATAAAATGTATTATAAAATTTATACAGGTTTTTTATTAATTTCCTAGTCTATTTTATTTAGCAATTTAGCAGATATAAAATGTAGCTTACAGTGCTCCGAGGCTCCTACGTAAATCAGCTGTTTTTTAAAGTTTGAGGTCATTGGCCTTAAGGTGGCCTTTTATTTATTTTGTACCACTACAATCTAATCATTAGCTATTAGTTTTAGCTATTGCTAAATCATACAAATTGCCTTCGACATTATACAGGGCAAACCATTTAAACAGGCCTTTGGGAGGATATCCTAAACTAAAAGATATAGCGAAAAATGCTGAATTCCCCGTCCCCGACTTTGACAAAAACTAAAATTGCGTATTTAGATTTTTTAAAAATCCATTAAGTAATGCCATTTTAGTTTTTGTCAAAATCGGCGACGCTACTCCTTTCAGCATTTTACGCTATCTCTTATAGTTTAGGATATCCCCCTGAAGGACCGTTTAAATGGTTCCACCCGGTATAAACAGGGTCTAAACGTTGGTATACCTAATGGTAAAATAGGTACTAAAGAACAAAACATCCTATAACCATTCAGTGTATATGAGATCACAGCTTCCCAGATTAAATTTGGCTCGACCGTCAATAGCTGTACAAAGAACACAAGTGTTTAAAGAAAGATTAATTTTGGGAAACTTTGCGTGAACAGGAGTAGGTCGGTAAGCCTCTGACAAACAGAGCTCGCTTTAATGAGTTTCTGATTGATGACTGATGGACTGATGGTGGCTTTATAATGACGTGACGACTGATGGTTTGATAAAAACCGGCCAAGTGCGAGTCGGACTCGCACAGGAAGGGTTCCGTACAATTATCAACACAACAGGACACACATTTTACAACTTTGGAAGTGTCTCTCGCGCAAACTATTCACTTTAGAATTTGTTTTTATTAGAAACCTCAATATCATTTTTGAAGACCTATCCATAGATACCCCACACGTATGAGTTTGATGAGTTTCAGTTCTACGTATGGGGAACCCCAAACATGTATTGTTTTTTTTTTCTATTTTTGTGTGAAAATCTTAATGCGGTTCACAGAATACATCTACTTACCAAGTTTCAACAGTATAGTTCTTATAGTTTCGGAAAAAAAGTGGCTGTGACATACGGACGAACAGACAGACAGACATGACGAATCCATAAGGGTTCCATTTTTTGCCATTTGGCTACGGAACCCTAAAAACGAAAATAATTACAGATTTGTATTATCTGTGGTTATGTACGTGTTATTATGTGAATGATAGTGTATTAGATTCCTTTTTACGTATTTTAGTTTAATAGGAATACAAAACGAATTTTTGTTTTCGGTTTTAGGGGTGATTTTTGGATAATTTGTTTTAAATGTAAATTTTCTGATCGTTAACTTTCCCACCTATATTGTGTTGATGCTATTTTTTATAGAATATAGGTATTTTTTAGATTTCTTGTAATAATTATTATACTAAGGGCTTAGTGGTTAGAGCACTCGCCCGGCAAGTGAGGGGAACGGGTTTGATTCCTGTCACGGGAGGATTTTTGATGATGCATTTTTCCCTGACGATATTTTAAGTAGGTACAATGATTTTAGCAATAAAAGTAAAAATATTATTAGGTGAACTTTACGTAGGTAGTTAAATAAAAGTAATATAATCGAAATTAACTAATTTTATTCTATTTTTTTGAGTAAAGATGCGTTGTTGGTTCGAATCCCGCTCTGCGTCGATATTGGGTTGTGTTTTTGGAGAACTATTTTTTCTTTAACTCATTTTTCCATTATTATATTAAGCATTCTTGGCCCACTTTTCGAAGTCTTTCCAGACCACTTGGTCCAAAAAAAATGGATACCTACATACATACTTACATAGGCTCGAAAAACACAACCCTAATCAACATTAAAAATGAGTTTAATTTCAATCCAACATCGCGAAAACAGAAGAAAACCCAGCAATAGGTATAATCCTGAAACTTCTAAGCTAAGCAATATCTGGTAAGCTAAATTGAGTTGGCTGTCTGGGCGGGCCCGTGGGGCGGTGGGCGGGCGGGGTAATAAACTTAATATTATTAACATCCGCCCGCCCTACGGTACTAAGGCATACTTTGTCCTTTTCATTATTACTTCTACAAACACAAGGTGAGTTAGGCTCTTTTGACGGGAAACAACGAAGGATGAAAGTGATTCTTTTGGGATTAGATTGTTTAGTATTAGAGATATACGTAAGTTAAGTTGAGCGGTGTTGGTAATTTTGTATTATTGTACGAGTTAAGCTACGCCTTGCAGTTATTACTTGGATGGGTGACCGATAATCGAACCGACGTACCTACCTACAACATTTATCTACTAAGAAAAGGATTTTGGATAATCTCGCGGGATCGGGACTTACGCCGGTGAAACCGCGGGACGCAGCTTGTCAATTTATAAAATTCAATGTCCTGACTGAATCATTAGGTCTCTACACTACATAATCAACGCAGAGGCAAAACACATACGTTTCGAAATAATTCTATTTATTAATTGTACTATTTAGGAATTCTGTAGTAGGTATTACCGATAAATCTCGTACTTCATGGATAGACTAACTAGATAATCCGAGCTATACTCTATTTCAGAATCTCAGATTAAAATTGTAAACAAAAATCCCATACATTTATTTGAAAGTGACAAGTGAAAGTTTAATATTTACTTTTTCCAATTGAGAGTTCTTTGTTTACATTTTTTTTAAGTTTCTGAAATAGAGAATACCTAGTTAGACCTAAGACGATAGTATTAGATCCGCAAATCAGCCTAAGTACAAATGCAGTAGGAGAGATATGAATTAAAAATGTATGCGCCAATTACAAAATACGCAAAATGTTACAAACGGGAAAAACTTGAAATTAAAGACATTTTTCGGTTTGAATCGCGTGGTGTTTATTACTTTTAGCATTGTTACAATGCTCAACGTATCAGGAAAAACTTGTTATTTTTATTTGTATTTCATACCTCATCTGAACGATGTTTCCGGTTGCATTCGTCCCGGGAGTTTTTCTGGTCGGCATAGCAGGTAAGTCGTCACATGGATCACACCTACTGCAATCTTAAAATACTCTACTGATGTAGAAGTGAAAGTCAGCTCTGCGGAGTCCTGGGACTCCACAAAGTCTATGTTGGGGCTCCGCGAAATTACGAGAAAAAGAATCAATACAAAAAAGTAAACGAAATACTCTTCTTTGGGTCACGCAGTCGGGTAAAACATGGTTTAACTTGATATTAGTAGGATAGTTTTTTTGCGATTGAGAATTTTCTAATTAACTATAATTTCAGGGCTCTGCAAAAAATTACCTTTCTATAAGGGTTCTGTCACTGAAAAAGTTTGAGAACAGCTGATCTATATAATTAAGTAGCAGATTCCCGCGGTTTTACCCGCGTCAATCCCGATCCCGTGGGAATATCGGGATCAAAAGTAGTTATGTTACTCAGGGTGAATGTAGCTTTCTAATGGTGAAAGAATTTTAAAAACCGGTCCAGTAGTTTCGGAGATTACCCCCAATATACATACAATAATCAATTAATAAATTAATGGATATACATACATACATACATCCATACATACATATGTAGGCTGAAGGTTGCTCATAACTCTTAAACAAATAAAATAACATGTTAACAATAAATCCATTTATTGATTTATAAGACAAACTTCTACTTTACTACATTTTGTGCAATTAATCAGTTACAGTAGATTTAACTTTTAATTAACATAATCACTGCTCAAGACGATTTTATTATGAAATAACATTTTATCTAATATTATTCTACTAATAACATTATTATTATAATAAAGTTATAACTAACACTTACTGAACTTTATAATTATTCAAACAATAAGTCAGACACTAGATGTGTGTTGTCCGGGCTCCACAACGAAAGTGAGGCTGAGATGCCACGCTCTCTCTTTTATATGGATTGGTAGGGGTAGGCTGTTGACGTCAGCTGGGCTACGATAGTAGTTTAGTGACTAAAATGTTGTTTAGTGACTTTAAATTTTGTTGAGTCACTTTTAAATTTATTATTTGAAGTTAAATAGGTTGTTGTAAATAACTAAATGGAAATTAATTATTAAATAAAAATAGAAATGGATTTGCGATTTTACTTCCGCCGCCGTCACGGCCATACTGACATGCGGACGTCCTCGTCCGCGACCTCTCTTTATTACATCTTTTTTTTTTTAATTCTGATAATAACAACATGAGTTCGATCATCCTGACACACAAATGAACAACCGTCCAAAAACATGGTCCGGTCCATTTAGACCCTTCATAACACTTGGTCCGGTCACCATTGACCTTACAAGATGTCCCTTCAGAAGAATCTGGCCCGGACTCTATCCCTTCAGTTCTAGAACTGGTCCGGATTTTCTTCTATAACAAATAAAATTAACATTAATTAAAATTATTAATTAATTCGTTTGAAATTCTTCAATGCCTCTTCACAGTCATCACTTAAACTAATATTGGTATTAGTTATCTACTTGATGTACCACTGCGTCTGTGGTGGATAACTCTAAATGAGGAGAAATTGAAGAAGTCTCAGAACTAGAGCGTGATCTTACATAATTATTAGTCATAGTATTTACAGTAATATTGTTTCTAATATTTTCTTCAGAGATGTCGGTATTAACAATATTTTCGCCTAGAGAAAGATTAACGTGATCAATATCATGAACAATGGCATTATTATCATCTTCATCCGCCGTCACGTCATCATCAGTAAAGTTTTCACAAATTTCCCTAAAGCCCGTTTGTCCCCTAGGCACTTCTCTAAGATTTTCGTGGGCATATTTGTAAATTCTTTTTGAATCATTTACACTTTTTAATTCATATCTGTCATTTTTGAGAACTGCAGTAACTCTAAAAGGACCTTTATATTTGCGATCTAATTTGGTTTGATGTCGTTCTTCGCATTTTACAAAGACGAATTCTCCTACCGAAAAAGGTTTAACTTGAGCTTTACCTCTATTGAATCTTTGAGTTTCATTACGAGCTAATTTTTGGATATTAGTTGTAGCATTTGAACGGGCTTCTTCAAGATTTAACCGGCTGTTGTCATTGGAATTATTTGTTAATTTTGATAATTCTAATGAGTTGCCTTGTATACCGAACATCAATTCTATTGGGGAGTAGCCTGTTACTCTACAACGTGTGCTATTTAAAGCTAGTTGTATATCTCCTATTTGTTCCTGCCACGATTGATCGGAATCGGCTTCAATAATAGTGAGTAAACTCTTAGGTTTAAAGAATTTATTTACTCATAAAAGACTTAAGTCCACTTACAATGAGTATTAGTATGTACTTATCATAGGTTAGTTTCAAAACTTTTGGAGATCATTATTCAAATATCTTATCTAAAATATACTTTCTAAGTTTGTTTTTATACCCAGGAACTGTTTCACACTGTTTTACTTCTTTCGGTAGGTTATTATACATCAACTCTTGAGTGTTCGCATTACACGTTCTACTTGACCGTTCGCCCGACTTGAACCTGCTGCTATTAAATGTAATTCAATATTGTTGTCTGTACAGAACCTTTTAAAGTCCGAATTATCATATGAACGGCCACGATCAGCAATGATACGCTTAGGGGCACCAAACAAATGGACGGCTTCATTAATAGCCGTAATGGCATCTGAGGAGCTTAGACTTGAGGTATGTTTTAATAACACAAATTTAGTGAATGCGTCAATGATGACAGAACAATATTCTCTTCGGTGATTTTTTCCGCTTAATTTACCTGTTAGATCTAAATGTATAGTGTGCCATGGTATAGCCAATTTGGGTATGGAATGAAGACGAATCTGTTGAGCGCCTGAGGGGCCTTTAGAAGCTTTGCAGATCAAACAAGAGTCTACGAATTTCTTGACGTATTTTGCCATATTTTGGAACCAGTAAATATCGTATAATTTATCTAACGTTTTCTCATATCCTAAGTGTTTAATTGATGTGTGAACATGATTAATGAATGACCAAATTAAAGAGCGTGGTAAGATAGGTAACCATTTACTGGTTATATTGCGATCTATTTTACGATAAAGGACACCCTGTCTAATGTCGTATGTGTGTGATATTTCAGACGGCAACTCATTTGAGCGTAGTTTTGAGATAATATCAGATATTTCGGAGTCACGCTGCTGTTCAACTGACAACCATCCTTTTTCTAGTTCGGTAAAATTAACATATTTCTTAGAACATTCATTTTGAGGGTGGTTTAGTGAGTTACGCGATAGGAAATCAGCATGTGCCATATTTTTCCCTTCTTTGTAAATTATTTCAAAGTCATATGACTGTAATATCGCCCACCACCGGTGAACCCTAGGAGTGAACCCTTTTTGGAATGTGAAGCTTTTAAAGCGTTGCAGTCGGTATACACAGTGAATTTACGTCCATAAAGATATTGCCGGAAATTCTCCACAGATTTTACAACTGCTAATGTTTCTAATTCATAGGAATGATATCGACTCTCTGCATCAGTAGTTTTGTGACTGAAGTAGGCAATTACATGGGGAAGTTTATTGTGTTTTTGAATTAAAACTGCACCATAACCATCGCTACTTGCATCGGTATGTAATTCAATTGGTAGTTCTGGATCAAAAATTGTTAAAACAGGTTCTGATGTGAGATAATCAATTATTTTAGAATGAATTTTGTCATGCTCTGATGTCCACGTAATTTTATCCTTTCCAGATGTTAATGGATAAAGTGGTTTCATTAATTGTGAAAAATTTGGAATAAACTGACGGAAGTAAGTAGCTAAACCAATGAATTGCCTGACTTGTCTTACTGTAGTTGGTTTGGAAGTGTTTTTTAATGCCTCAATTTTACGTGGGTTAGGTCTTTTTTCCCCTGAACTGATAATGTATCCTAAATATTCGATTCTCTTCTTCATAAATGAGTATTTTTGCAATTAAAGGAAAACCCAGCTTTCGATAATGTATCAAGTAATTTGTCAAGACGAGAGAGACCTTCATCAATAGTTACTGATGCAGAAAGAACATCATCCATGTAAAAAATTCTGTCGTCGTTTAAAGGTTTTAGTGCATTATTTATAGCGCGTTGGAAAACCTGTGGGGCATTTCTAAGACCAAATGGCATTCTCAAAAATTCAAATTGACCATTTGGTAACACAAACGCCGTTTTGCTAATGGAATCGTCGTTAACTCTTAACTGATGAAATCCTGAAGCCATGTCTATAATTGAAAAGTAATGGGCCCCATGTTTTATCTATTTGATCGATCGAGTCATTTATGACTGCCAGTTCAGTCGGAGCAAATTTATATGGTCGCCTATGAACAGTTTGGGTAGGGGCTAAAAGATCTATTTTGAGTTCTCCGGTTTTAACTACAGAGGTTGGAAGGTTATTAATGAAAATGTCTGAATATTTTTAATAATATCAAAAAGTTATTCTTTATCTTTTCCTTCTAAATCGGTGTCAATAGAATTTCTGTCCAAACAATCTATTTTGCAAAGATTTAGGATTTTATTTTTAGAAAAATTTAGTTTGTTACTTGATAATTTTACCGAAATACCGGCTTCTAAAATGTCTCGACCTAGTAACACGTCTTCGTTTAAATGCTCATCAGGTAAGACGTAATATTTAACATCGAATGTGAGATTTTCGATTTTGGTGGGACTTATGATTTGTGATGATGAAGTTAGTGACGTTATTGCTACCAATGTCTTTTAAAGTTGTTTGTTCATGATATCTTTCACCCGTAACTAATTGACAATGACTATGTTTTAAGAGACTACATTCGGAACCAGAATCAAATATAAAGGGAAATGTATAGCCACTTATTTGTAACATACCGTGTGCTGCTCTGGAACACAGGTTGACTTGTTTAGTAAACAAGTCAACCTGTGTTCCTGTGTTGCAGCAGTAGAAGTAAACAATGTTTACTTCTACTGCTGCCAGGAGTTTCTTCGTTCTTCTTGGAGAATCGTGTAGGGCAGTTCGTGGCGACGTGGCCCTGCTGGCCGCACACGTAGCAGGAGACTGGGCGGGCGTTGGCAGGCTGATTTCCTGTAACTGTTTCAATTTTTGAATGTTGATGTCGCGATAACTTTTCTCGGCACTCGTAGCCACGATGTCCTATTTTTCCACAGAAGTGACAGTTTCCCCGAAAACCAGTGAAAGATCTTTGAGAGTTTCTTGTTTCCGTGTTAAATCTTTTGGGGTTGTTAGTTATTATTTGATCTTCATTTCTTCGTTTTAACGAAAACCCCCGTAGTACTCGGAATAGGTGGTATTTGTCGCTGACAATACTAGAGTTTAATTCACGGCGTATAGTATCATCACACTTGCTGAGAACTGAAACAACAAATCCTGTTATAACGTTTTCAGGCATTTTAATGTCAGGTATTTTTTCAATCTGCTGCCATAGTCGTATGCCAGCTTCAGCAGGAGATTCTAGATGTGTGATTTTGAAGCTTATGACCTTATCAAAGTAGTCTTGCATCATCATTGGTTTTGAAAATGTGGATATCAATGTTTCTTTGATATTTGGCCAAGATATTTTGTCAGGCTGTATTTTTGTAAGAGTGGTAGCGGCGCGACCTTTCAGAGCATAGGAGAGCATCATGATCAAGTCTAAGTCTTCTATGTTTTTCTTCTTTATAATCATTTCGCTGAGTGCACACCAATTAACTATGTCGGCATCCGGAGCATCAGGATCAAAAGGAACTAATACAGCCGTATTTGATGATTGCTGGCGAGCTGTCAGGTTATCGGCAATTTTTTGAAACATATTTTCGATCCCAGAAGTAAATGCTGACATCTGCTCCATAACAGGATTGATTGCAGAGTAGGCCGATGGTGGTGGATGTGGCTCCGCCACTTCTGATGTAGGCTGAAGGTTGCTCATAACTCTTAAACAAATAAAATAACATGTTAACAATAAATCCATTTATTGATTTATAAGCATAGATCGGATTTTGGGTGCTGTTTTAGACGTTGTCACTAACATGGATATGACTTTCCGGAATTGTAAATTCCGTAATTCCGACATTTCTTTTTAAACTTTACAAAAATATTAAATGTATTGTATGTATGTATGTAATGTAATGTATTGTAAATGTATCGTAGAAATTGTACAATTAATTTAAAAAAAAAACAAATTTTTTTTAATTGAATGCATAAAACTTACATATTCGTACATGCAATTTCGCAATTTTAAGTTAACAATATCCATAAGTAGAGACCCAAAGTTGAACAAAAAAAATCTTTTGAAGACAGCGGCCATAAACATTGTTTATCTTTTGCAATACCTATTGTCGCTATTGTCGGCAATATTACAAAGGCGGCGCCAAGGTATGTTTGTTTATTTTTCTTCGAACAATTATTGGAAGTTGTTTATACTAATACCTATTTGTATATATTTATTTATACCTATTTATTATTCCTTTATTCCTATGGGAAAAGTGAAACTGCAAGTTAAGCTCATTCGCTTACTTTGGTTTGTTGAGTGCAGTCTATCCGTGTGTTTTATGCTATTGTTTATTGACCCCTGCTCGTTACTTGGATTTTGGATTTCACTGCAAAACTTGACATTTTGGCTACTAAACGGACTACGATTATTGCAACTGGATTGGATATCTTTGACATTTGTCGAACTTTGGGTGAGTAGATTTTTTATATATTGTAATAGAATAAATAACATAGCCTATAATCAAGAAACTTACACGAATAACTGTAAGTTTCTTGCCTATAATTTATTGTTAAAAAGAGTGTAGAATATTTTTTATTCATTCCTACAAATTTACAACTTATAGATATTATGGATTAGGCTGATTCCGTTCCGAAATATCGAGATAATTTAAATCTAAAAGTAGCTACAACACTATCTAGACCCGGAATTTTAATAAAAATGATCATCAGATTTCTATTTTCAACTTGGTAATTCTTAAGTAAAACTGAATATTGGGCGTTACCATGATCTTTTCTCGTTATTTAATTTGTTGTTTTGTTGCGCAAAAACAATAAAGTATTTTTTTCCTAGACTATTAACAAAAACACAGAAAACAAAATAAACTTTTTCTGTGATTTTTTTTATTATTTGTGTTTTTTTTTAATTTTATTTATTTATTTTTGATTAGCTGACGAATTAAATCTTGCAATAAGTCGATCATGGTAAGGGTCAAATTTCAAAATTCGCTTCCAAGTAATTACATAGTTGTTAAATTCCGCAATGTCAACTATTCAGCTCGCACACCGAGGTAGATGGTGCGTAGTGCACTTAGCAAAGCTTGGAATAGAACAATTTAAATGTTGAGAGGTACAAAAATTTACTTCCCATTTTAACCAACTCTGTCAATTTGTAAGGAAAGTTGTATTTTTGTATTTTTTTCTCAACAATAATTCCATGTCGAGGGAACATTTTTGGTTTTAGAAATACATAAATTGTTATATTTCAAGCTTTGCTGGATTGTCTCTACCCTACCGTTGTAAGGAAATACTGGCTGAAAAATAAATGTTTTTAAACAAGTATTTGAAAATGTTTGTTCCACAAACATGCTTTAGGTGTGTTTTCTCTTAATTGTGATAATTATTTATACTTAGAACAGATTTTATCCATTGTTTGTATATTAAATAAAGAAATATAAACATTAAACCCTTTTAATTTATATGTGTGTTTTATTTATTTTTGACGGATAACTCTAACCTGTAAACAGAATCTCATTTTAAATTTTGAAGATTATTTTTTTCTTTAAAATATTTCTAGTAAATATGCCTTAAGCAATAAAAACAAATGATGATGATGATACTTTAGATAGTGATAGTACTCGTGATTTCGACACCTATTCTTTTTCGAAATCCCAATCACGATGAAATTCCAAGACGCGGCATTTTTCTCGGAATTTTTTTTTGGTCGTATCCATACTTTTGATGTCGCATTTTTGAAACGGCACCCAAAAATCCGATCTATGTTTATAAGACAAACTTCTACTTTACTACATTTTGTGCAATTAATCAGTTACAGTAGATTTAACTTTTAATTAACATAATCACTGCTCAAGACGATTTTATTATGAAACTAGCTGTGCCCGCGACTTCGTCAGCGTTTTTCGGACTACCTACCCATCGCTCTGCAAAAGTCTACACTTGAACGGATAACCAGGGAAGTCTGTTGCTGAACAGAAGAGAATCATGGCACAGTCTATTTAAGTGTAGATTTTGCACAGCGCAGCGGTAGGTAACGTGTTGCATGCTTATTCGCATTACTTATTATAAGAAGTAGCCTTTATCGAAAATATAAAAAAAAATCAAAACCCGACTTCGAAAAAAAGGACAAAACAATAAAAATAAGCTCTCCTACATACAGTGCAACCGACTTATCTGTTATGTAAGCTGAAGTCGGGCAGCTTAACTACATGATATCTTTTTTATTACGTGGGTAATGCGCCTTATGCACCGTCAGGCCACTCTCGTTGGGCTCCCTACCATAGGTTTATAATCTAAGTCCCCATGGTGTCCTTCGCTCCACAAGTGTCGAGGCCAGTGGGAATTCCTTATGGACTACATCCTGACAACGGTGGCCTTTCCAAGCCTCATCTCTGCCTCTGCCCGATAGACAATCTCTCTCCATCTTCCCTCCCTCGGCATGGTCACGCCACCGTCTCGAGGTCCCCAAAGCCGGTGATAAAGCCCCCCACCGAGTTCACCACCAGAGGCTGAGGTGATTTTTTATAGTGGTTGTCTTCCACGCGGCCCCTTTCTTGCGGAAAGGACCCCGAGCCCGCTGACGCGGGATTACGGATTAGAAGCCAGGCAAGCCCGGTTTCCCACGTCGTGCTCCTCTTGGTTTGCAGCTACTGAGTCCCCTCACAACGGCAAGGTGGACGACCATCTGGAGGGCAAAACGTGACGTCGTGTCCGGGACTCGGGACTCGAACGCGCAGCCCTCGAATCGGAAGCCATCATTCGGCTCGGCAGGCCACCGTTTCTTAAAAAGGGAGTGCGGTCTGTGATACAAACGCGAAACCCTCGACTCGGAATCCACAGCTGCCATCGTGCCACGTAAACTACATGCAATCTGAATATACCCAGTAAAACTTCCCGATTACAGCTATATTTTTTAATCATTTTTATTGCATCTTCGACTGCCACTAAAAATTATCAAAATTGCTATTACTGTTGCGTTAAAGTTACGGTTACAACTTTAATCACTGAGGGATTTTTGAGAAGGTGGTTTCAGGAGGTCCATCAATTTGTACCTAGTTTTTTATAAGCCGATTCTATTGATGAAAGTCCAAAAATTAGTAATTTACAGCATTGTGGGATGCTATTCTGCTTATCATTCCGAACGTTCTCATCAGATCTTCACCAACAATTTATGGGACCAACTTTCCAAATAAAAAATAAATGATCGAAACCGGACTTTATTTGCCGGAGTACGGTGTGAACATATTCACATACAAACAGTATGTGGCTAGAATTGAGCACCTCCTGTTTTTTTAAAGTCGGTTAAAAACAGCCATTATAAAGAATTTCCGTATGTCCGAAGGATCCGGATATGTGGAGGTCTCTCCACATATCCGGATCCTTCGTATACCAGTCTAGGTATACGGTATTTTAGAAATTTCCTGAAAAAAAAACTGGATATCCGGTTTTTTTATTTTCGACCGGATATCCGGTTAATCATGGGTTGATTCCACACAACATATTTCTTCAATACAACATTCAAACTAATGAAGTAAAAGCAGAAAAAACTCTTTATCCGGATAACCAGATTAAATATCCGGATAAAAAATAGCCTATATGTTAATCGGGGTCTAAAGTTATCTGCATACCAAATTTGGTTAAAATCGGATAAGCCGTTTCTGAGATTAGCGGGCACAAAGGCACACACAAACAGACAAACAGACAACCAGAAAAACAGAAAAATAGGTTCTGCTGCGTTAATAGATACCCATACAATTTATATTTTTTTTATATCTTCCAAAAACAGACACCGCTGAGTTACGATTTTATTATATGTATAGATAACATTTTATCTAATATTATTCTACCAATAACATTATTATTATAATAAAATTATAACTAACACTTACTGAACTTTATAATTATTCAAACGATAAGACACTAGATGTGTGTTGTCTCTGAGAAGTTTTGTTTCATTTCTCCAGTATGTAATGAGAAGGGCACTGTAGTGTGCAAGTGTCTAGTATTTGTTTGATGGCGATACGAAGTGGCGCCGGGTCAGCTAGTCATTCTATAAATAAGAATTTTCAATTACACCCCATCCTTCCCGCTAGGTGGGAATTGTCCTCCCACCGGGAAAGGGAGGGGGTTTCAGCTTCACAATAAGTAACAGTTTAAGAAGATTACAACGTCGCTTAACTTTAAGGTGGGGTTTAGTCTGCGTAACAGGCTGTGTCGCGAATTTATTGTGAATCTACATCTACACTAATATTATAAAGAGGAAAGATTTGTTTTTTTTGTGTGTGTGTTGTATATTTGTCTATACTTATAATATTATAAAGAGGTAACGTTGGTAACATGTATGTATGTATATTGGGGATAATCTCCGAAACTACTGGACTGATTTCAAAAATTCTTTCCCCATTAGAAAGCTACATTCGCCCTGAGTAACATAGGCTACTTTAAATCCCGATATTCCCACGGGATCGGGACTTACGCAGGTGAAACCGCGGGAATCTGCTAGTAATTAATTAACTCAAAAACTACTGGACCGATTTCACCGAAAGAAAATCCGAAAAATTCTTTCACCTAAAGAAAGCTAAATTATCGAGGAGTAACATAGGCTACTTTTGATCCCATTATTCCCACAGGATCGGGACTTACGCGGGTGAAATCGCGGGACGCAACTAGTAATAAATAAAATAGGTAGGTAATGTGTAACTCTCTACTTAAAAAATAGCTTTTCTTTGAAAGGAGTTCAAGTTCTTTTTTACACGTGATGCAGAAGGGTTATGGTTCATCATCATCGTTGTCCTGGATCCGTCGGACAGGGTGGTTGCCTCCTCGACGCCTCGGAGTAGTTTTCGAAACAACGATACGTTACGACTAAGTCTACCTTGTTACGACTCGTAATGTTACGACTCGTAAGTCTACCTTGTTACGACTCGTATTGTTACGACTCGTAATGTTACGATTCGTAATGTAACGACTCGTAAGTCTACCGTGTTACGACTCGTAGTCTTCTGTCTCTCTCTCTCTCCTCGGCTTAGTGGACTGTATGTTCGCTCCCTGTTTGTCTGCGCGCTCCCAAATAAAAACACGCCTGATGTTCTATGTATACTTCTTTATTGTTCTATTTTCATTTGGGTTCTTAGTTCTTAGTTCCAGTCAGGTGTCTTCAGCGCAGTGCAAACAGCTTCTGACTTTTACAAAAATACCCCTGCCTTATATTAGAAATGATTGCGCAACATCTATTACGCATTACATTCGACTGAAGGTCCCACCTTGCATCTCACTTTATTGATAGCTCTGACCCTGTCGCGCTGGATATAGTCAAACGCGCCAGGGCAGATTCATTACACGGAATACATTTTACGCAGAAACTTATAATCTAACACATAAAAGACATCTTAAAACTATGTACATAAAAAACTATATACTAAGGTCATCCTGTTCTCAACAATCGTATAAAATTAATTTCGGCATAAGAGTTATTTAAAGTAAAAAAGTACTTAAATTATTTATATTTTGAACGAAAGAAGAGGTCTTATCATAAGTTGATTTAATTTCAAGCGAATTTTGTTGAACGTCATTGAAATTGTTAGAATAATTGTAAGAAGAATGTACCGTTTCGGTAGCCTTGGTATAACCCTAACCTAAGTCTAGAAATGAACACTATTTTCCATATAAAAGACGGTCAACAAAACGTCACCTTAACCAGCTACGATCGCGACACAACCATCTCAATATAGATATTAACAAATGGCGAGAAATACGCTTTAAATAAAAATGGATCACATTATTGTAATTTCATAAAATTGTTCTTCCTACGCCATTTTTAAAATGGTTGATTGATTCGATTGGTTGAAATGAAAATGGGTTCTCGTTTCAGACGATGATTTTGAAATTATGTACCTATACTTAGGTGGTAGGTACAAACTTCTTTGTTTTTTAGGGTTCCGTACCCAAATGGTAAAAACGGGACCCTATTATTAAGACTTCGCTGTCTGTCCGTCTGTCTGTCTGTCACCGAGCTCCGAACTATACATAGAATTACCCTTGAACGATACAATTGTACATAGAAATCACTATTCGCACATCATGGGTTCAAAGAGAATATTTTCTACCGATACCTTCTTTCCCAACAGCTCGGTTCGCCGAAAGAATGATAAAAATAATAAATGTTTCGTTGATACCACGATTTGCAGATAAGGCGGTTCGTAGAAAGCTTCACTGACCGAAGAAGACTAGAGATGGGCCGACTAGCCGGCAGTTTATTTTTATTTTTATCATTCTTTCGGCGAACCGAGCTGTTTTGAAAAAAGGTATCGGTAGAAAATATTCTCTTTGAACCGATGATGGGCGAATAGTGATTTCTATGTACAATTGTATCGTTCAAGAATAATTCTATATACAGTTCGGAGCTCCTCTAAGGTCTCTAACTTTACCTAAAGACTGCTATCACAACAACAACCGGCATAACAACCGGCGCTGAAGCACGGAGGAGCTCGAGAATATGTTTTTTTATTAGCGTCAAGATGGCGGAAAACCCTGGTCCCGCCATCTTGACGTCAAAATGGCGGGACCAGGGTTTTTCGTGAATATCTTTTAAACTAAAGAGGTACTAATTTTTTTAACTGAGGTACCAAAAGGTACCAATTTGGTACTAAATCTGACAATATAAAGTTTTAATATCTGAGAGATGGTCCCGCCATCTTGACGCTAATGTTTTTTTGCCACACATATTATTGGTCACCCATCCAACTCCAATCCTATTTAGGCTAACTTTTATCCCGATATTCCCGCGGGATCGGGACTTACGCGGGTAAAACCGCGGGGTGCAACTAATATAGATATAGATACCAAACCCGATTTCCCCCAAAGCTATCAAGTTACAATAAAACCGGGTAGATCTATAATTACATTTAAAACAATAGTCTCTCTTCCCGTTGTCTGTCTGTCACACGCAGTCTGCTACCGCTATTATGAGTCGCAACTCCATTGTGTTGCACGACAATTACTTACAGACCAAGTTGTCTGTGCAGGCAGCGGTGGCGCTAGTCCACTACGTTACTGTTAATTTTAATACGTAGATGTTTAGTTCTGATTTTGTCCGCCTGAATAGGTAAATTGGTATTGATGTGTACTTAGGGATTTAAATCAGAGGTTATGATTTTATATCTGTATTTGGAATTGATTTCAATAAACTTCTTGTAATTTGTAATATTCTACTTGTAAAATTACAAATTACTGTTGTTCCACAATTAAAATTTATCAGACATGCTTCGGTCCTCTTTTTTTAGGGTTCCGTAGTCCGTACCCAAAGGGAAAAATAGGTCCCTATTACTGAGACTCCGGTGTCTGTCTGATCCATATACTAAACTTACCTGAGCGAAGTATCTACAATGTTTTACTCGTTGCACACCGGAGCTATAATATAATAGAACGCCTGTCCAAGAGACTCATGGGTAAGAGAGAGAAAGAGTACGAAGTTCCTACTCTCTGCACCACTCCCGGTGTGTGCAATGAGTAAAAAACTGTACCTGTAGTCTACACTTCTACACTAATATTATAAAGAGCAAAGGTTTGTATTTTTGTGTGTATGTGTGTCTGTATGTTTGTAATTAATAAACTCAAAAACTACTGGACCGATTTCAAAAATTCTTTCACCATTAGAAAGCTACATTCACCCTGAGTAGCATAAGTCCCGATAGTAATATCGGGACCAAAAGTAAGTCCCGATAGTAATATCGGGACCAAAAGTAAATCCCGATAGTAATATCGGGACCAAAAGTAAGTCCCGATAGTAATATCGGGACCAAAAGTAAGTCCCGATAGTAATATCGGGACCAAAAGTAAGTCCCGATAGTAATATCGGGACCAAAAGTAAATCCCGATAGTAATATCGGGACCAAAAGTAAGTCCCGATAGTAATATCGGGACCAAAAGTAAGTCCCGATAGTAATATCGGGACCAAAAGTAAGTCCCGATAGTAATATCGGGACCAAAAGTAAATCCCGATAGTAATATCGGGACCAAAAGTAAGTCCCGATAGTAATATCGGGACCAAAAGTAAGTCCCGATAGTAATATCGGGACCAAAAGTAAGTCCCGATCCCGTGGTAACACGGGATCGGGACTTACCGCGGATACCGCGAGACGCAGCTAGTCAATTATTAAAAAAAACTTTTATAATTCTTCCCATTTACCCAGCCAATAACCTATAAACATGATGTAACCATTAAAAAGAGTTTATGATCCATTCTACTTTCATCGGCGAAGGGAGGCGAGGGGGCGGCGAGGGGAGAGGGAAAATGACCTAATAATAATGTTCTCCTACTGTTACAGTTAGGGTAAACGTACATTAAGACAAATTAACGCTAAGTTAAATGAATCACAAACTCAACATCTTAGCCAAATATATGGCTGGCCGTTTCGCTACCATGCATGGGTTTTCTGTTAAACATTTGTTCTTGCGGTAATGAAACGGCCAAGCCCATATATTTTGGCTAAGATGTTGAGTTTGTGAAGTACGGTGCTTGTGGAGTTGGGGCGTGTAGAGTTATAAGCTTGGTTTTAGGTACATGACATCTGATAACTTTTTGACAGTGCCCATCATATGATCTCGCTCTCGTCTTGGCTACATTTTACATGAAAATGTTTTTGAGGGGATTTCATCTCTTTTTGTAGTTTGCCTAATTATTACAATTTTTTTCCCATCAAAAAACTTTCAAGGTAATGAATTCACATCAGTATTTTTTTTCTTTCTTTTCATTTACAATAGGTCGTTTATTAACGACTTACACGTCGTGCCGTAGGTACGGCGTTTAGGCCCATGTTTCCAATGTTTACCACTTGTTTGGCCATCACAGGCGGATAGCGAAACAACTTTTAAATATATTCTTGTTGTCCATCACTGTACGACAGCGGTAAACCTTTCTAATTATCAATCAATTTTCATACCTCAAGCACCTCTTATACACATTAGGTGTTGTGGGGGCGCTTAATTACATCCCCTTATTGAAAGGGTAGAGGGTGAATTACTAAAAATCCTGATTTTCTGTATTTTATTATTTATAATAAGAAGTTGTACTACCTCTAGCATCAAAATTTGCGAAAGTTTCATACAAATAGCCATCCCTTAATTTTAGGAGTTGGGGGGTTAAAGTTTCAACTTTTAGAATTTTTTAGTTGTTTGTGTGCTAATAATACCAACCTACATACCAAATTTTAGCTTTCTAGGACTTCGGGAAGTACCATTTGAATTTTGATGATCATCAGTGAGTGAGTGAGTGAGTGAGTGAATGAGTCAGTGACGAAATCGGGGGTTTTTAGATATCAATAAAATCTAAACTATAAGAGCTATGTAACTGAAACTGTGTATTTTTATTAAGTTCCCTATTGACATTATACCCCGTGAATTACATTCATCTGGTATATTCCAAACCCAAGTTATGAGGGTTCAAAATACCGACGAAACCTTTCGAGAAAAGGTAGGTAGTGCCCGTACGCTTCGCTGGCTCGTCTTGGCGGGGGCACTACCGTGCCCCCAGATAGTCTTGAATAATCATGCGGGTTGAGCAACGCTTGGCGCGGTCATTACTTGGATGGGCGACCGAAAATTTGTGTGGCAAAAAATCACTTTCTTGAGCTGCCTTCGGTGCAGTGGTTGTTATCTCTGACAGCAGTCGTATTAAGTTAGAGGCATTAGGGCGAACTGACAACTCTAACACTAGGTAACCTAAGTCACATCGCTCTACGAAAGGAAGAAAAAGAACGCTCAAATATAGTATTATTACCTACTAATTGACCCGGCGCACTTTGTATCCCCGTCGATCTAAATAAATTAAAAAATACAAATATTTGACACTAGCATTTGCACGGTGGTTTGTGGTTTATGATGTAGCACGCTTACTAGGAAAACATTTGTAAAAAAAAAATACCGTCGAATTGAGAACATCCTCCTCTTTTTGAAGTCGGTTAATAAAGGGCCTTAGGTTCTAAGTTAGCTCCAACCCCCGTATTTATAGACAAGTCGAGGAATTATTTTGACTAGGTATGTATTGCATTTGTCTCGCTCTTGTCAGTGATTTTACTTAGCCAGAGTACCTAATTTCTCGATTCGACTATAAATAGGGAGTAAGTAATCCAAAAATATTTATTAATTTAATAGAAGTATGGGGTAGGGGTACCTACGAAATGAACCAAACAAACCACCCGACATCAAAAACCAGGTACAAACATCAAATTCCAAATTTAAATAAACATTAAATTATTAAATTTAGAAAACACGCAGCGTTTATTCCCGCCAATACCGCACCAGCCCCCCCTCCCCCTGCCCTGTAAAGAAGGGTACAAATCGCTGTATAAACTTAATATCGGGTAAATTGGTGCCGGCGGCAGGGATCACAAACATACTGCTTTTATTGCCATCTTCCTATTGATATTGGTTATAAGAGGATGTTGGGAAGGTAATGTGATTCGGAAAGGAGACTTTTCTTAGGTTATAATGATATTTGACGACTTCTATTTTGTTATTATTTAATCATTTATTTCAGACATTAAGAAGGTACTACTTACATAAAAATTACAATATAATTACGTCTATTTGGTCACAGAGAAGTTATTTAAAATCGAGTACTGTCAAAAGAACATAATAATAACATAGGTACATCATGAAATTAAATGTCATTTAAAAAAGGCCAACACCATAAAATAATAATTAAAAAATCTTTACTTCTGTGGCGCGTCGGTAGAATAGCTCGCTGCGGAGCTGAAGATTGTTGATTCGGTTTTTGCGACAAAATAAATATTTGTGTGATCTACAGATATTTGAGGTTCGAATTTAAGTATTTCTGTAAGTCAATAAGTCAACCTACGACTATAAAATGTATTATATCCGTTGTCTAGTACCCATAGTTCAAGCGTATTAAATACGCTTGAACTAGCCCCAAACTAATGAAATTTTCATTAGTTTGGGGCTAGACTAGAGGGTATTGGGCGAAACGTCCGGTACTACTATATTTTCAAATGATAAAAGATAGGAAGGCGGCAGTGAAATAAAATCTGACCCAACTTGACTTCCTTTGTGGCTGCACCGGTCTACGTATCGTATTACAAGATTAAAAAATATATTAAACTTAAATTGGCTTACAAAATGTATATTTTTTACTTAGAGAACCATTCATACAAGCCGTCACAGAGACCGAATCACACCAACAAAATAAGGTGTTCATTCAATTAAGATAAACCAACACAACTACCCCTTTATTAAATTATTACCCATTTATAAATAAAGTAAACATTCCCACGCGAGCGAGCGAAACAAGTCAAATATTCAGTGACTTGTCAATAATGAGTCGATATTTCGCAAGCGAGTGAGCGTTTTGTCATTGTCGCATACGGTGTTCTGAGTTTTGAGCCAGTGGACTTGCATTGTGGAGTTGGGAATTAATTTATGTGAGAACTTTTAGCCGACTTTCAAAGAAAGAGGAGGTTATTACGCACCTACCTATCTTACCCATTTTATTACGTACCTTATACATAGTACCTATATTCCGTATAGCCCTGACATAGACTAGGGATATTCCATCACTTCCTAGGGCCTATGATGTCGTAAAAGACGAATATAAGTAAACTCTCACCCCTTCAACAACTGATCTACATACATTATGTTAAAGCGTCCTCGACTATGACCACTTTGGGTATAAATGGAGGGGTCAGCTGTACCTTCAGGCTTCTGCCAGGAGCAACCTTCAGGGATCTGGGAAGCTACCGCAGTTGTTCCGTTGACATCAACTCGATGCCGACGCGGTAGTTTGAAATCTTTGACAGCGGCATTTTCAATTTTAAAACCGCGCATCCATGGCCGTCAGCCGTCGATTTGAAGATTTTCTCTCAAAATCTTCAATTGAATTAAATTCTGTCTGTGTTTCATTCATTCAATTTGGCTTCGGCATCGATATTAGTAATCGACGCGTCGATTTGAAATTTTCGCGGTTCGAAATTCGGCTGTCAACTGTCAAATGAATTCGATCCCGATGCTGACGGAACAACCGCGGTAGCCTCCCTGTTATAGACAGATCGACTATACTATGTGACTATCTTACTAATTTTATAAACTAACTTAAGTAACTCTGTCGCGCTTTCACGCCTAAACTGCTGAACCGATATTTATTAATTTTGGTACAGAAATGAGTAGGACCTTGGAGAAGGACATAGGCTACTTTTGATCCTATAAATTCTCCGGGATCGGGACTTACGTGGGTGAAACCGCGGGCGCAGCTAGTAGACCATAAGTGAACTGGGGAAAACTGTCAAACTTGGAGTTCTCCCCTCACGGTGGCGGGTAAACTACTAGGTCTCAAAGACGGTTGGTGTCAGGCGGCAGCCGTAAAAACATTGCTAAAAAATATGGTCTATATCTACAGGGTCAATGATGACTTACCTACTGGGTGGACTCCAAATATTTGGGCATATCAGCGACCCCAGGCTCCCGAGAGGGATGTAACCGGGAACATCGCATAGATGATAGAAATAGGCGGAGTGGAGGGTGTTAGGTTTATTTTCGTTACGGAATTTCTTGATTCGGTCGCCGCGCTCAAAGCCCGCAGTAAAAGCTATGCAATAACTTAGAAAATGTAAACCAGTACCTACCTAACCAATTTGCAGTACTGTTTGGTTGCTATACATTACCTACGTATCTACGTATATGTTTTATATGCGTATGTATTTATTAATCTCCTCCACTTTAACAAGACCGATACAAAGCTGAATAAACTACGTTAATTGGCCAGATAAATGTATATAGGGTGATACAGAATGCGATGACGATCGAAATGCAATGCATAAAAATGTAAGCATAAGCAGCGCCACGTGATTAAAACCGTAAAGTTCAATCTTCTAATATATAAAATTTCCATGTCACAATGTTAGTTACCGTACTCCTCCGAAACGGCTTCACCGATCTCCACCAAACTCCACATGCGCATTCAGTAGGTCTGAGAATCGGCTACTATCTATAATTAATAAGGCAAAACAACGTTTGCCGGGTCAGCTAGTTTTAATATAAAATATTTAAAAAAATATAAAACTGACTTCAAAAAGGACAAAATAATCTCACCTGCCACAGACTTATCTGTTATGTAATCTTAAGTCGGTCAGCCAAACTACAATGTGGATCTACCCACCCAGTAATACTGCATGACTCCGAAATTCAAAATTTAAAATAATAACGTTAAGTCCTTAATTATTTTCTATAACGAGCTGTATCCCGCGGTTTCACCCGAGTAAGTCCCGAGTTTCGAAAAACCTTTTCTTATCGGATACTTCCATCAGATGAAGCTGACTTTCCAAATTTTAGATCTTTACTATTAGTGGTTTATGCTGTGCGACTTGCGCGTTGATCAGTCAGTCAGTCAGGACAAATCATTTTATAGATATATCTATACCCTATTTCAGAAACTTAGATCAAAATGTAAAAAAAAATCCCATACATTTATTTGAAAGTGACAGCTCACTATTTACTTTTTCCTTTAAAATTTACAGTTCTTTATTTACATTTTATGGTTTAAGTTTCTGAAATAGAGTACTAACCTATTGATCCTGCATAAATAATATTTTTTATTTATTTTACCAATAAATTCGAAACATCATGTAGATACGTTGCCCAGTTTAAGCCAATACGCGCAAATTGGCAACTTCATACAGCCGATACGCGAACGCCAATTTCAACCGGAACTAAAAAAAATAACTTTTAGGATTATACGCAATGTTACTATTATTTTCTTTATTTTTTGTTGCTGTGAATGCAGGGTACGACCAGGGTAAGTCTTCTCGACAATTTGAATTTTTTACACTAATATGTATTAGAGAGAAATGATTTGTTTGTATTTGTGTGTGTGTCTGTATGTTTATAATGAATACACTCAAAGACTACTGGACCGATTTAAAAAAATATTTCACCATTAGTAAGCTACATTCACCCTGTGTAACATAGGCTGCTTTTGATCCCGATATTCTCACGGGATCGGGACTTACGCGGGTAAAACCACGTGATGCTGCTAGTTTAATATAATAATTCACGGTTTTAGACAATAATCCAGGGTCTCGAGTCTGCTCTCACAATCCTGTCTCAATGGAGTCTCGATAGTTGTCAAAAATCTTCTGTCAGAATAGATTTTGATAGACCGTGGTATCACTATCGATACAACAGGAGGGGTACTTTAATTCTAGGAACGTACGAACGAAAGAAAGAAAATCTGTCATCTGTCCGAAAATTAAATTTTAGGACGCATGACAGACATAGATTTTCTTCTGGAATTATCGTTCGTAGAATAAAAGTAGAGGTCCACGATTGAGTATTGTCACAGAATACATAAATATGGTATACCTAATGTAAAAAAAATGTACAAAAAACGTTTTAACCTTTGGGTACGGAAACCTATAGAGGTATATCCCTTTCTCTTCGCAAACGAAATATTAGTCTTAACCATGCCTCCAAATGTTCCAATATGCCTCCACAGTTAATTGACCTTGATGATTATTTACTAGATCATATCCTACGTCATGGCCCCTCCATGCCTGGAACCCTGAGCTCCATCGGAGGAGGACCTGAAGAGTCGCCCCCGGTCTACCGACCTGGCTCCCAAGCGTAAGTTTACTAAACTGCATCAAAATCGGTTTAGAAGTTAGTGAAGAAACAGACAGCTGTCTTCCTATCCTTACTACTGAACGCGTAAGAAGGTGCTACACGTTAGAACACTATTCAATAGCCGTTTGGTTGTTTGTTGGATTTTTAGTGGCTCTTGAAGACACCATTTAAACCCCTCTGTAAGTTACGAGTTACCATCGGGTGGTCAAAGGCGGAACTGTAATATGGTTACACCCATCCTGCGGTTGAGAATTTCTTGGAGGACAAGTTCTGATCCCGCAGGAAATTCCCAAGACCCGTTTCTAATCGATACCTACACATCACAAAGAACATGGTATACGCTTTCAAATTTCACATCTCTTTAATCAGCGATTAAGGCAGTGAGTTCATACGTCAGGGATCTGTTTTAGACAGATCGTGTCCCCAAATGCTAGATCCGGTTCTCTTAAGGGACAGCTGCCTCGTGCCCAAAATGGCACTACCAAATTGTCCAGACTGGTACCGGAGCAATGAAGCAGCTCACTACTCGTTCCTCGGAAAAATAATTCAATTTTCCACAGCTACGTAGTATCCCAGTTCGTGAAACCCAAGCCTCCCCATCAATACTGGGAGGAAGAAACTTCCCAGACTCTAATTCCTGAGAACAAGAACTGCCTTTTGTGCGAGACCCAGGATTCTGGCGCATGTCGATCTATGCCGTCTTGTGTGTATTGTGAGCCTACAGTCACCGCGCTTTGTGAGAGAAGCACGCCCTGTTTAAGATGCACAGGTGAGTGGGTATTGAAAATATATACCAGCTTGTCTAATTATGCGATAGTCCCATATTTGGACCTTTGTAATAACGGAACGTACAACGGAAAAAAGCCCAAACAAAAAGTCTTAACTTCCAAATCTGCATCTAAATGTAGGAAAGATATCAATTGTTAAAGAGGGATACGTCTTGATAGTCAATGAAATTTCGTTTTATCTAGCAATAACTTGGATATTTAGCAACCACGACAGCTGCGTCATTTATTAGTCTATAAGATGGTCGTGGAATGTATAGATTGATATTCGGGCTTGTTGGACATTGGAGGAGCTGTTCCAAGGTTGCTCTAAATGCTTGCTGTATAATTTCTGTCTGTTCCAGTGATAAAGAATCCATTCTTCAAATGTATCCCCGGCGAGAAATACATGGACGAATGCGATTCGTGCCGGTGTATGGATGGGCGTACTGGTTGGTGCACCAATCAGTTCTGCGAGATGCGGTCCTTGCATCTTTATGCCATGAAGTTGTCTGATGGAGAGTTTTATTAAAGAGGCTGCTGCACGTTGTACAGTTGTTTTATTAAGGGTTTCTCGAGACGCTATTCCCCTAAAAATTACCTTGGAGGTCTAGAATGAATGGATATAATGAAAAGAGAACTTTGGAGTCTGCAGGTCTAGAATGAATGGTTTCTCCGAGAAGGTCTCATCTGCCTGGTCAGAGTCACGGTTCCGGAACAGATGATACCTATCGCCTTAAGAGGGTTCATTCCATTCTCTTTCTCCATACAAACGTAGTTTACGTTTTCCTCCCTGGATAAAGACATTAGAGCAAATATGTTTATGCCATAAAACCTATATCTGTCATGTCTTGTCAATGTACGAAACTTTTTTTTTTCTAATTAAAATAATAATAAAAAATAAAAAAATAAAAAATGAAAAAAATAATTCGGAAGATGAATAGTCATGCCAGATATAAGTTTTATAGCATAAACATATTTGCTCTAATGTCTTTATCCAGGGAGGAAAACGTAAACTACGTTTGTATGGAGAAAGAGAATGGAATAAACGCCCTTAACCTAAACCTCTAGTCGTCGCGGTCGCCAAGATTTTGAGCTGGGCCAGGACTGATTAAGCCTTTAGAATAAGTCGATAGCTCTCATCCGTCCCGGTGAGGCATTAAGGAGTAAAAGTCATCATCATCATCATCCAAGCGATGTTCCTGATTGCATTCCTCTTGAGAGCCCGTGTTCCCTTTTCGCGTTAATCCAGATCTATAGCTATCTGCTATTAGTCCCCTCGCGACCAATACTATTGTAACATGATCGAAACGAAGAGGTAAGATAATTAAAAAGTAAAAATCACGCGATTAAGACCAGGGAAAACATTGAATTATTAGTTTTAGTATCTAGTTTTTGCATGAAGGAAGATAAATAAATATAACTACTCGTTTACGTACTTACTCACAGACTTTCACCTTTTTATTATTAGTAGTAGATATAGGTAATTATCTGACGATCTATCAAAACAGGTGATTACATTGCAGGTTTATCAAGCTGGCTTGTCAAATTAAATGACAAGCTTTGTCCAATAGAGATATTATGTTCCTGATATTAGTTAAAGTTGGAGTACCCTACAGTTGCGACACTGGCTTTTATTTATAGGTAAGCCGAGATAAAGTTATAATACTTAAACATAGACAACTCATTGATGGCATCAAAAAACCACTATTAAAAATACTTACAATACAATAACTTAAAGTAAAAAAAAAACAGATTACAGCTTTACGCAAGAAATAAAAGTTTGAGTTATGTACCTAGTTAAGAGGATAGTCTCCATTCTCTTTCTCCATACAAACGTAGTTTACATTTTCCTCCCTGGATAAATACATTAGAGCAAATATGTTTATGCCATAAA
This sequence comes from Idaea biselata, assembly GCA_958496205.1. NCBI lineage: Eukaryota > Metazoa > Arthropoda > Insecta > Lepidoptera > Geometridae > Idaea > Idaea biselata. Next base: position 8,570,471 of record OY292404.1, read on the forward strand.
ACTTATATCTGTCATGTCATGACTATGCATCTACCTTTTTATGTTTTTCATTCTATTATTTTTTTTATTTTTTATTATTATTTTAATTAGAAAATAAAAAAAAGGTAGATGTATAGTCATGACTCATGACAGATATAAGTTTTATGGCATAAACATATTTGCTCTAATGTCTTTATCCAGGGAGGAAAATGTAAACTACGTTTGTATGGAGAAAGAGAATGGAGACTACCCTCTTGTTAGGTGTATTGGCCATTACTATGCCAATATCACCTCTTTTACTTTTTTTCTGTAATGTTAATGTCATATATTTATTATTAGTCTATGGTTATTTTTGCTCTATAGAGATTATTGTTTTTTTGGCGGCAATTGATTCTATTTTGTACTTTGATACTATTCAGACAATAAATTGCATTTCTATAAATACCTGAAGAAGAATATCATTGAGTAGAATTTAACAACCCATCATTCAGAAGTGAGATTGACAAAAAGCGCCCATAATTCACAATTCACAGCCGATTGTTTTTATTATCAAACAACACAACTTTTACTATTGTTGTAACTATACCGGCAAAGTGCACAAAGATAAATGGAGGATTCTTATCGTACACGGTATGACTCAGATGAAAGTGAGAGGCGAGGACGTTCACGCAGAAGATCTTTTCGTAGACGTCGTCGTCTTCAGAGTGACCGACGACCCAGTCGAAGCCGCAATTCTGATAGAGGTCGTAGTCATGATAGAAAACTTAGAAGGACGAAGAGCCCCAGCTCGAGGCGAACGCGGACCCCCAGTATTAGGCGCACACTGACTCCCAGCATTAAGCAGCGTCGTTGTTATGATCGGGACCAAGACCGGAGCCGTGGCGTTGGTAGAAGTAGAAGTGCTGACAGGAGCCATAATATCGATCGAAACGTCACCGACAATTCGAAGTGTAACAGTGAAAATCGAAAACGCAACGACAATGAGAATTGTAGTGAAGACTGGAACTGCGATGACGACCGTCGATATCGCAGTGACTACGGGAGCTGTAACGACGTACGAAATCGCAGCGATAAAGATAACAGGAACAGCAATCGGAACTGCAGCGATGGCCGGAATGTAAACTGTAATAACCGTAAGTCACGTGTCAGATCGTCTGAGGAAGATTATGCAGGTATTTTAGATTTAAAGACTCAAATGTTTTTTAAGGAAATTGCTAAAATAATGAGTAATAATCGACCGGAAGGAAATAAGTTTCCGATGTTAGGAAATGTCATTCCAGATTTTGATCCATTGGTAAAGGGTCAAACTATACATGTATGGTTGAATAAAGTCGAGGAGTGTGCCAAGCTTTATAATTGGAATGATGATCAAATTATTCACTATGCTCTGCCCAAGTTGTCAGGTGTTGCTAAAGCTTGGTACCAAGCATTACCATCTATGTCGTATTCCTGGCGAGAGTGGAAGGTTAAATTAGTTGAGTCCTTTCCTAGTAGTGACGATTACGCAGAATTATTAACTGAAATGTTGTCGAAGCGGGCAAGATATAATGATTCCTTAGAAATTTATTTTTATGAAAAGATTAATTTAATAAATCGATGTGATATAAGTGGCAAGCGTGCTGTAGACTGTTTGTTGCATGGGATCGATGATCGATCAATAAGGTTAGGTGCTAAGGCTTTAAGGTGCCTAGAACCAGAACAGGTTTTACAATATATTCAATCAACTAAACATCAAGCTCGTGATACTGACAGGTTTAATAAATTGAATCAGAATAAAAGAATGGGAAACAGTCAATTTAATACTGTCAAACAACAAGGTACCGATACTAACTTAGGATCATCTAGAACCAAAGCAAGTACATCAATTAAGTGTTATAATTGTAATGATACTGGACATTACAGTTTCAACTGCACAAAGAAAATTCTTAAGTGTAATATTTGCAACAGACTAGGGCACATGGCCATAAACTGTTCTAAGTTATCTAGTGGTTTAGTCAGGAACGAACCTAAATTAGTGCAAGAAAAGAACGTATTACAAGTAGATGCAGTTGATGAAAATAATAAATATAACGTAGAATTGTGACTAAATGGAAATAAAATACAAGGTTATGTTGATTTAGGTAGTCAGTGCACTTTAATAAGATGTAGTGATGCAGAAAAGTTAGGAATAAAGTGGGTTAAAGATAATTTACCTTTAATGAGGGGTTTGGGTGGTAATATTGTAATGCCATTAGGTTCAGCTACAGTAGAAATAAAAATTCAAGAAGTCGAGCGAAAAGTCACAGTTTTAGTTGTAGAAGATGATATTATTAAATACCCAGTATTAATAGGTCATAGTTTTACTGAAACACCAGGGGTAATCATAATAAAAACAACTGATTCGTTAATTTTTAAATGTAAAGTTTCGATGAAACACGAACTGATTGTGTCAAATAATCTTACTGTTCAGTCACAACATTTATTAGTAATTCCAATAACTAGTAATAATGAATATACGGGTGGGATTTATATAAAAGGTTTTTTAAGGGGAAAACCGGGCCAAGAGTTTTACTTATTACCTGGAGAATATACCTTAATTAAAGGAAATGGTGGAATTTTAGCGCAAAACGTAAGCTTAAACTCTATTATGTTTAAGAAGGGGGATTTGTTAACTAGAGCTATGATTACAAATAAATATTGTGATGTTAATTTGCTTAATTTTGAAAATGTCGATTCAGAATTGGACTTAAATATTGGAAAAGACCTGACGGAAACTCAAATAGAAAATGTAAAATTAATGTTAAAAAAGTATGAAACTTGTTTTTCTAGTAATTTAAAAGATTTAGGGTACACAACACAAACTGAAATGTCAATTCATTTGGAAGATAAAGAGCCTGTTGTATATCGCCCGTATAGATTGGCACACGTAGAAAGACAGGAGGTACGTGAAATGATTTCCGAGATGCTAGAAAGCGGAATAGTTAGAGAATCATGTTCACCATATGCCAGTCCTATAGTATTAGTAAATAAAAAGTCGGGAGAAAAGCGTCTCTGCGTTGACTACCGCGCATTAAACAAAAAGACGAAAAAAGATCATTACCCGCTTCCACTAATAGAGGATACTCTTGATCGATTAGCCGGTAGCACAGTATTTTGTACATTAGACCTAGCTTCTGGCTATTACCAAATACCTATTGCAGAGGAGTCCAGGGAAAAGACAGCATTCGTAACACCGGATGGGCAGTACGAATTTAACCGTATGCCATTTGGCCTTGTAAATGCACCATCTGTTTTTCAAAGGGCAATGAATAAAATCATAAAGAATACTGCTGTTTCTGCGTTTGTGCTTCTATATATGGACGATCTTTTAGTACCCGCACATTCTTTTGAAGAAGGAATGACTAGGTTAGAAGAAGTGTTAAAACTGTTTAAGGAAGCTGGATTAACACTTAAGTTAAAAAAATGTGTGTTCTTTGAAAAAGAACTTGACTTTCTTGGTTTTCGGGTTAGTGGCGAAGGTATACGGCCCGGTAGTAAAAAGACGTTAGCTATTACTAATTTCCCACTCCCTAAAAACATACATGATGTTAGACGGTTTTTAGGACTCGCAAGTTTCTTTAGAAGATTTGTTAAAAATTTTGCCCTTATAGCGCGACCGTTAACAGATCTATTAAGTCCAAAAATCGATTGGAAATGGACTGATGTTCATACTGCGGCATTTAATTTATTAAAGGAACATCTAGTTACAAGACCAATACTTGCCTTGTATGACCCATATTTAGAAACAGAACTACATACAGATGCTTCGAAACATGGCTTAGCAGGGATTTTAATGCAGCGTGGTAAAGACACACTATTTAGACCAGTTGCTTATTATAGTCGAAAAACAACCAACGATGAACAAAAATTACATTCCTTTGAATTAGAGACACTAGCCGTCATAGCTTCTTTAAATCGTTTTCGCGTGTATTTGTTAGGTTTGAAATTCAAAATTGTTACTGATTGTAACGCGTTACGAACTACAATGACTAAACGTGATCTTATACCACGAATCTCTCGTTGGTGGGTACAGTTTCAGGAATTCGATTGCGAAATTGAATATAGATCTGGCACCCGCATGGCACATGTTGACGCTCTAAGTCGTAACCCTGTAACTGAACCTACACCACAAGACGACAGTCATGTCATTGATGTATTGAATATTAACATTAAAGATTGGATTGCGACCGTACAAGAAAATGATGATGAAATTAAGCGTATTAAACAAATATTAAACGATGACGACACAAAATACATAGCAGAAGTACGAAAAAACTATCAACTAAAGGGTGAATACGTTTATCGGCAAATAGATGCTGGGTTACGTTGGGTAGTTCCACGAGATGTTAGATGGCAACTTCTACGAATGAACCATGACGACATTGGTCATTTTGGGTTCGAAAAAACATTCAGTCGTTTACAGGGTACTTACTGGTTCCCAAAAATGCGCCGTTTTACAAAAAAGTATGTTAATGCAAGTCTACAGTGTGCACATCATAAGGCACCAGGGGGATCAAAGGAAGGAATGCTGCATCCAATACCGAAAATTGAAATTCCGTTTCATACTCTACATGCAGATCATTTAGGTCCGTTTATTCGTTCTAAGAAAGGGAATATGTACATACTTGTAATTATTGATTCATTTACAAAATATATTAATATTAACGCGGTACGTGATACTAAAACTACTACTACCATTAAAGTACTTAAAGAACATTTTTGTTATTTCGGAGTACCAGTGCGGTTGATCACGGATCGAGGTAGTTGTTTTACAAGCACAAAGTTTAAAGACTTCATTAAGAAGCTAAATGTTAAGCATATATTAAATGCTGTGGCCACACCAAGGGCAAATGGCCAAGTAGAGCGCTTTAACCGCACTATTTTAGATGCATTAAGCACTAAGTGTCATGACAAAGACGAAAAAACATGGGATTTGTATCTAGGTGACATACAATTAGGAATAAACACGACTATCAATAAAACAACCAACAAAAGTCCTTCTGAGCTATTGTTCGGTTGCAGATTAACTAGCCCCTCTGAAAGTGTGTTAAGTGATGTAATCAATGAAACAACGGAACGAATTAGTGGTGATGAATTAATGCAATTAAGATCAAGTGCTGGTAACAGAATTCGCAAACAGCAGGATGGTATGAAAACACAGTTTGATAAGCATAGAAAGAAAGCATATTCCTACAATGTAGGAGATCTTATTCGAATTGAACGTACAGTGTATGATAAAGAACACATTGGAAAATCCAAAAAGTTAATTTCTAAATTCCACGGTCCATATCGAATTGTTAAGATTTTACCGAACGATCGGTTTTTAGTCGAAGATACTCCATTAACTAGAAAAGGCAACAAAAAATACGAAAACGTTATAGCTATAGATAAAATACACCCTTGGCTAAATTTTCGAGGATATGATAGTGATACTAGAGAAAACGACAAAGCTGGTAATGATTTAGATTCTGATTCTGAATAGAGCAATGTTTAGTTAATGATAAATTTAAATTAGTTAAGTGTTTATTCTAACATAAGATTTTGTTTTATTATTTCGATATAATGTCTTGATTAAATAATTTAGGCATTAGGTAAACTATTGTGACTAGATTTATTTTGATCTCTTAGTAAATAGTTGAGTATTGATTTAACGAGGGGTTATTATGACTCATATTATTAGTAATAATATGTAATATGTAGTATTAATAATTTAGGCGCAGATGTTAGCAGATCATAACTAGGTGTTATGAGCAACAGCGCTGATGATTCAGGCACAGATGTTAGCAGATTATAGCATTATGTTATGAGCAACACACGTTAGCAGATCATTTCATGGTGTTATGAGCAACAGTGCTAAAGGTTTAGGCGCAGATGTTAGCAGATCGTAACGAGGTGTTATGAGCAACAGCGCTAAAGGTTAGGGCACAGATGTTAGCAGATTATAGCATTATGTTATGAGCAACACACGTTAGCAGATCATTTCATGGTGTTATGAGCAACAGTGCTAAAGGTTTAGGCGCAGATGTTAGCAGATCGTAACGAGGTGTTATGAGCAACAGCGCCGATGGTTAGGGCACAGATGTTAGCAGATTATAGCATTATGTTATGAGCAACAGACATATGATAGCAGATCATTACATGATGTTATGAGCAACACTGCTCAAGATTTAGAAAATGATATATTTATGTTTTATTAAGAAGTTAATTATATAATATTAAAATAGCAAGGTGTTATTGATGTGTAATTTAATAATTGTTCTTCATTCCTATCATAGTAATTTCATGTTTTTTAATGTTATTAAGTTAGTAATATTCGTGTTAATTTCTATAGGAAAAGTTTAATTTTTTTTTCTCGCTTCTTTTTAATTTATTCTGTCAAAGTGTGAGGGACTCACACTAAATGGATGGCCGAATTGTTAGGTGTATTGGCCATTACTATGCCAATATCACCTCTTTTACTTTTTTTCTGTAATGTTAATGTCATATATTTATTATTAGTCTATGGTTATTTTTGCTCTATAGAGATTATTGTTTTTTTGGCGGCAATTGATTCTATTTTGTACTTTGATACTATTCAGACAATAAATTGCATTTCTATAAATACCTGAAGAAGAATATCATTGAGTAGAATTTAACAACCCATCACTCTTAAGTAGGTAGGAGTGAGTGTGTGCCGTAGTGATGCAAAAAGGGATAGCTTAGTATCAGATTTACTTGCAGAAGCAAAGCACTGATTTTCAGATATATAATATACTAGCAGTCCCGATCCCGTGGGAATATAGGGTTCAAAAGTAGCCTATAGCCTTCCTCAATAAATGGACTATTCAACACCGAAAGAATTTTTCAAATCGGACCAGTGGTTCCTGGGATTAGCGCGTTCAAACAAACAAACAAACAAAAAACAAACAAACTGTTCCGCTTTATAATAGTAATAGATATATATACTTATTATGACCAATGGGAACTCATTTCACAGTCTTCCTACCTTTTTAAGAGGCTAGTAAGTATTATTTAGGACCCTCGTGCTACATCTTAGAACCCATCATTAACTATAATAAATGATGATGGGTCTCTATTCTCTATCAAAAGCAGAATAGTGGTCCAACGCTAGCCTATGTTTAACAACTTTTAGTATCTACAAAACAAGTTTTGTCCTGACCTGGTCCTGACTGACTGGTTGACTGATGGATCAACGCACAGCCTGAACCGCTGATAGTAGAAAGTTGAAATTTGGAGAGTGTGTTCTCTGTATGATATAGGCATCCGATAAAAAAGAGTTTTTCAAAATTTCTATGCAGCCGGGGCGTACACGGAGATATCCTATCATTATGTATACCTACACTTCACAAAGAACATACCTTCAAAATGTCATGTCTCTAGGACCAGCGGTTTAGGCTGTGCGTCGATTAAAAGATCGAGTAAAATCACGAAATCGAACTAGTTTCGGTGAAATTATCGCGAAACGAACTTTATTAGGCTTATATCGATAAAAAAATTAATATGTGCAAAGATAGAGTGGATCAATATGTAATTATATGTATATTAATGTTCATATTAGGGCTATTCATCATTTTATTATACGTGGTATATTTGATAACAAATATTTTTTTACATAGATAGTGGGCGGGTACTATCGAATCACTAGATATAAGTAACTACGTGAGACGGTAAGTATGGTATTTTTAGGTAACTTCAAAAAAGGAGAAAATACCCTCTCCTACATTAAGTGCCACCGACTTATCTGTTATGTAGGTTAAAGTCAGGCAGTCAACTACAATCTGGATCTACCCAGTAAAACTGCTCGACTTCAACTCATAATTATAACAAATAAGTCGGTGAGATTAGTATTTATTTACCTAGTTCTTTTTTTGGAAGTCGGTTTTTATTCGGTATTGTTTTTGACCTTATCAGGTCCCGGCAAACATCTAGAACTAAAATGGCGGATGCGCAGAAGTCGATTTTTTTTATAGAAGTCGCAATTGTAAAGTATACTTACTTCGCGAATTTACCCCTTCCACGTCAAAATTTTCCAAGTTGTTTGCCGGGACAAATACACATCTTAGACTCAACAGACAGTGACCGCTGCCGAAGCACTAGGCTTGTACTATGGGTACTAGACAACGGATTTACTACATGGTATAGGTACTACTTTTTAGTAAATAAAATATGCATATGAAATAGGATAGGTGTAGGTACCTATACAGAAAACACCCAGGAACAACATAATTTTAGAAACAGAATCGGTTTTAAATATTATTTTCCGAAACAGAAAAAGCCAGTTAGTTGTCAAGCGACCCCATGTTTGGAGCAGCTTGACTTTAGGTATATTGGGGGTAAAAAAATTAAACAAAACAAAGGGAATTTGAAGACAAATGAAAAGGAAATTTCAAACGATTGTGAAGGAAATAAAATAACCAACTTTACTTTATAGCTAAAAACTAATTCTTCCAGACCGTTTAGGGACAGAATGTCTAGCGGCTGCAAAATTTCCAGCGGGTGTACCTAAAATGTCCAGCGGGTGCAAAAAGTCCAGTGGGTGCAAAATGTTCAGCGGGTGCCAAATGTCCAGGCCATACAATGTCCAGGACAACTTCTGAAGGGAGATGGACAGTTAATCATATAATAGGTACAATAATGTCACAGGTAATATTTTATTTTTTTACATTAAGTTAATAAATGGGGTAAAATACGAAGTTATCACCCCACGTGTCAGCTCCCACGGGTCAAGTGCTCACGTGCATTTAATTAAGTACCTAATGTTGATAATATCTATCGTATTTACATTATAAATAAATATGATTATGACAGCTATTTTCGATATCAAAATAATTTTACAGGTGTTAAATTAAACTGATGCAATCTTAGATCCAAATACATAATATTATACTAGCGTCTCTGCTTCAAGTCTGGCAAAATTTGCTTCTCAGTATGTTTCTTTTCCTCCCGAGGTCGTATTTCCGAAAGATCTTCACGAAACTTGGAATATAATTGTTTTAATTGGTGGGTAATTTCGCCCACTAAATGCTTGTAAGATTGACTGGTTAGCAGAATTACTATTTCTATTTGTTTCCTTCTGTTATTTGCTATGTATTTTTTTTAATGTTGGTAAGGTCATCTATAAGTAGGTAACGTTTAGTCTCTGCAACGTGTGAACAAGGCGCATTTCAAATCGGGATTTCATATACATGGTATGTATAGGTAGGTACTTATACTCCATTTCAGAAACTTAAATCGAAAATGTAAACCAAAATCCCATACATTTATTTGAAAGTGACAGCTCTTTATTTACTTTTTCCTTTAAATTTGAGAGTTTATTGTTTACATTTTTTATCTACCTATCTCTATCTCTGAAATAGAGTATAGCTCTAAGTGACATTAAGATAAAATGAATAAATATTTTATATTTCTAATAACATATCTCTAAAGAAAACGTATTATTTGCTACCCTACAAACTCTCTAAGATAACTCGATAACAAAGACAACCTCAAAAATAGAATTATCGAAACTGAACCCGGAAACATACACCAATGAACAAAATGTTAGCAAAAAGGGTTACCTTTACTACTGTATTACTATCGAAATTACATTTCCCAAATCCATTTGATCAGACCGCAAATAGTAACTCGGACGAACAAACATACAAACTAATTGATGCAAATATTTTTATATGCCCAATCATTGGTCCGTGTTTCCTGATGTTTTATTTCTTTTGTGGTAAATATCACTTTGGCTTAACAAGGATCTGTCGTGGGTGGTCAGGGATTAGGACAAAATTAATCTGTAATAGGTACAAACTTTTTAATGCAGATGACAAATTTTAGAACTTAATTATGTTTAAGGAAATTTTGAACGGGCATAGATAGTAGCGCCATTTTAAACTGAATTGAATCTTTGTGGGATTATAGTGGTTATTTTTAATTTTTGCTACCGTGGGAGAAAGTGGCAAGTTTTTTTACGATACTAAATTAATTTATTTTAAAAAGTTGTTAGGCTCTTTTTATAATGGTTTCAGTAAGCTGGTAGTTTGTTAAGCTAAGCCAATGTCAATTGTTTAAAAAAATGAAACTGTTGTTCTTTTTTTAAAAGAGGATTTCTGAGGTTTTATTTCTTTGTCTATGGTGCTTAAGTGATCCTTACGTAAGTATTTATGGAAAACCTCTTATTTTAAAGTTGGTTTAAGTATTGTTCGTTCAGGTATTTAGTCATTGTGTTAAAAGTACTTTTAAAAAGGTTACATTGATTTTTGAGGAGGAATGAATGTCATTTATTTGCATTCAACAGGATACAGAGCGTTTAGTTGCAGAATGTCCAAGTTGCAAAATGTCCAGGTCGCAGAATGTCCATAGATATCACTTAAATATTATTCCAACACATTTCACCAGCACTTAACTTGGTCCAAATCCAAAATTATTATTATAAATCCGAAAGTTTGTTTGTAGATTTAATTGTTTGTTTGTTACGGTTAACGGGAAATTTACATATGGATAGTTAGGTGATTAGGAGTATAACATATAAAATTTCATCGCTTGGTGGCCTTGGCGTGTCAGCGGATAACTCTATTATTCAGAATCATAAATAAAAAATGAAAACAAAAAACTCATACATTTATTTGAAAGTGACAGCTCATTATTTACCTTTTCCTTTGAAATTGGAAATTCTTTGTTTACATTTTTGATCTAAAATTCAGAAATAGAGTACCTACAGATAACAGAGACAGAGAGAACACATAGAGAGATAGAAGCTCTTCTGTCTCTGTCCCTCTCTCTACGTTTAAAACCTCTATACAACCGCAAAACGATCATTTTCTAACAAAACGCATCAATTACCCAAATAGGTTTCAATCGAAAAAGTTTCAATAACAAATTGTGTGACAGAGGATCATGTTACATTCATTTGAGTGAATGAATGAATGAGTGAATGAATGAAAAGTATTCGCCGCCCGCCGGAAGTGACAAGTCGTACAATGTCAAACAGTTTAAATGTGGTTTAAAATGTATTTTAAAGTTGAAATTTTGAAAAAAAATGTGTGGCTGTTTAGTTACATCTTGTTTGGAGGTTGAAGATGTAAATATGATTGACTGGAATGGACTGAAATTAAATGAATAATATTGCAGAATGTCGCACACAGCGTAATTGAAATTGAAATTGAAATCATTTATTTTCTGACTTACATCCATAGAGTTAGTAATATAGATATGTAGGCTTAGTAACTAGAGTTAGTAATAAATAGATAAAATATACATAAACATTATTTGGCATGAAGCCCTGCCCAATGCCGTAGCAGGGGAGAGTCCCACCGATCCCTAAATACACTCAGGAGGCTAATCTACGCTAAAATTAAGCAACTTAAGCTTGTACTATGGGTACATAGTATACGCGAATATGCTACATAAAGATGTTTTTGTAAATACTTACTTACATACGGATAATAGAAAAAGAATTAGGTACACCCCGAACCATGGAAACACACTATGGTCAGCACAAATAGTTGTCGGGAACAAAAATGCCGGGGACGCGCCGGGGACGGAATGAAACCGGGAAATCCCGATTTCGCTAAAAATCGGGATAAGTAAATAAGAGTATATCTGTTACTCTAGATCTGCCGCTATCCACATACCAAGTTTAATCTCAATCGGTTCATTAGTTTTTGCGTGAAGGAGTAACAAACATACTTCTATAGGTACTTACTTTTTAAACTTACACGATTTTTGTCCGTCCCGTGTCTTCTCGGGACCTCGGCCGGTGTAACCCGTTTGCCGAAACGTCAAGGTACAAACACAAATACATAGTTATCCCAACAATCAAACCCAACAATCTTGGTACTTCATTTTTTTGATTCCTTTTATTTTATTCATTAATGTAACCTAGTTGTAAGTTGCATGCGTGTTTATTTCCCTGTATAAGACTGTAACATTTATTGGCAAATAAACTTTTATTTATTTATTTATTTAGAACACGATCTAGAACCGAAGTTCTAAAATTAATATACCTACTAATATACTTACTTCTTCACTTACATACAAACTCTCACCTTCATAATATTACAACAAGCATGTCTATTCTAGTTACACAAGGATCAATCACACATCGCCGAATGCATTATGAAGTGCTGAGTTACAAGCATTTTATGAGCATGCTACAGAATTGACCCGCGCTCATTGTGTGCAGAGCTTTACACAGACCCCCAACTGAGCTTTACATTAGCTTTCAACAAGGGTGAGTAGTGAAGCGGTCTAGTGTTGAAGGGTTCAGTAGAATGTTCGATTATTGTTGTAAAATAATTATGATCAATAACACGACCCAATTATTAATAAATCAAAATGTAAGTTTATAGTTCATAAAAAAACACGATTTGTTAACATAGTTACATTTTCCCGGGTCTTTATCGCGTATTATTATTTATTTTCTTGCCTTGACGTTTCAACCATGTTACATACATACAATGGTCTTGGTCGCGATAAAGACCCGGGAAAACGTAACTATGTTAACAAATCGTGTGAATTTAAAAATTTACGCTGATAGTAGATCTATAATTCTGGATTTCAGAATTATTACAGGATTTCCCACGGGATCGGGACTTACGCGGGTGAAACCGCGGGACGCAGCTAGTCAATATATAGGTTTAAAGAGTTATTTCAAAACGGTACCCTAAAAAAACACAATAAATCACAACATCAGCTCATTAAAGCGTGTTGAGGTTATTATATTTTCATAATAACACATTTTGTGGCAAAATAAATATCAATATTAGGGGTAGCACACCCGTAGGGGGTGTATTATATTATTAATAATGTAGAGATGATTATTGCCATTGTGCTATGGGTTTATAATGATAATTTGGTTGGTTTAAAAGAGTTTAATTATGGGTTTTTCATACTTAGGTGAACTTCCGCTTGTTGGGTGTCTAAAGGTTAGGGTTTTTTTAAAGTCGTTTTTCGGTTTACACTCGTATTTTTATAGACGAATCTGAGTGATTGATTACTTTGGCAAAGCAATGCTCTGTCTCACTCTTATTAGTGATTTTTGAAAATGTGACAGACACATTACTTACACAAGTAATTACTTAGAGTTGACTATATATACGAGTGTTAAGAACGTGGCGACTGTTACCATTTCCATACAAACTTAATACCAAAATAAATTATGAAAAATTTAGTTTTCTACCTTAATATCGATATTATTCGGATTAAGATTTTACTTTTAAAGGGTAAAATCTTAATCCGAATAATATCGATATTAAGGTAGAAAACTAAATTTTTGGCGTGGTGTTTATTTATTAGCATTGTTTCAATGCTTAACTTTTCGAGCCCTTCACGATAGATTATTCGAATTGGTTAGATTATCCTAGAGAAGAAATTTGTAAAGGTCTCGAAACGTTGAACGGTCAAACTAATAAACACCATAATTAAAACCAAAAAATGAGTTTCATTTCAATACAAAATCGCGAAAACAGAATAAACATCTAGTTTTTTTGGTCTACCTTTTCTCCTGTCTAAACTCTAAACACTCTATATTTACCTCTTATACATCCAAAGGTTGCTTAGAAGAGATCGCTTAAAGCGATAAAGCTCATTGCGTACCTAGATTTCCGGTTTCACCTAATTTTATTTGGTTCGTTATGTTTTTATTCTTTTTATTGTAATTTTTTTGGTGTGTTTAGAAATCGAAACTGTAACCCGATATTTCCTCAGGCTCGAGAATACTTACTCGGTTAAAGTCGCGGGGCGCTGCTAGTATCTACATCTCACGTTAAATTTTTTTTAATTTCCTCTCTTACAAATACATTTGAAAAGTAAAAGAAGTATTACACGCCCAAATAACCTACAGACCTCAAAATTTTGGAAAAAACTAACAAAAACACAACAAAAGGCTATCAGTGACACCCGCCGGGGTATTCACAAAATCTTACCTCGCAAATTGTGGGGAATTATGTCACACATATGAGTTTTTTTTGTTGTATGGTACTGTTGAGTGCGTAACTACTTTGGCTACAATTTTGATGGAAAGACATTAGATTTTCTAAGTGTTTTTTTCCAAGTTATGGGACTTGGAAATTCTGCAACCTGGACATTATGCGACCTGGACATTCTGCAACCTGAACATTTTGCAACTTGGACATTTTGCACCTAAACGGCGTACACATGTTCAAATTTATATTGAATGCATAGTACGTGTACGTAAAAATATAGCAGATAATATTTGCCCATTAGTCACCTATTAATAAAAAAACTGTATTAAAATCCCTTCATCCGTTAGTGAGTTTCGAAACGTTTCTGTTTTTCCGTCGAAGGTTAAAATCCCTAGATCAATGAAAGCTAAACCAATAGCAATGAAACTTGGTGTGGCGATAGCTGGAGACCTGGATTAGCACAAAGGCTACTTTTTATCCCAAAATTCGTTAGAATTAGGACTTACGCGGCTGAAACCGCGGAGCGTAGCGTGTACATAATATAATTATTATATATAATATAATATAATTAATTAGTATAGGTAGGTCTAATTTCCTAAAAGTACACCACATTCCTGTTCACTATTTTATTTTTCTTTATTACCTATTTACTCCAAAAATGTTCAATTTTAATTACGAATTTGTACAGTGAAATTGAAACGTTTGATATAATTTTCACTACTACTGGTACATGACAACATATACCTACCCGATTTAGGCTTTATTCATAAGCAATGAATAACAATGTCATAAATCGTCATTTTTGAAAACAATTCGAGTCTCTCGAACAAAATTAAAGACGATTTACACGTAAATTTGTTATTCGCTGCTTATTCCATAGTTTGGTCGAATCGAGTCTTACACAAATAAAAATACAAGTTAATAATTCCCTGACAGTACTTCCTTTTTCTTTGACAACCTCTTACAAAAGAAACAAGATATGTAGGTATTATACCTACTTGTTGTACATTTGGTTAAATTGTATCGATGACATACAATTTGACTGCTCAATTGCAAAGCAATTCGATTTTTTTGTCAAATTTAATAGAAAAAATTAAATAGGAATCGCTAACGGTTGATCTGTCTGTCGATTCTGTAAAGAACTCACAGTCATTTCTCGGCGGATGCCGCGGTGAGTTTCGAATTATCATTCTATTAATCCTGTCCTATTATAATTATTATAATACTTATATTCTAAAGGTGAATGTTTGTGTGTAAGTAAGTAAGCGAGTATGTTTGTTACTTCTCCACGCAAAAACTACTGAACTAATTGGGATAAAAGTTGGTATGTCGATAGAAGGAGATCTGGATATTTACACATAGATTACTTTTAATCCCAAAGTTCCTGCGGGATCGGAACTAACACGGGTGAAACCGCTAGGCGCAGTTGGATTCATAGGTAAATAGAATGCGCGTTAGAGCGGAAGTTTGTGAAAAGTTAAACTAAAGCTAGAGCGTGAGGAAGAACTCAAGGTCATATTGAATTGTGAGCGGTGTGTAAGTGAAGACGGAAATGACTAGTGGAGTGATGTTCGAGGTTTATAGAATGACACTGTTGCAGGAGTAAAATTTCGATAGTCGTAGGTAAGTTAAACCGTGTTTTCAAAAGCATAAAAAACTAGTCGAAATTCGCGCGCATTCCTAAATCTGAGCCCGTATTATCTAATTCGTTATTCACTCGGTTCGATAGGCACTATTGCAGTTCTGCAGTCCATTGCTGGTTAAGGGAATCACCGCTGATTAGTACGTTACGTCAAAGCGGTAATGTAGATACTTCATCTCATCTAAGCGATGTTCCCGGTTGCATTTCTCTCGGGAGCCCGGGGTCTTCCAATATTGGGGGTCGGCACTATAAGTCATCATTCACCACACCAAATAGATTTAGCAATATTTTTACGGCCGGCAGCCTGCCTAACACCATCCTTCCATGGGAGTAAGCTGTTTACCCGCCACCGCTCGAAAGAACTTCAGGTGCGCTAGTCTCCCCCAGTTTCCTTAGTCGCCTTTTACGGCACCCACAGGAAGAGATGGGTAGCCCTATTCTATGTCGAAGCTATATGCCCAAAAACGGTAACTTACTGCATAGTGTCTATCAAACTCAGTTATCAACGAGATAAATAATACGGGTGGAGGCCGTATACTGTACTCCTAGTGCGAGTTTTTCTTACAGCAATCGGAACTTACACGTTTACGTAAACGCAAAAATTGTATAGATAGAAAAGCGCCCCTAGCGGATGTAATGCGAAGCTTCAACTGCTAAGACAAGTTTCGCGTATACACAAACGTGTTAGGTTGCGTAGTCTTGCACTACGGGCATTTTACACTGGGTTTAAAAACGAAGAAAATACTTGTTATCTAATTTCTCAATTTAGTTTTACATACAGCGTGTTTCGCGGACGGAATTTAAGCTGAAAAAGAGTTGTACTAGATGTCTAAACTTTTGTTCTACGACATTTAGAAATTCGAACTAGTTTTCGAAATATATGAGTGTCAAGTGTGCACTTGAAAATCAGCTGTCTCTAGAGTTAGAGGTCATTAACCTCTGGTTAAACTTTCATTTAGATTGTACTATTAGATACTCTTTAATCATTAATGCCTTTACTTTAAAAAACTGTCTTGTCAAAACCTAACCTCAAATTGAACTTAACCTCATTTTTTTTCAAAAAGAGGTCAAATTTCAAAAAGTCGTAGATCAAAAGTAATTCCCCTAGAAGTCTAGAACAACCCCTTTTGGCTTGCATTACCCATCCCGAAACACACTGTCCACCACTACCACATTTAGTCAGCTCACAGCTGATGTTTCGAAAATAAATATAGAATTAACATTAAAAAATAATGTAAGTATATCCACACCGCTCACACTCAATGCTAAGATTACACTGAAACGCCTGAAAACTAAACAGATGCGCGGGAGTCGATGACGTAAGCGAAGGGCTTGCTTCACCGAACTGGGTTTAATGTAATTTTTTATTTCTATTTCTATTTTTTAGTTCGGTTTTCTTCGCATAGCTAATATCCGACGTATGAAGAAGCTAGGTACTTAAAAACTTTCTTTAAACCTCTTTTTTGCTGCGATAAATAATAAGCAGGATAAATAAGAAATGATGGTTACACACCGGTTGTAAGTAGAAAAACTTCACTAGCCTTACTGCTTTTTGAAAAAATGCTTTCAAAAACTTTAGTAAGTACCCGGCGGGATTCGAACCCGCGACTATTGGAATCCCGCCGGGTACTAAAGTTTTTGAAAGCATTTTTTCAAAAAGCAGTATTCCTAAGTGTGGATTAACACTAAGGAATAATGTTTATAATAGCCTTATTAATAAACGTGTAATGAGGTCGGAGTAAGTTTAGCATTTTTTGTTTCTGTCTGAGAACTTTGAAAGTTCTTTTTACGGAAAAAGACAGAGCACTACTCCCACCTTACTTCACGTTTATTAATAAGGCTATACGGGTTTCTTCTTGTTGTTGTAGAATCATGGGACTACGGAGCCGAAACGAACACGTAGCCCTTTTCAGTAACAATTTCACTAACAAATTATAAAGTGGACACCAAGCCGGTGATTATCCCTGTCTGCACTATAAAATGCAGCCAAGGACAACCACCGGATTAGATAGAATTATTGACAAATCACTGGATGAAAACTATTTGAGCTATAGTGATGTGCTGGTTGTCGATCGGGTATTGGAAATATGGGGATTATGGCGGCTACACAGCAGGAATAATGTCTAACAAATACGTTAAAAATCCAGAAAAAAAAATAAAAAGAAAATTCTACCTAGGTACTCTTTTCTCCATACAAACTTTACAAACGTAGTCGACTGTTTCTTCCTCATCAGCCACGACCATGCTCCATGACCACGATTTGTTTTTTTTTCGTATTCAATATTTTCTAAATTTTATATCTATTCTAATTAAAAAAACAAAACGTAGGGACAAGGTCATTGGTCATAGCAGATATAGGTTTTATGGCATAAACATTTGCTTTATTGTGTATATATCCAGGGAAGAATCAGTCCCCCCGAAGGGTTCCCGCCTTGTCGTGGCGGGGGGGCTTAGTAACCGTGGCTTGGTCACCCACGGTGAAGCGAAGAGGACCCTGAGGAGGGGCCGCTCATCAGGGCTTTAGGGCAAAGCCAACGATGAAGCGGCCAGTAGGCTGCGTGGTGTATGGGCGCCACGCAACTGAGGCGGGCCGCAATGCCGTATGGGAGGTATTGCGGCTGAGAGTTGGGAGGCCGCGGCGGGAGAGGAGTGTCGGTGTGCTTTTGCCGCTCTCCCTACCTTCCGCGGCCTTGGCGGGGTCGCCACCGTTTTGATGGCGGACGCGGTGGGGCTGCAGGGGAAGAAGAGGAGTGACGGTGTGTCGTTGCCGCTCTCCCTATCCTCTGCAGCCGAAAAGTGGTTGGCGACGGGACCACAGACCTGACCCGTCGCAGGATTACCAGGGGTGTCCAGACACGGGGTCGTCTGGCACCCACGTGCTTTGGTTCCCGAGGTAGTCACGGCGTGCCACGTCCCCTGGTGCGCCGGTGATGGGGGCGTTCCCCCTGAGGAGGGTCCGGTGACGGACGGCCGTGGCGGGTTACACAGATGAATGCGAGAGCGTGCCCGTGTTTCTCGCCATTAGCG
Source organism: Idaea biselata (assembly GCA_958496205.1). Lineage (NCBI taxonomy): Eukaryota > Metazoa > Arthropoda > Insecta > Lepidoptera > Geometridae > Idaea > Idaea biselata. Next base: position 8,589,047 of record OY292404.1, read on the forward strand.
GTAGAGGTGGTGGACCGTGGAGTTTTAGTGGGTTGGAGTCCCACATAACTGCACTACCTCCCCGTGGTAGTGCAGTATGCGCGCGCATTTCTGCACGTAAAATAAAAAAAAAATAAAAAAAAAAAAGGGAAGAATCAGTCGACTACGTTTGTATCGAGAAAGAGTAGGTAGACTTTCCTCTTAAGTTATTCAAATTTAACTTTAACTAAACTATAATAATATGATTAACATACGTAATTAGAATACAAACATAATACAAACAATATGACGTAAGTATGTATTAAAAATAATTTTAATTAATTAATTACATTATTTAATTAATACAACGTTTTCCTACTTTACTTATTTTAAATTTATTTGTTTTGATCCCATGAAGTAAGTACCTACCTACTCAAATAGGTATGTTTTGAAAAAAAAAATTGTACAAAAACTACATTGAAATCGGTTCATCCTTTCGTGAGCTACGATGCTACGGACAGACAGACATACACGTCAAACTTATAACACCCCCTGTTTAAAAACACCCTCACTTTTTGTAGCCATACAAATCAAAGAAGGCGCATCAAAAACGATTTAACTAGATATGTTTTTATGACAACATCACTGGTCATGAATGATGGTGGTGAATTTCGACTCTGACTCATCTTCTTTAGTGGCTGCACCGGGCCACGTGTCGGAAACCTTATGGAGTCCGATTGGTGATTCGACGTAGATAAAATTTCAGTGAATGCTGATTTATTAGGTGCTAAGTTTAACTAACCGACACTTAAATGAAACCTGCAGAAAGTGCGGTGAAACTGGGCCTAACACACACAAACAAACATACTCTATCACCCACACAAACGAATCAAAAATACAACACACTACATCTGGGAATGCCCACGCTTACAAACTCAAAACTGTACCTACCTACCAGTTTTAAAAGACTCATCTTGTTCCCAATTTAGGGAACGCATAAAGCTCTACTTATGCTGGTTGCTAGTTCATCAAGTACCAGTTTTAAAAGAGCTGCGTTTTGGAAGAATTGGTGAGTGTTCCGGGTGCTGATTATAGTGGTTGGTATCTCGGCGTGAGTTCATATTAAACGTACGCACCTTATTTAGCGCTCAGCGGTTTGATGTTCGATTTAGACGTCGTAAAGGTGAGAGAACTGGGAACGTATTCTAAAACTTAAACTGCTTAAAAAGCCTCATCTTTGCTGTTACATCCTAGTCAAAAACGGTTCAACAATTTTTCAAAATTCTGCAGTTTCAATTAGCTTTTGAAGAGTTAGTAAGTTTTAGTAAAATATGCTATTACCAGCTGAACCGATTTCGAGGAAAATTCTTCAGCCACGTCCAGACGAAAAAACGGGCCAATGCCCTATAGACTTCGTCGGTTTTTTTTTTCAATTTCAATACGTCTGGAGCTAACTCTAAGCCAAGGGTTTTCTTACGATGTTTTCTTCACCGTAAGATAATAACTCAAGTTATAATAACTCATGTTAATAACTCAAGGAATAAAAATGTAAACGGTCGGCCGGGATACGAACGCATGACCTTCGGAATGAAATCGGATAAAACTACTGAACCGATTGCAATGAAACTTAGTATGTAACTGATAGCTGGAGATTTGCTGCCCTACTTTGTAACTTTATTTCTAACAAATTTTGATTGAAACAAATTAAAATTGTTGATTACACGTCATTCCGTCACTGACAAATTGCCATAGCAATTAAAACTAGCGACTGTAACTGTCAAATTGTATATCTGTAAACGCAAAAATCAACAATTTATATTGTTTCAATCGAGATTTGTTAGCAACAGAGTTACATGTAGGTAATCAAGGGCTTGGATTAACACATAGGCTACTTTTTGATGTGAAACATCTATAGGCGAGGGCAAATCTGAGATTTGGCGTGGCGATACAGGCCGTGGTGACGACTCGCCACGCTATATGATGGAATATATGTTACTATACGAAGCGAGTCGATGTTAGGGACGCTAAGGAATTAATTTGTATTAATCATTAAAGTTTTCAGTTTTAAGGTCTATATTACAGCTAAATTAGTCTAAATCTAATTTCTTAAATGTACCATATAAATATTCTGTATTATCGTCGTCCTTTGGTCGCAGACTTTCGTCTGATATCATCTTGCAGGAGTCCTCCAGGAATCGTTTCGTGTCAGGGCTTCTTAACAGTTCGTCGTATTTGTCTGGAATAAGAAATAAAAATTAATTGGTTTTTATTGCAAATATGCTATCTAAAAGTCGGAACCCGACAGGAATAATCCTATCCTATCGTACTAATATTATAAACGCGAAAGTTTGTAAGTATGTATGTATGCATGGCTGTATGTGACTTTGTTACTACTTCACGCTAAAACTAGAATAACCATAGGCCACTCTTTATCCCGATTTTCCGCGGGATCGTTTATTATAACGCAAAAGTTTGTGAATGTGCTGGTTACTCTTTCGCGTGCAAACAACATAACCAATTGCGATGAAACTCGGTTCGGAGATAGCTGAAGACTTCGAGTAACGATAAAGCTACTTTTTATACTGATTTTCCTGAGGAATCAGGACTTCGCGTATGAAACCTAGGACACTATGCTAATAATTAATAAATATAAAAAAAATATATAAAACAATAAGTACTAGCTGCGCCCTGCGGTTTCACCAGCGTAACGTAAGTCCCGATCCCACGGGATTTACGGGATCAAAAGTATGCTATGTTCTAAGCTCCCCACCAATTTTCAACCAAATCGGTTCAGCCTTTCTTGAGTTATAAGTGGCGTAACTAACACGACTTTCTTTAAAAAAAAATTAACCATACTAATAAATCTGATAAAAGAACCTAACTTACCTCTAAGAGCTACAGTAGAAGGCCAATCACCTCCATACTCCTTCGGCAAATATTCCTTAGGAACATATTTATAGAGATCTTCAACGTTCTGATGGAACACCACCCTGTTGAAGACCTTCTCACTGAGGATCGGCTTCATCATGTTGAGGAGGAACTGGACCACGGAGCCGATGTTGCAGTTTATAATGTGCATTGCGAATAACCTTGTGCCCATACCGTCCTGCAAACATGGAGTAAGTACCTATTGCAGAATGTTGCACATCGTCATATGGACCTGAATTAAGTAACTAGGCTTGTACTATGGGTACTAGACAACGGATATAAATAATAAAGAATTAAATTATGTGAACAACCAACCGGTCTATCGGAAGTACCCGATTATATTTAGGGTCGAAAATCTAAATTTTAATCCGTTGACCTGAGGTCAAGGATTTTTTTTTAATTACAAAGGCAAAAAGCAGGGTAGCACAAATAAAGATGAAATTCCAATTTTTTTTTATAATATACGGGTGTTTTTAATTTACCACTCAGGTCATTCTTGAATTACATTAGCTCGGTCCAATATTTCTTTTGAATATCATATTATTATATTACACTAAAAATGAAACTATAAGTACCTAACTTGCAACTGAACTGCAATCGAATACTCAAAATTCGATAGAAAACAATTTTGAAAAATGTTAATTATTATTAAAATTATTATTAAAATCTCCTCGGGGTAGCCTGATTCCCTACAGGACGCGTCCCCAGGTGGCGGATAGGGGGGTGCTCGATGGAGGGTCGACCCTCCATAGGGTAGGAGGGAAATAAAATACCTCCCGCGGACCACAAGGCCGGAGAAGGACACTCCGTTACTAAACCCCTGCCCCGGGCTTCTCCGACATATTTGGAGCAGAGGCCGTGGGCAGTGCTGCGTGTCTAAGCTGGGGTAAGCAGAATAGTTGGCGGCGGAAGAACCCCTAGCGGGTCAACGGCGGCACTCACGCCTCGTAGAAGGCGACAGCCACAACACCAGATGTCACTAGACTGGCAGGGGAGCCAACCCCGAAATGAAAACAAACAAGAGCGGTACTTATGTAATGTACTCCGTACGGCCGTCACTCTCAGGTTGTTGCTCCCGGTATGAGCAACATTGTCAGAAAATATGGAAGCGAGATTTAAAAACAAACTACCCCAGGAGGGTACCAGCGACGCTGGAGAATCCCTCCCTGAGCTTAGCTCAGGCAGCTCCTCGTATTCTGGGGGGAGCAAAATTTCGCGCACTACGAACGACTCACGTACACAACCGAATGTCGCACAGCCAAAATTAGTGCAACAAGCATTTCATCCTAGCATGTTCACACGCACCAAAGACATACACGGCAAAACTCCACACGACAACACCACTGGGATAAAAGACGTTCAAACAAATGACGAAAAGGGCGACACAAACGAAGAAGAAGACGACGACGAGACAGAAGGTAAATGGACGGAGATAGCTGGGAAAAAACGTCTGAGAAACAGTCCAGAATCCACCCATGGCCAAAAACAATCAAAGATGAACAAATACTTAGCTAACCACCCTGTTTCAACATCTAACTCATTCTCAGCGTTAGGAGAAGACAATGATTCCGCCTCAGATAATAATGATCCTTCCTCAGATGTCAATAAAGTGGGAAGACTACCCAAACCGCCACCAATCTTTGTCGACAAAATGGCAAACTTAAAACCCTTAATGGAATTATTAAATTCTGCGGCTGAACACAACTATGAGTTAAAAATTATTAAAAATGAACAAGTAAAGATACAACCGAAGACCCCTGAAGCCTACAAAGATATTGTTAAGGAGCTCGAGTCAAAACAAGCTGAATTCTTCACATACAAACCCAAACAAGAACGATCATTTAAAGTTGTGTTAAAGAACTTACATCACTCCACTGATATTGAAGAAATTAAAAATGCTCTCAGTGGCCTCAACCACCACGTTACAAATATCTGGAACATCAAACAAAGAACTTCTAAACAACCACTACCCATGTTCATAATCGAAATAGAACAGAAAAATAATAATAAAGACATCTATGAAATTAAAATTCTCCTGAACTGCCGTGTCACATTTGAACCTCCTCGGCCTAAAAGAACTATTCCGCAATGCGCAAACTGTCAACAGTATGGGCACACCAAAGCCTACTGCCATCGACAACCCAAGTGCATCAAGTGTGCTGGGAACCACATCTCTGCAGAATGTCCACGAAAAGGCAGATCAGACAATGTGAAATGCGTTCTTTGTGATGGAAATCACCCAGCAAACTATAAAGGATGTACAGTCTTTAAAGAACTCCAACAACTTAAGTTCCCACCCATAAGACAAAGAGAGCAATCACCACTTAGAACACAACGAAATCACAAGTCTTATAGAGATGCAGCCAGACAAACCAACAACCAAGAAGAAAAGTCTGTACAGGCACCAACCCCACAAATACAAACTCCTACTGACAATGCAAATATAATGCAACAATTTATGGACATGTTTAAAGAAATAATGAATCAAATGACTAATATAACCAATCTACTTGTAACCCTCATGTCCAACATGCAGCAAAATTCGACCCATTAAAGATATGCATATGGAATGCCAATGGGCTATCAAACCATCCATTAGAAGTGGATTTATTTCTTAAAAATAATGACATAGATATCCTACTAATATCTGAAACCCATTTCACTAGCAAAAGCTTTTTCCAAATTTCCAAATATAAGCTATATCGCACAGATCACCCCGATGGAACTGCTCATGCTGGTTCAGCTGTGTTGATAAAACAAAAACTCAAACATTATGAGACAAACTCTTATGTCACGGAGCACATTCAAGCCACAAATATTGTTATTGAAGACAAAACTGGGCCAATAACAATTTCTGCACTTTATACTCCACCCAAGCACAACGTAAAATGTGATGCATATACAAGCTTTTTTGCTTCTCTCGGCTCGAGATTCTTTGTAGGAGGTGATTTCAATGCCAAGCACACCGACTGGGGTGCTCGCATCACAAACACCAGGGGCAGAGAATTGTTGAAAGCTGTGCAAAAAATGCAACTCATAGTTGTATCAACTGGAGAGCCAACCTATTGGCCGACTAGCCTCAAAAAAAGACCAGATTTGGTGGATTTCTGCGTCATCAAAGGTATCCCAAAAACTAGCACAAGTTGCAGATCCAGCTCTGACTTGTCATCTGATCACACACCGGTTCTAGTGGCCATAGATAGTAAAATTTTCGACAAGGAGATCCCTTGTAAACTCCATACTCAAAAAACTGACTGGAAACTCTTCCAAGAACTTGTGGACACAAATCTCGATATCCAGGTACCATTAAAGACTGAAATGGACATCTTACTAGCAGTCGAGAAATTTACCACAGTGGTCCAGGATGCAGCGTGGAATGCTACCCCACGTTCTCTTGATGTGACTATTAGAACAGGCTCCAAACGAATTAACGATTTGGTCCAACAAAAGAGGAAAGCCAGGAAAAAATGGCAACAAACCAAACACCCAAGAGACAAAACGAAATTAAACCAACTGACTGCAAACCTCAAAAAAGTGCTTACCGCAGACAAAAATAACAATGTCAGCCTGTATTTGCAGAACTTGGGAGCAACAGCTGTATCTAATTACTCGCTCTGGAAAGCAACAAAGAAGCTAAAAAGACCCATAGCTCATCAACACCCCCTACGCAGAGATGACAACTCCTGGGCCAAAAGTGACGTGGAGAAAGCTGAGGAGTTTGCTAAACACCTAGAGGTTGTGTTTACACCAAACCCTGACACAGGCTCTTCGAAAAGCACTGACGTACCAAAGCTGCTAAATCAAACTTACCAACTCGATCTACCTATATCTAAATTCAGTAAACCCGAAGTGCGACACGCAATCAAAAAGCTTAAGCAAAACAAAGCTCCGAGCTACGACCTGATCACCGCAAAAATCATGAAGGAGTTACCAAACTCAGCGCTAACTTACCTTACATATCTTTATAATGCGGTGCTCTGGAGAGAATTCGTCCCACCGCAGTGGAAAGTTGCCGAGATCATTATGATCCTAAAACCCGGTAAAAAGGCTGATGAAAGCAAATCTTACCGCCCGATAAGCCTTCTTCCAATCGCCTCTAAGATCTTGGAACGCTTATTCCTCAGTAGACTAATGACTGAAGTCTCAAAATCCAACCTAATTCCTGACCACCAATTCGGCTTCCGGCAAGGGCACGGGACTATCGAACAGGTTCATAGACTAGTTAATAAAATTAATACCTCATTTGAACATAAACAATTCTGCTCGGCGGCTTTCCTTGACATATCTCAGGCCTTCGATCGCGTTTGGCACCAAGGACTTCTTTTCAAAATTAAAATGGCGCTTCCGGTAAACTACTTTAAGTTCCTGCGATCATACCTCACTAATCGATTCTTCTTTGTGAAACATGGGAATGACAAAACAACACTAAGTGTCTAAAACGATAAGTCAATTAAAATCAATATAATAAATGTTAGTTCGTCAAAGTAAAACTAGATGGCGCCACTCCGCAAATCGCTGCAAGGCTAGATCGCGCTAACGTTGTCGCACACCGAATGGTGAGGTCCCAGCGAATGTTTTGTATGATTGAGTTTTGTAAGCAATAATATTAAGTGAGTGTTTATAGTTAAATAAAGTAGTTTGAAAAGTTAAAAGTGTTGTGATTAACATAATGGTGCCGAAACCAGGGAATGTATAAGGAACAAAGTGTTGTGAACTTAGTGCAATCGGTGAACTGTGCCAGGACTTAGAGAAATTCGCGTAAGTGAGTGAAATTCCAAAGACTTAGAAAAATTTCGATTAAATTCCAGAGACTTAGTAAATTCAGTGAAATTCCATTAACTTATAAAATTTGTGTCAAAGTGTTAAAAGACTTATAAAATTTACTGATTACGGGACTTGTAAAATTTTTCGTTTCCGTCTATACGACACTTAGAAAATTTTACTGATTACTGGACTTGTAAAATTTTTCGTTTCCGTCTATACGACACTTAGAAAATTTACTGATTATTGGACTTGTAAAATTTTTCGTTTCCGTCTATACTGGACTTAGAAAATTTAGTGATTACCGGACTTGTGAAATTTTGTGGTCTCGTCCTTACGCCGCTTAGTAAAGTTTTGGTTTGGACATAGTCTCTGTCACCTCATACGATACGTAGAATATTTTCGTCATGGAAACTCTTATAGCTACTCAAGAAGAAATAAATCAACAAATCCTCAGGCATTACTCCAACTACAAAAAAACTCCTAAGGATAGGATAACGAAGGTGTATCTTGAAGTACGTATGGAATCCTTGGAGTCTTTATGGAATAGATTTGTTGACAACCATTTTCAAATTATTAAAGTACGTGGCAAGAAAAAATCTACTTATTTTACCAGTGATTTCTACGCGGCGACTGAAGAGATTTATACCTCGTATAAGATTATATTGGGTGAAGATCACGATGAAAGGGAAGGTGCTGCTCCACAATATAAAGGTCCGGTAGAACCGTCGAGCGCAAATGATACAACGCATCTGCCCACCATTAAATTGCCGACGTTTTCCGGTGCATACGAAGATTGGGAGACTTTCCACGATATGTTCGTGTCACTGATACATAATAAAAGAAATTTAAGTTCAGTCCAAAAACTACACTACCTGAAAAGTGGCTTATCCGGTGAACCTGCTAATTTGATTAGGAATTTGGCCATCACTGAGAGTAATTACGAGGAGGCCTGGAAATCCTTGAAGAAGCGGTACACCAATAAGCGCTACAATGCAAACGAGATAATGAAACGGCTTTTTGGACAGAAGACTATGGTTACTGAATCTTCATCAGCGATCAGACAGATGTTAGATACAACAACGTCATGCATGACATCGTTAAGAAACTTAGGAGTCAGTGTTGATTTTTGGGACGTCATCTTAATTCATTTGGTTGTATCTAAGCTGGACTACGTAACTAGAAGAGCATGGGAAGATGAAGTCAGTCGCTCTGAATCTGAAGAGCTGCCTTCTTGGGCAGAGCTAGTGAAGTTCCTGGAGCAAAGATTTAGAACCATGGAAGTGGTTCCAAAAATTGAATATAAAAATGCAAAGATTGCACATCACAACAAACCGAAAACTCCCACTACAAATTCATTTCATACTACTGCTGTAGAGGAGAAGAGCGTTCTTACGTCTAAGAAATCGAACTGTACCTTGTGTAACCAAGATCATCTATTGCATAAGTGTACGAAGTTCTCTAGCAAATCCCCCCAAGAGAGAGTCGAGTTTATTAAAGCCAAGGGAGTTTGCTACAATTGTTTGTCTCCTCGTCATACAGTAAGAACATGCCATCAAGCTACTTGTTGTCGTCGATGCGGAAGACGACATCACACTTTGCTACATCTAGAGAGAACTCAAGTTCTAGAAACCATGACGGCGGCCAGAGGTCCAGATCCTTCTTCGGATGCAGAGTCGGCGGAGAAGAACATTGTAGCCCATTTTACAATCGAGGAACACCATCCAGAGGTGTTATTAGCGACGGCTGTGGCCAAAGCTAATTCAAAAAATGGCTACTCTCAATTAGTGCGTGTATTAGTGGACCAAGGCTCGGAAGCCTCTTTTATTAGTGAAAACACCGTTCAATGTTTAGGTCTTAAACGCATTCCTGTAAATGGTTTAATTTCCGGTGTAGGTAATGGTCAATCTAGAACTAAAAGTATGGTCTCTTTTGATTTAGCATCACTTCATAACTCCAATTTTTCTGTTAATGTAAATGCCTTTGTTTTGAGTTCACTTACATCGTTTCTTCCTTCTAATAAGACTGCTATCGTTGACTGGCCTGAAATTAAAAACTTGCCTCTTGCCGATCCTAGGTACGGATCACCTGGAAAAATTGACGTCATTTTAGGTGCTGATGTTCATGGTGAGATAATGCTCGAAGGTTTGTTGAAGCATCCTGCTCAGTCTGGTCCCATTGCACAGAATACCCAACTAGGTTGGATTCTGTCCGGAAGAGTTTCACAGGAACCTCTTGTCAAACCCCAGTTGGTAAGTCTTCATTTACAGGTTAAGGAGGACGTCCTACTTAAACAATTTTGGGAAATGGAACGAGAACCAGATTCCATTAAGAAAAGATTGACGAAGGAAGAAATCAAATGCGAAGAGATCTATGAGAAGACTACAGTGAGAAACAAAGAAGGTCGCTATGTAGTAAGACTGCCATTTACTTCCGTAAACCCTGAGTGTGTGTACGGAAAATCTAAAGAAATTGCTACGAGAAGATTCCAGCTACTTGAAAGACGATTGAAGAAGAACCGGAATCTACACGAAGAATACGAGAAAGTTATAAAAGACTATGTGGATCAAAATCATATGGAGATACTTACAGATAAAGAAGAAATTGACAATGCTCGGGCGGTCTACCTTCCTCACCACGCCGTGGTGAGAGAAGACAAGGATACTACTAAAGTAAGGGTTGTTTTCGATGCCTCCTGTAAGGGAGTCAATAATGTGTCCCTCAACGACAACTTACTTGTAGGTCCAAAACTGCAACAAGACCTGCGCCATATTTTGCTGAGATGGAGAACTCATCCATTCTGCATTGTCGCTGATTTAAGACATTTTTATCGCCAAGTGTTGGTATCTAAACAAGATATTGATTTCCAGAGAATATTGTGGCGTTCGAATCCTGAACTACCAATTCAGCATTACCGGCTTCTGAGACTTACCTTTGGAACGTCATGCGCACCATACTTGGCGGTGAAATCTCTCCAACAGCTAGCAAAAGATGAAGAAGTGAAATATCCTTTAGCTGCAAAAATAACATTAGAAGATTATTATATGGATGATTTACTTACCGGATGCGAAACTGAAGAAGATGCTAAAGAGATATACGATCAAATGAATAAGCTGATGATAAAGGGAGGATTTCGACTTCAAAAGTGGTGTAGTAACAGTCAGAGTTTGCTAAACTATATAGAAAAGGAAAAGCAATGTTCGAATGAATCCTTTGTTTTTAAAACTAGTAACATGATTAAGGTGCTCGGCATAACGTGGAATAAAGTAACTGATAATTTCGAATACAGTTATAATCTTCCAGACACAAACGGACAAATTACCAAGCGCAAAGTCTTGTCAGACATTGCGAGATTGTACGACCCGATGGGTTGGATCGCGCCCGTTATAATTGTGGCCAAAGTTTTTATCCAAAAACTTTGGAAGTCTGGACTAAATTGGGACGATGAGTTGACACCTGAATTGTTAAAAGAATGGCTAGTTTTCAGAACTGAATTAGCTGAAGTCAATACTATTGTTATACCGAGATGGTTAAACTCCTATAAAGAAGACTCAGTAGAGCTACATGCTTTTGCTGATGCGTCACAAAAGGCTTTTGCTGCGACGGTATATCTGAAATGTAAAAATAGAGACGGGGTCCATGTGAGATTGTTGACGGCTAAAACTAAGGTGGCTCCTATTGAGAAGGAGATTTCTATTCCTCGTATGGAGTTGTGTGCTGCAGCACTCGCAGCTAAGCTACTTAACGAAGTATCACAGGTAATGGCAGTCCCAAAAGAGAAGTTGTACGCATGGTCGGACTCTACTGTCGTGCTTGCGTGGCTAAATGGCGAACCTAGTAGATGGACTACATTCGTCAGCAACAGAGTATCAGAGATCCTGACTGTTACAGAGCGTGAGCAATGGAGTCATGTGAAAACTGAGGTTAATCCGGCCGATTGTGCGTCGAGAGGTACTTCCATTGCTGACTTAGCCAAATTTGAACTGTGGTGGACCGGTCCTGAGTTTCTGCGAAACCAGAATAACTACTGCAAAAAGGATGTTAGTTTTACTACTCACGAAGAAGAAAAACCTGTAAAAGCCTTTACGGCTGTTGTCAAAAATGAAGAGAATTTTATATGGACTAGATTTTCGGCTTTGCCTAAATTATTGAGAGTACTGGCATACTGTAGAAGATTTTTGAATTTGAGATTGCCAAAGGAGAAGTTAATTAGACATAAAACAGTTTTACCGGAAGAACAAAATAAGATTTTAGAAATTTGTGTAAGAATGACTCAGGAATTATATTTTGCCGACAAAATAAAATATCTCAAGAGTCATGGAAATGTTCCAAGGAGTAGTGTGCTCCATACTCTTTCTCCATTTCTTGACGGAAATGGAGTTCTAAGAGTAAGTGGACGCCTAGAACTAAGTGCAGAACGTTTTGAAAAGAAACATCCCATAATTATGCCTAGTGATAGTCATCTCACTACGCTTATAATTTTGGACGCTCATCATAAAACGCTGCACGGTGGTCCTCAAATTATGTTGAACTTTTTAAGAGCTAAATTCTGGATAATTCGAGCGAGAGAACGCGTCAAGAAGTGTTACAGAGAATGCACCAGGTGTGTTCGGTATTCTCGGCAAAATAATCAACAGTTTATGGGTCAACTTCCAACGGTTAGACTGACCCCCGACAAACCATTTCGATCTTCAGGAGTAGATTTTACGGGACATATAAATCTAAGATTTTCCCCTGGACGCGGTTCCAAATCATTTAAAGGGTACATTTGTATTTTCATTTGTATGGTATCTAAGGCGATACATCTGGAAGCCGTGTCTGATTTAACTTCAACTGGATTCATCGCTGCGTTTCGCAGATTTGTGTCGCGTAGAGGTCAATGTCAACATTTGTACAGCGACAACGGAACCAATTTTGTGGGTGCTGACAAGGAACTAAAAGAGATGCGTGCACGGGCTGTGTCGCAGCTACCCGACGAATTGGTCCAATTAGTGGCGAACGAAGGAACAACGTGGCACTTCATTCCGGCTCACGCCCCGAACTTCGGAGGTTTGTGGGAGGCAGGAGTCCGCTCAACAAAAACACATCTAAAAAGAGTGGTAGGTGATTCGACGCTAACTTTCGAGGAATTAGCCACCGTGTTAGCTCAAATTGAAGCGTGTTTAAACTCGCGCCCGTTATCCTTGCTAAGCGATAATCCAGATGATCCGTTACCTTTGACTCCGGGCCATTTTTTAGTCGGCGAGCCGCTCGTCACTATACCTGATGAACATTACTCTGATGTTACTAAACTTTCCGGTCTTCAACGATGGAAGTTTGCACAAAAGATGGTCAGTGATTTTTGGAGAAAATGGTCCGATGAGTATTTAGTGAACTTAAATCAAAGGTATAAATGGACCAATAAGAGGTCCGAGCTTGACATAAATGATATTGTAGTAATTAGAGATTTTAACATACCCCCTGCGAGGTGGTTATTAGGTAGAATTGTCGATAAGCATCCCGGTAAAGATGCAATTACACGTGTAGTCACGGTGAAGACTAAAAACGGATTGTTAAAGAGACCCTGTAACAAGTTGTGTGTTGTAACGAAAGCAGAAAATTAGATACCTATGTTTAGACCAAATGTTTAGTTTTGTTTTCTTAATTTTAGTTGTTTTGAGGTCAGATTGTTTCCGATTGTTTAGTTGAAATTTAGAAAAGGTTTTCAAAGCAAAATTAGTTTTTTTTGTGTTTATTTTAGTAATTAGTTGCGTAGTTGCGGACCTAGCCATTTCAAATGTTGAGAATTCACGGTGGGCGGTTGGTACTTGGTGTCCATTCAATATTGTACTGTAGTACTCACATGGTGGGCGGTTAGGAACCACTTAACAAAGAAAAGAACGACGTTCTTTGGTGGGCGGAATGTCTAAAACGATAAGTCAATTAAAATCAATATAATAAATGTTAGTTCGTCAAAGTAAAACTAGATGGCGCCACTCCGCAAATCGCTGCAAGGCTAGATCGCGCTAACGTTGTCGCACACCGAATGGTGAGGTCCCAGCGAATGTTTTGTATGATTGAGTTTTGTAAGCAATAATATTAAGTGAGTGTTTATAGTTAAATAAAGTAGTTTGAAAAGTTAAAAGTGTTGTGATTAACACTAAGAGAAATCCATGCGGGTGTACCTCAGGGAAGCGTACTGGGACCAGTCCTGTATCTCATATACACCGCCGACCTGCCAAATTCTAGCGACGTACTGACCGGTACATTTGCAGATGATACAGCCATTCTGGCAGTTCACTCCGATCCTGTGACAGCATCTGCCATGCTCCAAAATAGCCTGAACAACATCTCCACTTGGCTCAAAGACTGGCGTATTAAAGCCAATGAAACTAAGTCGGTACATGTGACTTTCACCACAAGACGTGACACCTGTCCACCGGTATCGCTGAACGGAATCCAAATTCCTCAAGAAGAACATGTGCGATATCTTGGAGTATACCTGGACCGCCGCTTAACTTGGCAGAAGCACATATTCACCAAAAGGATTGCTCTGAGCCAACAAATCAGAAACATGCACTGGCTAATGCACAAAAAGTCCCAACTATCGCTCGAGAATAAACTCCTCATCTACAAATGCATAGTGAAGCTAATCTGGGCCTATGGCATTCAATTGTGGGGAACAGCATCCAATTCCAATTTGGAAATCCTCCAACGTTTCCAATCGAAGATGCTACGTATGATAACCGCTGCTCCTTGGTACATGACAAATGACAGACTACACCATGATCTGGCCATACCAACGGTCAAGGAGGAAATAAAAAACTTCATAAAATCATACAAAACAAGGATATCTAATCACCCTAATCAACTTGCATGTTCACTGATGACTGCAGACTATGGATTTAAAAGGCTAAAAAGGAAAGCTCCGCAAGACTTACTCTCATGACCTGAAAACAACTATACAAATGGGTGTCTCGATGGAGTCGCGCCATGCAAGCCACTTCTCATGCACATGTGTAACCTCTTCGCTGAATGTCTCAGGAAAGGCAGATTGCAGGATTAAAGGAGATAAAAAAAAAAAAAAAAAAAAAAATTTGACAAACGTCAACTTTCAAATTAAACATTGACTGTAATGATATTGAAATTATATTTTAGATTATTTTAATACGTGAATCGGGGCTCAAGTCAGTTAAAAAAGATGGAAGTAATTACCTTAGCAATTTTAAAAGTCTTGTTCATGGCAAACCAGTTCATCTTCATGGCATTGCTCAAGTCCAAGTGTTCTAAGTCCAATACCCAAATGTCGCCGAGGAAATAATCGTTGGCCAGTCTAATGTCTCCAAACTGTGAAAACAACACAACAGTCAGTTTCTTCATCGTCACTGTCAAAACATTTACATTGGGGACGTGAATGTGACTGTTTCTTTTACTTTTACTTAAGGGCCCTATACTGAAAAACTGAAAATCCATGTCGGGCGCATCGAAAATTGTTGATTATTTCATGACGGAATGCCGTAGAACTTTTTTTTGTGTACAGATTGTAGGCGACATTGTTTCCGATATTTTAGTGCAGTTTCCATACAAATATGTCGAAACGTATTGAAGCCTATCGACATTTTAGCCAAATCAGACATTTTTTGTCTAAAATTTGGATAGGCTTTGCACCAATAGGAGGTTCTTGTCTTAAAACTATACCAAAATGTAGGAAACAATGTCACCTACAATCTGTGCACAAAAAAAGTTCTATGACATTCCGTCATGAAATAATCAACAATTTTCGATGAGCCCGACAGGGATTTTCAGTTTCAAGGTCGTTGGCGTTGATACTCCTCTTAATAGGGCATGCACAAGAAATAAAAGATATTTAAAACTAGAAAGCGGCTACTATCTGTAGGCCTACAGCGCAAGTTCAAGCCGACGTCGACTTGTGGTTTTAAGAAGTCCACACCGAACAAAGAAATAACGGTGCGGTGCAAAGCACGGTGTTGATTTGCATGCATTTAAAACCGACGCCGTCGGTCGGTTTGAACTATCATTGAAATCAGCGTCTTGAGCTGCAAATCATTTCTTTGCCGATTTCTTGACATCGCAAGTCGATATCGGCTTGAACTTAAAATAAAAAAAAACTTGCGCGGTAGGTCTGGTTTGGACTGAAACAATCTGTCAAAACGTTGCTTTTCCGTCATTTTTGCGAATACGAAAATACAATTTGAAAGTAACGGTAGTTTATTTGTGAGCGACTGTACCTACTGTAATACTTAACAGGACCGTCGGTAACAAATTGCCAAACAAATATCAAATATTATATCAGTAATCGCAAAATAACGAGAAAACAACAATTTAATTACTTTTAGTTGTCAATGAATTCATGTGAATAGTATTTCAATTCAATGGTGAAAATCACAGGTGAAAATAATACAATTTTGCTGTCTCGTGTTCATAATATAAAATTGACAGTAACAGTCTCGATATATTTGTTAGCAACAGATTTACATAATCAGCTATCTATCCGCTATGTCTAGTGTCATGCGTGAAAGACTATGATGAAAATCTTTAGGTAGTTAGATCCGAAACAATGAAGACATTAATTTTATTTATAGCCCAAAAAAGATAGGTATACCTAGTTCCTACTATACTATTATTATAAAGAGGTAACGTGTATGTTTGTATGTATATCTCCGAAACTACTGGACCAATTTAAAAAAAGAAAAAAAATTAAGCTACATTATCAAGGAGTAACATAGGCTACTTTTGATCCAGATATTCCCACGGGATCGGAACTTACGCGGATGAAACCGCGGGGATATGATAATAAAAACATACCGTGAGTAGCGTCACTAATATGTCCATGCAGGCGAAATCTTTGTCTGGATTAGCCACTTTTGCGATTGTGATGCGTTTTCCGTTGAATAGCTTGGGAATTGGAGCTATTGCACTGAAATATAAATTTACATTAAGACCACAAAGTATTAAAAATAGCGAGTATTAGAATATATTGATTACTTACCTATTACCTACTAGAGTTAATAAGAACATGTTTTTATCTTTTTCTCTTGCTGGAAGGATCGATTTCGAATGTTTTTCTGCATAAAAAAAACCCCATCCCATCCTATTCTTACAGGATTTTTGTACGTCTTGATCGATTTGTATCTGTTTCTCTTTGTTTATGATTTTATTTATATCACTAGCTGTGCCCGCGACTTCGTCAGCGTTTTTCGGACTACCTACCCATCGCTGTGCTTGAACGGACGACCAAGGAAGTATGTTGCTGAGCAGAAGATAATCATGGCAGAGTCTATTTAAGTGTAGATTTAGCACAGCGCAGCGGTAGGTAACGTGTTGCATGCTTATAAGAAGTAGCCTTTATCGAAAAAATAAAAAAAAATCGAAATCCGACTTCGAACAAAAGGACAAAACAATAATATTGAGCTCTCCGAAATACAGTGCAACCGACTTATCTGTTATGTAAGCTAAAGTCGGGCAGCTTAACTACATGATATCTTTTTTTTTTACGTGGTTAATGTCCGTCACCGTCAGGCCAATCTCGTTGGGCTCCCTACCATAGGCTTATAATGTAAACCCCCATGGTGTCCCTCGCTCCACAAGTGTCATGGACTACATCCCGAAAACGACGGCCTTTTCAAGCCTCATCTCTGTATCTCCCCATAGACAACCCCTCTCCGTCTTCCCTCCCTCGGCACGGTCACGCCACCGTCTCGAGGTCCCCAAAGCCGGTGATAACCTCCCCCCCCCCCCCAATTCACCACCAGAGGCTGAGGTGATTTTTATAGTGGTTGTCTACCACGCGGGCCCTTTCTTGCGGAAAGGACCCCCGAGCCCGCTGACGCGGGATTACGGATTAGAAGCCAGGCAAGCCCGGTTTCCCACCTCGTGCGCCTCTTAGCTTTCAGCTACTGAGTCCCCTCACAACGGCAAGGTGGACGACCATCTGGAGGGTAAAACGTAACGTCGTGTCCGGGACTCGTGACTCGAACGCGCAGCCGTCGAATCGGAAGCCATCACTCGGCTCGGTAGGCCACCGTTCCTTAAAAAGGGAATGCGCCGGTCTGTGATTCGAACGCGGAACCCTCGACTCGGAATCCATAGCTGCCATTGTGCCACGTAAACTACATGCAATCTGCATCTACCCAGTAAAACTGCCCGATTACAGATATATTTTTTTAATCCATTTTATTGCATTTTCAAGATTGTAACCGTAACTTTAATCACTGAGGAATTTTTGAGAAGGTGGTTTCAGGTGGTTCATCAATTTGTACCTAGTTCTTTATAAGCCGATTCTATTCATGGAAGTCCAAAAGTTAGTAATTAACATCATTGTGAGATGCTATTCTGCTCATCATTCCAAAGGTTCTCATCAGATCTTCACTAACAATTTATGGGACCAACTCGGGACTCTCACTTTCCAAATTAAAAAGAATGATCGAAATCGGACTTTATATGCCGGAGTACGGCGTGAACATATTCACATACAAATAATATGCGATAGAATTGAGCAGCTCCTCTTTTTTTTAAAGTCGGTTAAAAACAGTCATTATAAAGAATTTCCGTATGTCCAAAGGATCCGGATATATGGACAGACATAGGTATACGGTATTTGAGGAATTTCCTGAAAAAAACCGGATATCCGGTTTTTTTATTTTCGACCGGATATCCGGTTAATCATGTGTTGATTCCACACCATATATTTATTCAATACAACATTCAAACTAATTAAGTAATAGCAAAAAAACACTTTATCCGGATAACCGGACTAAATATCCGGATAAAAAATACCCTATATGTTAATCGGGGTCTAAAGCTATCTGCATACCAAATTTGGTTAAAATCGGATGAGCCGTTTTTGAGATTAGCGGGCACAAAGGCACACACAAACAGACAAACAGACAAACAGACAAACAGACAACCAGAAAAACAGAAAAATAGGTTCTACTGCGTTCATAGATACCCATACAATTTATATTTTTTTTATATCTTCCAAAAACAGACACCGCTGAGTTACGATTTTATTATATGTATAGATTATATGTATAGATTAACTTATTTAGAAAGTTTGTTTTTCGAGAATATCCCTAATTCCCCCATCAAATATGGCTTAAAGTTGGAATTTTGAAACACATCCTCGCTTAACACCGAGGTATTCATTGTCAAGTCAACTGCAGCCGCCTGGTATAAGAGTAGAACTTATAGTGAAAGATAATCTAATGGTGGGTAGGTACATTATAAAATTAAAATTAATGTAGGTACTAAGTACCTACCTAACTGCTTAACGTGTAGTTAGCTTACTTGTATTAAAATATAATGTTTTTGTATAATTAGGGCTCACTGGTGCACGGAAAAACTTGTAAGAGTTTTTGTTGAGTTCTATTTATAAATTTAATTCAATTTAATTTATTCTTACTGCGTGTATTTTATTATTTGCGTGATTTTTTTATCTACTGGCTGCATATCCGGAGTACCTAACCCTAGACTCCTATTTTTAAATTTGCTTCTAAGTACAGACTTTTTTTTCCCTCTTCCTTTATGATAACATTGATAACTCTAGATTCCAAGTCCTGATTAATATATCAATGCACAGCCTAAGCCGATGGTACTAGATACCTACGTGAAATTTGGCCATGTGATCTATAAAGACATGATTTTTACAGAATTCTAGGAGATCTGAACATAACTGCTTTATTTTTTTACCTCGACGTTTCAATTCAACTATATTACAATGGTCTTGGTCGCGAGGGACACAATATGTTTCCTAATGGGGAACTATATTAACAAATCATCTAAATTTAAAACAGTTTATAACGCTATGCTTGCTTCATAAACCAACATTACAAGGACTACTTACTAAGCCTGCCAAAGATCCGATGTAGGATCATTAAGTAGATTTATTCGTGCATTTATAAGTTCTGGCGCCATCCCTCTGTACGTGTAGTAACGCTCTATTCTCTTCTTAGCCGTTTCTAGCGAGCCTTTCGAAGCAATCAGTATGATTTCAATCATTTCTCGTCCTGAAAGAATATTAATATTAGTAATACTAGTATAGATACGCAGCGCGGGCAAACACGTTACATCCCACTGTGCAAAATTCCACACTTAAGCGGTGGACCATTTAAGTACTGACCTGACCTTGCAAGGCGCTGTTTGTTTAATCTCACGACTGCGTCTCGTTCGTGGTTGTGCGAGTAAATTGACACCATTCATGTATAGGTACGTTACGTCTGTATGCGTGAGCTCAGATTGTTAGCATTTCAGGGGCCTTATTTTGTAACTTTATTGCTATTAAATCTCAATTGAAATTGTTGATTTCACTTATTTTTTTACGTCATTCAGTCGCTCAAAAAATCGCCGTTACAATCAAGACTAGCGACTGTAACTATCATATTGTATATCTGCAAACGCAAAAACTAACAATTTCAATTGTTTCAATCGAGATTTGTTAGCAACAGCGTTACGTAATCAGGGGCCAGCTCACGCACACAGAAACAATATTATGCACGTGAATGTACTCTACTCAGTACTCACACAACCAAGTCCAAGACGCAATCGTAAATTACACTAATACAATACTGTAGCAGTAGCAATTGTAACAGTTACTTACAAGAGGACAGATCAAACTTTTTGACAAAGCAGCTGGGACAAATAGAAATAAACCCTTTGAACCACCCTTTCGTCACATATCTTCAATGGATACGTAGGTAGGTACGGCAAATACGTAGAACTGTTGCCAAAACTTTTAGGTACTTAATAAGAAGTATCGATACACTGCAGGTCTTACTTATTCCAGCTCCAACCAAATGCGGAACCTTCTGGAACCACTCCATCATAGCTTCCACATCTTCCTTCAGCTGATGTTCTTTGAAGCCTGACTCTCTCAGGACGAGGGCTTTGTCCTCCAAAGTGTACGGGTATAGAGGGTGTTTTCCAGCAGGATACATCTTTGAATTTAAGAAGGCGGTGTTTAGAGTTAGATTCTAGAATGCTCTTGAAGTGGATTTCTTCTGATTTAAGCGTGGTTTATGCTAGACCGCGCCGTGTCCGTAATGAAGACAGCACGGACGCGGCACGGACAACATGCAAAACAAAAGCTGTCTTCATACAAAAGTAGCCCGTCCCCGGCCCGGCCCGGACACGGCCCGGTCTAGCATAAATCATGCTTAAATCATGCAATACTTCTAGAATTAATTTATTGTACTATTTGAGTTACAATAGGCACTAAATAGGTGAGCATTTGAATCCCGGGCCGGGATTCAAATCCCGGCCAATGAATAAATAGTAAATAAAAGCTTGTATTTTGAAGATGTTTGTAATTTGAATAAAAAGTGTTTTTATATATTACAAATTTAAATAATAAAAAGATATACCTATGTTAAATTAAAGATAACATTGTTAAAGTTCAGAATCAAAATAGTTTATTCGTCGTCATTTATATTATCGATTCTACGACCAATAAATAAATAAAAAATACAATTTTTGTTTTGTTTTGCGGAATTAACATCGCTTTTTTTTTTACTTTCTTACCAGGGCACATATCTATACTAATATTATAAAGCTGAAGAGTTTGTTTCTTTGTTTGTTTGATCAAGCTAATGTCAGTAACCGTTGGTTCGATTTGAAAAATTCTTTCAGTGTGGATAGTCCATTTATTGATGAAGGTTATAGGCTACTTTTGATCCCGATATTCCCACGGGACCGGGACTGAAACCGCGGACCCGCATTCAAACTTTTGAAAAATAATAACAAAGTTTAAAATTACAATAACTAAAAAATGAAAAGTCAAGGATAATAAACAACCTAATAGGTCTGGTCTATAGATACTTTACCCAACCAGATACCTACCTAAAAAATAAAACAAAATATAATACCTTTTTATCCCAAATTATCACGCGTATCAACGTCTTCAAATCTAAAGATAAAACTATTGAAATACCTAAAACAATATTATTATATACTATCACAAATTAATTACAATGTATTTTGAAAATCATGAGAAACCTCTTTTGTTAAAATCATTTAGTTTTTAGGGTTCCGTACTCAAATGGTAAAAACGGACTATAACTATAGTATTATTATTGTTTGTAACGTTACCGTTTCACGGGGCTATGGAGTCCCAGACCTTTGGTAGGCGTGCGTGGGGCCGAAGCCAACACGTAGAGGCCCGTTTTAGTTACAATTTTAATTGCAAAGTATGAAATGGACAACAAACCGGAGATTATCCCTGTCTACACTATAAAATGCAGCCAAGGACAACCCCCGGTTTGGATAGAACTATTGTGTAAACTACGGGTGAAAACTACTTGGGCTATGAAAATGGGTTGGTAGTGGATTGGATACTGGGGGGAACTATGGGGACTATGGCGCCTGCCGTAACAATGTTCAACAAACACGTAAAATGGCAGGCGGAGACTCGCCAACTCACAAACTGGGCCACCCTAATTAAGCTGGGCAAATTACAGCCAGGGGGACAACAGGGGCGTGAGTGGCTGAAGGATGGAGCAACCTCACCGGATTTTAAACCATCCTAGGTAATCCTGTGGAGCGGGCCAACTCATCACTGACGTGAGGTGTCCATCCTCCGAGCATTTCTGCTCTCGTGACTCCAGAGCCTCAACTCAAGCCAGACTCAAGCCAGAGGCGGGGGACCGCTTCCTCGTCAGTGTTCACTTCGACCAGCTAACTAAGGCAAGCCGGAGGAACGGCGATTTTCCCCTGGAGTACTCGGGAAGCCGCGGGGTCGCTACTCCCCGACACCTCGCCTCAAGGTGCCCTGCGGGCGTATTATTACTATTATTGAGACTTCGCTGTCTGTCTGTCCGTCTGTCAGTAGACTGTATCTCATGAACTTTGATAACTAAACAGTTGATATTTCCAAAGATTATGTACATATTCCTGTTGCCGCTATAACAACTATAACTAATAGGTACCTAATATTAAATATTAATACGGTCAAATTGAGAATCTCCTCTTTTTTTTGAAGTCGGTTAAAACAGAATACAATAAATATTATTTAAGTGGGGCTCCCATACAATAAACGCATTTTGTTTTGCGATAATGGTACGGAACCCTTCGTACGCCTTCGTTGGCCGGTTTTTTTGCTATTAATTTTATTATGTAATAAAACATTTATATTTTTCGTGATGTGTGACGTAAGTAAAAGGCAGGGTAACAATAATACCTTTTATTAATAAACATGATCTAAGGTCGGATTAGGCGGACCATATATTTTTCTTTTCCGTGACGATACTATAAGTAAAATATTTCAACTATGCCTCAGCTCTGTTCATTTTAGCTCCGTAATTGTTGGTAATTTTGTAAGAAATCACTAGGAATTTAAAAGTTTTAGCGATAGGTACTTGCATAATTTCCACACAGAGAGTGGAGACTCAGAGTGCAATAGAGGTATTTTTGAGACATTTTAAAAATGGAAAATGTGCCATTGTCCTCATCAGAACTGCGGCTGTGAAAGGTCAGAATTTGGACCGTTAAATATTGTAGAGTAGAATAAAAGTTACATTTTATAATTTTAAACTGACCTCCTAAATATCCGGACCTCATTTAAAATTACTTGCCGACCATGCTCCTGAATATTCTATTTAAGTATTTGAAGTTCGTAAGCCTGCCCTTAGCTATCGTCTATCGTAGATCGGTCTATCGAACATGTATTTCCCTTTAAAATATTTTAATGGTCTAGCTGGTACGACTTTAGACTACGGTTACTAATGGGGTTGTTTGTTTTATTAATATTTAGAATTTTCTCAAAACAACGGCAAGTTTCTTAATAGATGTATAATATCAGGTCTAATAAGAAATAAATTCCACAGTATGTACCTATACGTATATCCAGACGAATTTAGCGAGAAATATACTTCTCAGTAAACCAAAGAGTCCCGCGCCATGTCCATAATTTAGATTGACTACTAGAAAATTAAAGACTAGATCTATGATGAATCTGAACAATCAATTTGGATACGTATTCAATAACTAAAAGGTCCCTACGAAGCCTCAGCATTGTTAGATTTCTTTCGAAAACAGTTTAATTTTTTGGAAATTTTACGAACCATAATTGACTTATAATTTATACTATGCTGGAAGCATTATTGAGAGATTTTAACCATAGATTGATTTCACTATAATATTATAAATGCGAAAGTTTAGATGTTTGTGTGTTTACTATTAACTAGCTGCGACCCGCGGTCCTTAAAAGTAGCCTATGTCCTTCTCCAAAGTCCTAACTATCTCTGTACTAAAATTCATCAAAATCGGTTCGGTGTGAAAGCGTAGTTACGCTCGGCTGACAGAGTTACTTTCGCTTTATAATATTTGTAAGATTTGGTAGAATGTTTGTGTTTCAATCACACAAAAACTACTGAACCGATTGCCATGAAACTTGGAATGTAGATAGCTGGAAAAATGTATTAACAAATAATCTACTTTTTATCCCGATATTCCCATGGGATCGGGACTTATGCGATTGAATCCGCAGGGTGCAGCTATATAGTAAGAAATATAACGATCCAAAATTATATGGTTAAGACTACAGACGCTGAAATAATTCAAAGATACATACAAAACAAGTTGATATAGCATTTATTAACGTAAACACAAGGCTCATATACCTCGAAAGAATTCTATTGACTAAAACGAACCACGTGCCGAGCAAATCCAGCCAGAAAGAGACGGAATTACCCCTGAAGGGACACGTCTAACGAAAGAAAGAGCCAGCAGATATGCAACGCAAAACCATTTCAGGAGAAGCTCTTGAAAAGTTTCGTGAAAAAACGGTGTAAGCGGCGTTGGATCTAATTGGGATTTAGTATCTTACTGCTATAGTTTTAGGGTGGGTATTGCAATGGATTATTTTTGAAGAGTTATTTCTGGATTTACGTTGAATGTTGAACAAATTTCATTTTAACCGCCGAGTTTGGAGTACAATCATGCAATTTTATTACATTGATGCTAGTATTTCAAGTTGGTATGAATCATGTTGTTACGAACGTCGTGGGTTCAGTACCCAAAGGGTAAATACGGGACCCTATTACTGAGACTCCGCTGTCTGTATGTCTGTCATCATAATTTTGCACAGATCCAATAACTCTTCAAAAATTTTAGAGTGAAATGTGGCTAAATTATCAAACATTGTTGAATTATATTCGAAAATAATTGAACAGGGCTGAGGCATGTTTGCGACATTTTGTTGTAGAATAGGTGCCCTGGGGCCTTATTTTCTAACTTTGTCACTAACTAATCTCGATTGAAACATTTGCAATTGCTGATTATTATTTTCAATTGTTGATTTATTACTTTATTTCCACGTCATTTAGCCGCTAACAAATTGCCATTGCAATTAAAACTATCGACTGTAACAATCAAATTGTATATCCGTGAACGCAAAAATCAACAATTTCACTTGTTTCAATCGAGATTTGTTAGCAACAGAGTTACGTTATCACCTGGTAGTTGAGTGTTGGTCCAAGATGTAGCTTGCTCTAAAAAGACGACGATTTTTAACTAGGTACTTATATAGATTTTTCTCTTCTGTTTTCGCGATGTTGTATTGAAATTAAAGACATAGGTAGGTACTTATAAATAAATAAACCCGGCAAGTGCGAAACTCGCGCACGAAGGGTTCCGTACCACTATCACAACTGGGGACTGAACCCTAAAATCGTTTACCAATTTTAAAATTTGATAAATAAATGTGACATATTTAGCTTCGATTCTCACTTCCATCATACGACCACATCACGAAAAAAAAATGAGAAAAAAAAAACTTTGGCACAAAGACAATCTGAAACTTATAATTAAGAAACTCTTTGGTAAGTGAAGGCAGACTGGTATATTTGACAGATAGGGCAGCCATTTTAAATTTCATGACCTACACGATTCGTTGTTTTTGAAACACGTTTGTTGTATGGGAGCCCCCCTTAAATATTTGTTTTAATTTGTTTTTAGTATTTGTTGTTGTAGCGGCAACCGAAATACATTTTCTGTGAAAATTTCAACCGTCTAGCTATTACGGTTCATGAGATACAGCCTGGTGACAGACGGACAGACGGACAGACGGACAGACGGACAGACGGACAGACGGACAGACGGACAGACGGACAGACGGACAGACGGACAGACGGACAGACGGACAGACGGACAGACGGACAGACGGACAGACGGACAGACGGACAGACGGACAGACGGACAGACGGACAGACGGACAGACGGACAGACGGACAGACGGACAGACGGACAGACGGACAGACGGACAGACGGACAGACGGACAGACGGACAGACGGACAGACGGACAGACGGACAGACGGACAGACGGACAGACGGACAGACGGACAGACGGACAGACGGACAGACGGACAGACGGACAGACGGACAGACGGACAGACGGACAGACGGACAGACGGACGGACAGACAGCGAAGTCTCAGTTATAGGGTCCCGTTTTTACCCTTTGGGTACGGAACCCTAAAAAAGTAAGTTAGAAGATTCGTATATTACATCGTATTGTATACCTTATCTATCGCAATAGGACACCTGTAATAATAGATTTAAGTGTGGATAAAATAAATAAATAAATAACTAGGCTTTTAGATCCAGGATAATTCATTAGCACATAATAAGCATTACATAATATACTTCACAGTTCTAAAATAAATAAACAATAATCTCAAAGCCATTTCTCTTATAACAGACCATCATTATGTTAGACGAGAGAATGCAATTTAAGATGCGAAGTAATTCTGTCTGTCTGTTAATTTTATATGGCCTTTTAATAAACGGGGAGTAAGGTTGGAATAATTTTACCACCTTCTGTTCCTGTCTGCCAACTTTGAAAGTTCTTGTTACGGAAAAAGACAAAGCATGTTTGTACATTTTTTCAAAAACAATCACGTTTGTTGTATTGGAGCCCTTAAATATTTTGTTTTACTTGTTGTTATAGCGGTTGAAGAAATATAGCATATGTGAAAATTTCAACCAGCTATCACGGTTTATAAGATACAGCTTGGTGACCGACGGACAGACAGCGAGCGGAGTCTTAGTAATAGGGTCCCGTTTTTACCCTGGGTACGGAACCCTAAAAACTACATCAAAATCGCTAAATTCATCAGTTTGGGAGCTAGGATGCTAAATACAGACTCAAAAATGTAAACAAAGGACTGTAAATATCAAAGGAAAAAGCTAATAAAAAGAGCTGTCACTTTCAAATAAACTTATGAGTTTTTTATTTACATTTTTGATCCTAAGATTCTGAATAAAAGTATAGACTAAACCTACACCAGAGAAGCAACGAGACAAAGCTAGGTACGACATAAATCTATCACAGATCACAGTTAGATGACGACAATCAGTTATGACCACTCCACCTGTTGTTCTGCTGCGGAGAGAGCCAAGAATCTCTTCGGTTATCTATCAGGCATTGTTGCGTACCAACATTGTAGAGACAGAGTATGTATTGTGACTACTGTATACTAAGATAGGTAGATAAATAGATCTTTATTTGTACAACATATTACATAAATTACATAAAAGAGTTAATTAAAACCGACCTTGTAGTCAAAAAAGAAAAGTCAGGCATCTCGAGAGTGGCTTCTGTAAACTTTCCTGGCTGAATGAAGCAAGAAACTGATTTTCTTTAAAAAAAACTAGCTTATGCGCCAGTAATTTTTGTAATGAAAACATCTTTATAATATCAGATTATAAGGGGTTTTTAAAATATCAGTAAACCTCACTGGCTGAATAAAGTGAGAAAAAATTAAAAAGAAATTGATTTTCTTTTTAATTTTTGTTATTCAGCTTCGGGCCAGTATTTTTTTTGTAGATACCTAATGAAATCTTCTTCATAATATCAGATTAAAAGGAGTTTGAAACACTTCAGTAAAAATCACTGGCTGAATGGAGTAAGAATAAAATGTCACAAAATTAAAAAGAAATTGATTTGTTTTTAATTTTTCTTCAAGCTTTGGGCCAGTCATTTTATAATGCAAACTTCTTCGTAATGTAATATTGAAAAGAGTGTTTGTAAAACTTCAGTAAAACACACTGGCTGAATGAAGTGAGAAAAATGACGACAAAATTAAAAAGAAACTGATTTTTTTTTTTTAATTCACACGATTTGTAAACATAATTACATTTTCCTGGGGTCTTTATCGCGTATTATTTATTTTCTTACCTCGACGTTTCAACCATGTTACAATGGTCTTGGTCGCGAGAGTCCCCTCGCGACCAAGACCATTGAAACATCGTTGAAACGTCGCGAGGTAAGAAAATAAATAATACGCGATAAAGACCCGGGAAAATGTAATTAAGAAACTGATTTGTTTTTAATTTTTCTTCTAGCTTTGGGGCCAGTTATTTTGTAATGCAACCTTCTTCATAATGAAATGACAAAGTGAAAGGAGTTTAAAAAACTTCAGTAAAAATCACTGGCTGAATGAAGTGAGAATGAAATGACACAAAATTAAAAAGAAATTGATTTGTTTTTAATTTTTCTTCTAGTTTTGAGGCCAGTCATTTTGTAATGCAGCCTTCTTCATAATGAAATGACAGACTGAAAGGAGTTTGAAAAACTTCAGTAAACCTCACTGGCTGAATGAAGTGAGAAAAAATATCACAAATGTAAAACCTATTTTCTAAGTAATTTTCCGTTTCATCTCGTTCTTCTTCCAAGACCATAGGTAACGAGCTTTATTGTTGATTTTCTTCTTCCGAAATTCCGCTTGCATACGATGGAGCACTCTGGAGCAGTTCCTATCGAATCTCTTGCAGTTCGTCGATTCCCTAGAAATAAATACTCCTGGTTATTTATGAGCGCCTGGTACTTTCGGCTGGTAACTTTTGTAGTATTGAACCGCGTGAGTCCCGATCCCGTGGTATTTTCGGGATAAAAAGTGGCCCGTGTATTATTTTTCAGAACTATCAATCGCTGTTTTGATTTTTATTGTAATCGGTTCTGCATTTTTTCTTTGATAGAATAACGTCACAGACAGATAGACGGGACAGTGTCTACCTACATTAAGAGGATAGTCTCCATTCTCTTTCTCCATACAAACGTAGTTTAAATTTTCCTCCCTGAATAAAGACATTAGAGCAAATATGTTTATGCCATAAAACCGATATCTGTCATGCATGACAATGCATCTACCTTTTTATTTTGTTTTATTTTCTAATTAAAATAATAATAAAAAATAATAAAATAAAAAAAATAAAAAGGCATAGTCATGACAGATATAAGTTTTATGCAGCCATTTTGAATTCCATGACCAACTCGATTTGACTTCGACCGACCTACGAAGCGACCTCACATTGAATTGAAAACCCTTGTTGTTTTTTAAACACGTTTGTTGTATGGGAGCCCCTTTAAAATATTTGTTTTATTTTGTTTTTAGTATTTGTTGTTGTAGCGGCAACCGAAGTACATCTCTGTGAAAATTTCATCCTTCTAGCTATTACGGTTCATGAGATACAGCCTGGTGACACACGGACAGACGGACAGACAGACAAACAGACGGACAGACAGCGAAGTCTCAGTAATAGGGTCCCGTTTTTACCCTTTGGGTACGGAACCCTAAAAAAACTACAACAAGCCGTTATAATCCAGATGTACTACTAACTTCCTCATATTTTTTATAATATGGTTAAGTTATTTACTCAAAATAATCAAATAACGTACAAAACTGTAGGTATACATAAATTATATATCCGTCTATCTATATCTAAATCTTATTGCTAACCGAATAATATTAAAAACTTTATGAGATAAAAATCAACGCCACGTGACAGTGGTTTTTATTATTAAGAAAACTTCGTAGGAACGTTAAATAAAATGCAGAATACTAAGTCAAAACTCAAAACTCAAAACTCAAAATTTTTTATTCATTTAGAATGTATATTATATACACATACGTACGTTTTGAAACGTCGAGATTTTAATTTACCGAGGTTTCGGAACGCGCCCTCCGATGAGAAGAAACCACAAGAAACTCATGGGGTTTTTTTTTTTTCAATTACTTATTTTTTTTTTATCATGTTTTATATTACAATCGTCATAATACAGATCTTTAATCTGAACAGGAGCAGTTAACAATCATGTCCATGGATTCTTCTCATCAAAATATTTCGACGTGCTATAGTACGCCTTATTACACAATTTAAGTTTAATATATTTTTTGAATCTTGTAATGGACATGTCAAATACGTCTTCAGGTAGTTTATTATAATAAAGTACACTAGTGCTACAGAACGACTCACTTTTTTTTTGGAGCCTACTATCCCTATAGTCAGATCATCCTTGTGTCTCAAATTAACCTGACGGACATCACTGTATTTGTGAAATTTACTTGATTTATTCTTATGTACGTATAGCAGATTTTCATAAATGTATTGAGAGTAAACAGTTAAAATGTTTATCTCTTTAAACTTTTCTTCAAGCGATTCCCTGGGGCCCATTTTGTAGATAGCTCGCACCGCTCTCTTTTGCAAAACAAAAATGGTTTCTATGTCAGCAGCACACCCCCACAGCAGGATACCATATGACATGATGCTGTGAAAGTAACTGAAGTAGACTAGGCGGGCCGTTTCAACATCTGTGTATTCCCGGATTTTCTTAACTGCGTAAGCTGCGGAACTAAGCCTTTTTGACAGAGCTTCCACGTGTGGGCCCCATTGAAGCTTAGCGTCTAAAGTGATACCCAGAAAGACAGCTTTATCGACTATTTCGATCTCCTCATTATCAATTTTTACAGAAGTTTTAACTTGTTTAGTAGGTACATTGTTTCACTCGGTGCACACCGGGTTATAAAACATCGTAATCACTTGACTTCTAAATGCACACACGTGTGTGTTTTAGATTTTTAGAGTTCCGTACCCAAATGGTAAAACGGACTCGGGCTGTTATCTTATGAACAGTGATAGCTAGACAGTGAAATTTTCACAGATGATGTATTTCTGTAGCCTTGTATTGGGGTGATAGAGTACCTATACTACTGTGTAATGAAGACTATGGCGTCTGTTGTAATAATCAGAAAATCATCAATCAATCTTCATCTTCTATCTTCTATTATTGTAAAGCTAAAGAGTTTGTTTGTTTGAACGCGCTAATCTCAGGAACCGCTGGTCTGATTTGAAAAAATCTTTCAGTGTTGGATAGTCCATTTATTGAGGAAGGCTATTTTATATTTTCAATAAAATTAGGCGGACGAAGTCGCGGGCACTGCTAGTTACTAAATATATGGTAAGATTTACCTTTAGTCAGTTTCGCTGGGCCTTTTCCGCACTTAGCTTCACAATTGGGCCATTGTACATTATTTCTTAGAAGGGTTAAGCAGTAAGACGCCATGGGATCCTACTCCCATTGATTGGCGAATATCCCATGTCTTCAGACCGTGGCTGGTGAGTCCTAGGACATGTCGGTTTCCTCGCGATGTTTTCCTTCACCGTAAGAGCGACGTTATTAGTGCATATAACTTTTTCTTGGTGCGCTAATGTCTGCCTGGATTCAAACCCACGACTCTCGGAATGAAAGTCGGAGTATCCACCACTAGACCCACATCGCTCCTTTGATATTTGCCATATTTTAATTAGTTTTTTTCCGGAGCTCGATATTTCACCAGTAATTTCAACTGGCTTATCTTGCCCGAGCACGGAGGACAAAAACCAAAGCCCAAGCCAGTTGAAAAGACTGGCTGGTTGTTACCATGTAAGTTTAAAATTGTACAACTCCTACTAAACCAGACAATCATATAGTATAGTAACCCGAGATTGAGCAGTAGGTAAATATTTCATAAATAGCTTGTTGTAGTGTTTACAGTTTGAGATTAGTATGTCAGTGAGTCACCGGCTTGCTTCGTTCGTTGATGGGGCGTGGGAAAAATTGCATGTTTCAGACAAATTATAATATGAACATCTTTTTAAAGAATTAATAGGTAACATATCCTGTTTTTATTCATAGTTAGATATAGTCAATAATGAATGACTATAGAATAGAATGGTCATCCATTATTGATGGCTTGCATATAAATAATTTAATGGTAAAATAATTACTTACCTTAAAACACAACCGCGATAGACGTAGAGTGGGATTCGAACCAACAACGCATCTTAACTCAATCCGCGAGTACTGACTTTACCAATTAGTCTACCGGCGTCGGTAGTCACAGATACTGCCACAAAGATTCAACTTAAGTCCATAAGTTGAATCTTTGTGGCAGTATCTCACCATCTAATACGACTTAGGCATGTTTACTTTACTCCCGGATTGAGTAAAGATGCGTTGTTGGTTCGAACCCCGCCCTTATATCGTGGGTTGTGTTTTTGCGAAAGTATTTTTCATTTAAAATATTTCTACAGCTTAGATCTGTTACAAATCATATTGTAAATCAGTTCTTTTATATTTCAGGCGGAAGTTGCGTAAAATGCAGATGACGTAACACCCTATAATACTGATTCACATAAATGTTTCATACAGATGTAAACATATCGACACACCCACGCTGCAATGGCTGTAAGGAGAACCAACGTAATATGGAAGTTATTTCATTCTGATGTAAAACTTACACGTTTTATTTCTTTATAAATATTATGATTGGGAACGCTCGATCGTATCTTACCTGATGGTAATGTGGTCAAACCAAATCATGTTGATTTGTATAAAATATAAGTTTTTTGTATGTTTTTATTTAATTACTAGCTGACCCGGCAAACGTTGTTTTGCCTTATAAATTATATATAGTAGCCGATTCTCAGACCTACTGAATACGCATATAAAATTTGGTAAAAATCGGTCAAGCCGTTTCGGAGGTTACTAATATTGTGACATGGAAATTTTATATATTAGAAGATTAGAATTTCATCTATACCTATCTATAAAATGCTTTGCCCTGACCGACTGAACAAATTTTGTCTTTAGAAAGATGTGTCAAATCACAGTCTACAATTAAAAAAATATACCTATTGAAATTTAAGGACATTTTCGGTTTTCAGAGTGTAGTGTTTATTATTTTTAGCATTGTTTCAACGCTCAACGTTTCGAGACCTTTACAGGTCCCTTCTTTAATTTCAATACAACATCGCGAAAACAGAAGAAAAATCTAAGTACCTATATCAATTTTACCTATATCAATTTTACCTGCTTAGGTATAAATAAATAAATAAATAAAATAAATAAATTCTGTGAACAACACACAGCGCCATCTAGCCCCGTGGTAAGCGACTAAGCTTGTGTTACGGTGGATATACATAACAATAACAATGGATATGGATAACAATGGATATAATACTTATATTTATTTTTCTTTTGTAAATACATACATATTATACATAGAGGGACACCCAAACCAGACACAAATATTTATTTTATAAGCATAAATACTTGCACCCGGCGGGAATCGAACCCGCAACCTCCTGCATTGCAGTCGCGCTTTCGCACAACGCGCCACAGAGGTCGTCAGTACGATTCCGATGACGAAAAACTACCTAATTGAACATCCGATCAAATTGTCACAAATCCCTTTCTATCAAATTGATACAATAAAACTGAACAATGGGTTAACAAATGACATTATTTTTCCAACACTGTGGGAACATGCACCCCAGCCCCCAACATGCTGCACCGTGTAAACCAAAATAAGAATTTATTTGGGTCATTTAATTAACTGAATGTATGTCAATTCATATATGGATGAATTTGTCAGCATGATTAGGTAGTTTGGATTATTTAATAGGTAAGATATTTTGAATGTTTTTTTAAGGCAATAGTCTTGATTTGTGTTGACGACAGACTTTTACTTTACTTTTACTTTTTACTGTGTTTCCGCAACTAGCCCTATAACGGGGCCTTTTATTTGCGTGACTTTAAACCGTGGGTTTCCTAACGATGTTTTACTTCACCGTAAGAGCGATGTTAATTGCGCACTTATTTTCTTCTTAAAGAAAAGACATGGGTGGGCGGTCGGCCAGGATTCGAAACCACGACTTTTGGAATGAAAGTCGCGGTCTCTACCACTAGACCAACACCGCTCTTTGATGCCAGACTCATTCAATCCCATGCAGTCTTTTTTATTTCAATGTGTATGGTTCAGTACCGGTAAAAAACCGGTCAAGTGCGAGTCAGACTCGCGTACGAAGGGTTCCATTGTCACAAAAAATCAGGTTTGTTGTATGGGAACCCCAACCGAAAACATATTTTATATTGTTTTTAGTAATTATTGTTATAGCGGCAACAGAAATACATCATTTATGTAAAAATTATAACTGTCCAGCTCTATTTGTTGTCCGTCCGTCTGTCAAGACACTTTATTTTTTTCATATCATTGGAATATCAATTCTCTCTTTCAAGGTCAATTCCATATGACAAGCCTAGTAAAATTAGTAGCCTAGTACCTACTATTACTACTAACTAGGTACTACTAATTTTGTATAATACTGTGTATTGGTTTTAGGAACCGGAAACGACCTACAACAACCATTAGCATCTTAAATCGACCGTTAGGATCAATTAGTTAGAGCAATAAAAATAAAATCTGTCACCGAAAACGAAATTATTTCAATCCCATAGGATATGTCCAATTAATTGAATAACGACTCGCAAATTATTGTAGAAAAACATATTGGGGAGGGTCTTAGGGCAGCCATGTTGTTTGGAACAAAAATGTTTGTAGGTAACAGAAAAGTTGAAATTTAAACTCATTTTTCGGTTTTAATCGCGTGGAGTTTATTAACTTTAGCATTGTTGACAGAAAAGTTCTAGATTTTTCTTTTGTTTTCGCATTTGCTTTTCCAGTTTTAATCGCGTAGCTTACCCATACTGTTTTCAGAATTTTTAGAATTCCCTAAATTTTGAGGTTTTTGTACACAGACCTCTTCTTAAGGAGTAGACTGAGATGTTATTTCAGGAAAAATGAGTTTAATTTCTTAGAAAAAATCGTACAGTTATTTATTACTTATTGAAAAGTATTATTATCTTGTAGGTAAGCCTTGCCATTCAACACATACTACCTCATTGGTGAATTAAATAACCAAAATCAATTTTTGTTTTAAAGATCACTTCGGTACTTCATAGTATTTAGATTTTTTTTGTCGGTCTTAGATATTTTGGTTAAAAAAATAAGAAGAAGAATTATTATTATAATAAGAGGTACTTATATATGTTATAGGCAATGTGTATAATCCGGCATTGTATAGAATGCCTAGGCATTGTATACATTGCCTAAAACGTTCAGGCAATGTGTATAATACGATTCATTTCATACATTGCCTAGGTATTGTATAAAATGCCCGAAGCGCATCAGGCAATGTGTATAATGAACGACGGCAGCGGTCGCCGAAGCGCCTAATACTATAAATAAAAACATTATTATATTTATTTCATATACAGTGCGATTTTTATACATCACGCCTTTTTTATTTACAGAATAAGGCGCTGTGTGTAATCATGTTCTAACATTAACCTAACCTAACCAAGTCGGGGTGCTCCGTTTAGTTTTTCCGTGCTTTAGATAGTTAGATAGCATCGGGATTTTAACTGTAAATATTTTAATATTAGATACCTATTCGAATACGTACCCCCCCAAACCCCCTGCTAATATATAAAAGCTTATTTTAAATGAAAACTGTTGGTTTTTTTTTGTATCATGATCAAATTTCCATAATCAAGTGGTAAAAAATGAACAGGGCGACTTTCTGCAGCAATTTTTTGGTACGGTCAAGTGCACTTAGACCTTTACACTTGCCATTCGATTTTGTCCTAATATCGCAGAAGAGAGGTGGAAATGTCAAAATGTAAAGCTCTACGTGCACTTGACTGTACGTTGTAAATGTAAATGTTTATCCGAAGGGACCTGCTATGTGAGAAACGCTGTCAACGCAAAAAAACACATTACATACATTACTTATGCGTCAACCGGCATTCTATACAATGCCTAGGTATTCCATACATTTCCTAGGTAAAGTGTAAAATAGTTTGAACATTCAATATCATTTCACACATTGCCTGGACGACCCCGGCATTCTATACAATACCTAGGAAATGTATAGAATGCCTGCATTATACACATTGCCTATAACATATACATTTATATCACACGCTGCTACATATGATGGTAAACGTATTTTGCCTAACCCTGAGAAAAAATAAAACAAATGTCCCGCGCTAATAGTTAAATTGCAAGATAAAAAAATAAACTACTAAGTGAAGCATTTACAAGAAAATAATATTTTCAAGGTAAATGTCTTATTACAAAATTTTGTACCTATTTCTAATAAATATGCCAAAAGCACTAAAATATAAAAATAAGAAATAGTGAGTAATTTACATGTGCATTTTCTGCCAGTACAAGGGGTTGTGAAATTCTTGTTTAGTTGATGCGAGGTATAGGGGATGAAATGAATACAATGAAGGACAAATTAAGTATACATCGCCCTCGGCGCTGCCACTGATAATTCTGTAGGATTAACTGCGTGTGCTGCTAATGTGGTGCGGGACAATGTAACTTAGATATAAAATAAAATAATTAATAAAATAAAATAGCCTTTATTGGTCCCTTTTAAAATAAAATTATTACATTTATACATATTATATTTATCATTAATCCATTAAAATAATTATCTTTATTAATCATTGAACTCATAAATATATTTTTTAGATTAGTTCTGGTAAAAGGGCCCCTTTAACAGGGTAAAGGCCTCCCCAACTCCCCCCACTTGCCCCTATCCTGGGCCACTTCTGTACCGATTGGGATGAATCTTGGCATGTAGGTAGTTGGAGACCTTGAAAAACACAATATACTTTGTGTCCTGAAATTCCAGAACAGGACTTACGCTGGTGAAACCTCGGGGGTGTGACTCGATATTCTCACCTAATTATTTTTCTACATAGCAGCAGACAAGAGCAGAGACACGGTTCAAAAATAGTGGTCGAACTGTACCCAGTGAGGTACAGTTTATTTGACGTACGTAGCTGAAATTAGGTTGCATAAACACAGAAACTTTAGGGATTGGAACTATCTGTAATATTGATTGATTGAATTGTCATATTTTCGAAGGTAGAAATAGAATCGATCGTAGAGTCTTCTTCAGTGTAAGTCGGCATCAGCGGATCGAAACATAGGATGATGTCGCGAAAGTCGGTCCAGCCGCCGTTTCCATGCGGCGGGGGTCTCGTGGATTCGAAGGCAAGGCCCTGGAGGTCATAGAGCAGCACTGCCTGGACGTCGCTCGGGTAAAGGCTGGGCCAGAGCGCGCGAAGGGCTGGACTTAGCTTGGAGATCGATTCCTTCCCGCTTTCTGTCATGGTTAACACACGAGGTGCTACTGTCGACACGCAAATCACCCGCCTCCCAGGCCACGATCTAAACACCGCCGCCAACGAATGGCTCCAGCTAGTATCATCGTACTGGCAAAACTCTGACGACTTATCCAATGTCTTCCTCCAAATCGACCTGTTCATAGTCAACCCGTTCTCGTACATCGGCTTCCAAATCCCGACCGCTAACTTATTGTAGTCTACCGTTGCGTCGTTGCGCACTTGAGGACGCCCGAAGGATACAACCTCTGCTTCAGGGATGTGGGAGAGAGCTCGGTATGTGAACCTCATCATGTGGATAAAATCAGGCAGCACGTAGCTGTCCTCTCGGATGAAGGTGACTGAGCCACGGTGACCGTAGTACCAGGGCCAGATGTCGCCGAAGACTGTATGCGCGGTCCACCACCAGTGGTGCTTGCCTTCGCACACTCGTCCATTTCGAGTCGAATCAGGACCGGGAAAAGACGTCGGGTACAGCTGCACTGAGTTCGGGTAGTAGATCTGTTTCACGCGGCAGAAGTCGATGCTGATGATAAGCTCGTCGATCCTCTCGTCGTAATAGGAATGCGAGAAGATGAGTAACACTGATTCTATGCCTTGAACCTGACAGAGGGAAACGATCAGGTACTGGAGGCGATCGGCATCTCCGTGGACGAGTATTACCAACACTGGAGTGTCCTCTTGGATTGGGTCGTACGTGCCCCAGTTTTGCAGCGGTTGATCCTCTGTACGGCGGTCGAGAGTGGCCCAAAGATCGCTCAGGGAGATGTTCTTGTCTCTCGCCTCTTGCTCCTCTTTATACGACTCATCGAACCTGATATAATGTCGCAGGTGCTCCGGCACATCGTCCTCGCGCCCCAACACTGTCCACGTCACAAAAGTGTAAACTACTACACAAGATAACACTGATGTTGCTATTTTTGCAACATTTTTCGCGTTTATTTTAATAAGCATTGAAACAATAAATAAGTAACGTAACCAACAAATTTTTGTATCATAATATTTTTTAAAGTCCTCGTTGTTATAAACGACAACATTGACAATCGAAATATCTGTCACTTTGTCAGCTACTTGAAACCAGAGATATGTCTTATTTCTTCATGTCGTCTTCGGCTAGATTTCTCAGATTTCTGTGCTACAAACAGAGTTTGTACCGAAAGCGACGTCACATGTCTCTAGTCTGCACTTCTTCACGTGTTCTTCACCACCTTTCACCACATGATATTGTCCCAAATGCATTGATCTCAAGTTAGCTCGAACTTTTTATATTGATTTCGCGTACATAAAAGGAACATGGATAGTACTAGTACATAACATCTCGATGCAAATAAGCCTACCTTTGGCGAAAATCGCTCTTTTATATTTTTAACGAGTCCAAGAATTACAAAGATCTCAAAGCAACACTGATACAATGTCCTGCCGTGTACATCGGACATCAAATCGTCAATTAGCTACATGATTGCAGACGCATGGCACGCGGCCGGACGGACGCCTGCGATGCGCACTTTATGTACGCCCCTTTACAACCCGCGACGGCCATAGAGCAAGTATAAACAGCATAGCGTAGACTCGATACTAGGTACAAATATTTTAAAATAAAAATACATGTACAAAAACACAATGTCAGGCCGACATGGGGCGGGATTCGATACCATGCCTATTTTGTCAATCCGGGAGAAACAACTTGACCAATTCGTCTACCGGCGGCGTCGAATTACTACTACTAATACTAATTAAGGTACTAATTTAAATAATACTCTTTTGCCTTTTACGTTTAATCTAGATGTACATATTTTTACACATATGAAAGATGAGCGTTTGACCACTGTCACACCTGATGGCAAGTGATGATGTGGGTCTGAGATGTAGCACACTTATCTAGAAGAACGAACACGACAGTGGCCTTATTAAATATTTCCCTAAATACATTGGACATCGATCGGTTCTACATTAAACTTGTGCTAGTATCGCGGTAATTTATCAATCTCTCGTCACTTTACTCGGCGCGTGCGATCAAGGTAGTATAGGAGCAATGTTCGTGAGGATGTTACAATTTCTGTTATTTGCGAAGACGTATCTTTCCTTTTAAATATTTTTACTAAAACACTTGTTCGAACACTGTCACTTGTTAAAATTAATTGATAATTATGTAAATCTATGTTTTAATGTCATTTCTGTAAATAAACGACGTTACCTAATCTTTGACACAAGGACTCTAATGTGAGATTTGTGATTTAATTTGGCATTGGCCCTTATTTGGTTTACCCTGGGTAATGTACCGAAAGTTTTTAATAAAGTAGCAGTAGAAACTATTGGATAAAGTAGCTCTTTAACCGACTTCTAGAAAAGAGGATTCTTATTATCCTACTAATTTGTTGTGTGTATTTGTTGCTTCAAAAACAGCTGAACCGATTACGATGAAAATTGGTATGTAGACACAGTGCTAGGAAATCAAAATTGCTTTGAATGTTTAACCACTATCTCACAAGATGGTAAATGAGAATTTTGTCTAAGATTTAGCACGTTAAGAAGATACCTGGTCAACAGTTGTCTTAAGTAATGGTAGGAAGACGCAATTGCCACTAAAAGTAGTTCCGCTTGAGTTCCGCCCAGTCTTCCTGAGTGGCTTCAACGACCTACGTGTCGGAACAAAGACTAGTGATGGCTGAAACCTCCCACGAAGGTTAATTTACAATTTTCCCGCACAAAAACCGCTATCTGCAATCATTAAATTAAGACTATCACATAACAAGTATCAATGAATGAATATTTCTACTCAGTATATAAACGTTAAAAATAGAAATAAAACTTCGCACGATTTTACACCTTAACACGTAGAAATAGAGTGTGTTTTCAACTGTGAAATAATCAATGGGGTTAATAAAAAAAGCAGAGGGGTGGATTGAACTTGAGATTGGAGATTGCATTTTGTGCAAGTAGGTATCAATTTTGTATGGAAATTAGTACTAATTATTGACCTGTTTCAATAATAAATAATTGTGATAATTTATTTTAAATCTTGAATATTAACGCTGTGTAGGTAGTAGGGCATGCAAACCGGTTATTTCGGTTAATCGAAAACCGGGTTTCCGGCATATTTTAAATGAAAAAAAAAACCGGTTTTTTTGTTTCAAAAACCGGTTTTTTCGGTTATTTCGGGTTTTTATATTCTTTACACAGCAACACTGAATATCTGCTAAATCGATAGTAATCGATTAGAAAATTTTATTTTTCTGTAAACGGCAACACTGCGTTATTTAATTAGCCAGACAACGCTGCATGGTATGTCAAAATTTGCATTGGTTTGATTGATTCGTTATGATTTGAGGTTATCTTTTATTTTTCACAATATTCAAGCGAAATTCAGTGAACTTGTGGTGGTTTTTTGTAAGTACCAAGTGAAATTTTATTTGTTAGTATAGCTCAGTACAATTTGCTATTGTGCGATGTTCAATCACTTCACGATTTGAATGCTAGCTTTTCAGCTAATTTGTTTACCTGTACAATTTGCTATTTTGCAATATTCAATCACATCACGATTTCAATGCTAGCTTTTAAGCTTGTTTGTTTATTTATTACAGACAGTGAAGCGACTAGACGATTGTTTCACATTGGTTTAAATAACTAAGTGTGGATAATCTTTAAGCTAAACCGCTTGTTAAGCCTCTGCAGTAGGCTAGAACTGCAAACTCCTCATTTTTCTTGGACGGTTAACTATAAGATATATTTGAAACATCAGTTTTGAAAACAATGCTTATAGTCCATTGAAATGTTACATTTTTTTGGTTGGTCCTAGTTTGTGGGGTTGTGGCTCTTGTGCCACGGCCGCCATCTTGGAAAAAGGGGTTCAAATGGTTTTTATGGTTTATTTGAGGAGATATAGGTCTCACAAAAAAAAAATTAACATTTTGTGTTGCAAATAAGATTATCTACCACTTTTGTTAAGTAACTTTTAGTCGTAGAACTAAAAATAAAAAGTTATACCTAAGCGAAAATCCATGAAAATTTGAGAAACAAATTCTAATGGTTATTTATAAATCGATTTTGATTATGTTCTTTTTTATCTTTTTTCATTTCTATTTTTAATTCTCAATTACGTTCTGACTTTCGGTGCCTTTCCTTATATACTATTTAACATTTTTTCTTCAGAAAGTCAGGTCGTAGACAACAATAATTATAAAACGAAACGAACAATATAATGTTGTTCGCCAAAGTTCAAGTGATATGCAGGACGTGTAATTTTGATTTTGCATTTTATAATACTTTTATTTATCACACTTTTTAAACTTACACGATTTCCGTCCATCATTATTACAAGACACGAGTCTTCTCGGGACCACGGCCGGTATAACCCGTTTGCCGAAACGTCGAGGTAATTAAAAACAATGATTATTTGTAACGCGATCTAGACCCGTGTCTAATAATACTTTTATTCATGCTTTTGATTGTTTGATAATTGTTATATAATTAGGCAGTGGGTTGCCGATTTTTTTTGTTGATTACTTAAATTTGTGAATTTCCCTAAAGAAATTAAACTTTTTTCCATCATTTTATGCTTTTTTAGTAAGCTTTTAAGGCTATTAAGTAGGCTAAGTACAGGGTGGGCCAAAAGAATCCAAGGGGTGTAAAAGTTTAATAACTTTTTTGTTTATTATTTTTTTTTTATTTTTTCTTTCAAATTATATAGACAACACTTAGAGGATTTATAATGGAGAGGTTCACAACTGAACAGAGAACCAGAACAATAGAATTTTATTATTTAAACCAGAGATCAATTATTTTAACGCAAAGAGCATATCGTCGACATTTTAACGTCAGAATTTCGCCCTCTGAAGCGATGATTCGTTGCTTAGTTAATCGTCATCACCAACATGGCAGCGTAAGAGATTTGCCTCGAACCGGTAGACCACGTTTAAGTCGCACTGCGGAAAATATTGAACGAGTACAGCAAAGTGTTAACGAAGCACCAGAAACATCTGGCAGAAGGCGTTCTGCTCAGCTAGAAATGTCTCGTACGTCACTACGGCGCATTTTAAAAAAAGATTTACAGTTATACCCATATAAGGTGCAATTGGTCCAAGAATTAAAACCCGCAGATCATCGGCAACGTCTAAATTTTGCAGTTAAATTTCAAGAGTTGGCCAGAAATGAAATCAACTTTACTGAAAATTTGATTATGAGTGATGAAGCTCATTTTCATTTGAATGGCTTTGTTAATAAGCAGAACTGTAGGTTCTGGGGTTCTCAAAATCCAAGAGCCATTCATCAACGCCAATTGCACCCCATCAGGTGTACAGTATGGTGTGGGATCACATCTGAAAATGTCATTGGACCCTACTTCTTCGAGAATGAAGATGGAAGTGCTGTAACCGTAAAAGGAGAGCGGTATCGGTTTATGATAGAAATTTTTTTACGTCCTGCTCTTGAAAACAAACCTGGTATGTGGTTTCAGCAGGGCGGAGCCACTGCCCATACTGCCCGAGACACAATGGCACTTTTAAGTCAAATTTTTGGAGAGCGAATAATTTCTCGAAATTCGGAAATTATTTGGCCAGCGCGATCGCCAGATTTGACAGCACCCGACTATTTTCTTTGGGGTTTTTTGAAGGAGCGAGTGTATGTGAACAAGCTAGAGACAATCCTTGAACTTAAGGCAAACATTGTTGCAGAAATTCGAACGCTACAGCCACAAGTTTTGAAAGATGTTATGGAAAATGCTCTAAAAAGAGCCCATCTCAGTGCGAAGCTGAAAACGGTGGTCATTTAAGAGACATCATTTTTCATACTTAGTGTAAAAAAAAATCCATTTTGTATATTATATAATCTGAAAGAAAAAATAGTTAATAAACAAAAAAGTTATTAAACTTTTACACCCCTTGGTTTCTTTTGGCCCACCCTGTAGTAAGGCTATTTTTTTCATTAATTAAAATAAGGATAATATGTGAATGGTTTTTGCAGTTTGAAAATAGAGGCAAAAAAATCTTATTTAAAAACCGATTTCACCGAAAAACCCGGTTAACCGGTTATTAAAAAAAAATAACCGAAAAAATAACCGGTTTTTTTTTTCGTCTGGTTTTGCATTCCCTAGTACTAGGGCATGCAAACCGGTTATTTCGGTTAATCGAAAACCGGGTTTCCGGCATATTTTAAATGAAAAAAAAAACCGGTTTTTTTGTTTCAATAACCGGTTTTT
The DNA here is from genome assembly GCA_958496205.1 of Idaea biselata. Lineage (NCBI taxonomy): Eukaryota > Metazoa > Arthropoda > Insecta > Lepidoptera > Geometridae > Idaea > Idaea biselata. The sequence continues at coordinate 8,632,180 of OY292404.1, forward strand.
TCGGTTATTTCGGGTTTTTATATTCTTTACACAGCAACACTGAATATCTGCTAAATCGATAGTAATCGATTAGAAAATTTTATTTTTCTGTAAACGGCAACACTGCGTGATTTAATTAGCCAGACGACACTGCATGGTATGTCAAAATTTGCATTGGTTTGATTGATTCGTTATGATTTGAGGTTATCTTTTATTTTTCACAATATTCAAGTGAAATTCAGTGGACTTGTGGTTGTTTTTTGTAAGTACCAAGTGAAATTTTATTTGTTAGTATAGCTCAGTACAATTTGCTATTTTGCGATGTTCAATCACTTCATGATTTCAATGCTAGCTTTTCAGCTAATTTGTTTACCTGTACAATTGGCTATTTTGCAATATTCAATCACATCACGATTTCAATGCTAGCTTTTAAGCTTATTTGATTATTTATTACAGGCAGTGAAGCGACTAGACGATTGTTTCACATTGGTTTCAATAACTAAGTGTGGGTAATCTTTAAGCTAAACCGCTTGTTAAGCCTCTGCAGTAGGCTAGAACTGCAAAATCCTCATTTTTCTTGGACGGTTAACTATAAGATATATTTGAAACATCAGTTTTGAAAACAATGCTTATAGTCCATTGAAATGTTACATTTTTTTGGTTGGTCCTAGTTTGTGGGGTTGTGGCTCTTGTGCCACGGCCGCCATCTTGGAAAAAGGGGTTCAAATGGTTTTTATGGTTTATTTGAGGAGATATAGGTCTCACAAAAAAAAATTAACATTTTGTGTTGCAAATAAGATTATCTTCCACTTTTGTTAAGTAACTTTTAGTCGTAGAACTAAAAATAAAAAGTTATACCTGAGCAAAAATCCATGAAAATTTGAGAAACAAATTCTATTGGTTATTTATAAATCGATTTTGATTATGTTCTTTTTTATCTTTTTTCATTTCCTTCTATTTTTAATTCTCAATTACGATCTGACTTTCGGTGCCTTTCCTTATATATTTAACATTTTTCTTCAGAAAGTCAGGTCACACAACAATAATTTCACAACAATAATTATAAAACGAAACGAACAATATAATGTTGTTCATCAAAGTTCAAGTGATATGCAGGACGTGTAATTTTGATTTTGCATTTATAATACTTTTATTCATGCTTTTGATTGTTTGATAATTGTTTTATAAGTAGGCAGTGGGTTGCCGATTTTTTTTTGTTGATTACTTAAATTTGTGAATTTCCCTAAAGAAATTAAACTTTTTTCCATAATTTTATGCTTTTTTAGTAAGCTTTTAAGGCTATTAAGTATAAGTAGTAAGGCTATTTTCATTAATTAAAATAAGGATAATAAATGTGAATGGTTTTTGCAGTTTGAAAATAGAGGCAAAAAAGTCTTATTTAAAAACCGATTTCACCGAAAAACCCGGTTAACCGGTTATTAAAAAAAAATAACCGAAAAAATAACCGGTTTTTTTTTCGTCTGGTTTTGCATTCCCTAGTAGGTAGGTACTGACCCAAAGACGCAAGTCGAGCCTCGTCAGTTGAATTTTTGAATTGTACATTTCTAGTAGATCATTAATTAATTGAGCTTATAGAATTAAAAAATCAAATTGCGAAACTTTGGCTACGTATTGCATTTGTCTCGCATTTGTCAGTGATTTTTATTAAGTCTGCGAAAATATGACTTAGATTTTCACATTTCTCGACTTCTCTGGATTAGATTCTAAGACAGAGACAGGTAATATGTACAATCAGAAATACCTATACCCTATTTCAGAAACTTAGATCAAAAATGTAAACAAACATCTCATACATTTATTTGAAAGCGACATCTGTTTATATGCTTTTCCTTTAATATTGACAGTTCTACGGTTTCATTTTTGATCTAAGATTCTGAGACAGAATAATAGTAAAAATCTATAATCAGAAATCCCTATACCCTATTTCAGAAACTTAGATCAAAAATGTAAACGAAAATTCCATACATTTATTTGAAAGTGACAGCTCTTTATTTCCTTTAAAATGCTTAGTTCTTTATTTACATTTTTGATCTAAGTTTCTGAAATAGGGAATTCTGATTGTAGGTAGATGCACCGGTACATTGCCTATTAGACTCAAGCTGTTACAGTTCTACTCCATCCAAAGGTTGCCTGGAAGAAATCGCTTTCAGCGATAAGGCCGCCCATTTGTGCAACTTAATTTTAAGCTTGCTTATTATTTATTTTTGTACCTATAATGTGTTTTTATTTTTCTCTGTTTTTGTTGTGCAAATAAAGATTTCTATCTATCTAAGTTTTTAAAATAGAGCAGGTGCAGTTGACTCGTCCTCAATGAAACTCCGACCGATGTACCGACCAGATGGCACTTATCATCGCATCTCGATACAAAACAATACTCTCATTAAAATAGACAATTAGAAATAGATCTACCTTGCACTACCGAGATACACTATAGGGCAAGTTCAGTGCGAATCGATCACAGACATTAATTATAGCACTGATACCTAGCATTGATCCGTGAATTGGATTTCGATCAAAGATGTTTAAGGTAACCTTTAGGTCGTGCGCTAACGTACGGATACGTACGAACTTTCCCATGCTTCCAAGTACCTACTATGGAAGCACGCAGACTGCATACGAATCAGAAGACGTACGGCTTTTTCTTTAAGAATAAGTTATGTGCGTTATTAACATCGCTCTTACGGTGAAGGAAAACATTGTAAGGAAACCCACGGCTTAGTTAGCTCCAAACGTATAATATGGACATGGCCTTTCCTCTGGGCATGGCTGACTAGGCTGGAAGGGTGGTATAGGTGCTGGGCAAGCCTACTCCACCTAACAATGTCCCGGGCACTACAGCGAAATAGATAGTATGGATTAAAGGTTGCTTGCGCTGCATAAATCATCTAAAAAAATAGATGAAAAGGCCAATTGTTATTATAAGATAGAAAGGAATGCAACCGGGAACATGATGAGAATATGATGAAATACTCCATCAGTTTGCGATTTTAAAAATCATTATTTATTTCTTATTTATTCAAAAGCGTAATCTCTATCCTACTACATTCTTAAATCACTTTAATTCCTACCTTTCATAATCTAAATATAAACAACTTTCTTCGCGCTACACGATGTTACCTATACATTGACGGGTACGCAACAACTGTTCCAATGCTTCACCTAACTAAACGAGTAATGTATAATGTCCTAAGAGATAGATACAGGTTCTATGATGAGTTGGTAGGGGGTGATTGTAAGTGCGTTTCGGAGTGCATTGGCCAGCTATTTTGGTATGCAGGTGGATGGTATCTAGTTTGCTTCTATAGTTAGGAAGTAAGAAACATTTCTCTTTTATTGGTTTTTTTTAGTGCTACATACATAGCTCTGCCTCTGGCGGTACTGTGGCGCGTCGTGCGGGTTCGATTCCCGCCGGGTGCAAGTATTTATGCTTAAAAATAAATATTTGTTTCTGGTCTGGGTTTCTCTCTAGGAGGAAAGATTTGTTTGTAATGAATAAACTCAAAAACTACTGGACCGATTTCAAAAATTCTTTCACCAATAGAAAGCTACATTACCGAGGAGTAACATAGGTTACTTTTAATCCCGATATTTCCACGGGATCGGTCCATCAGGATCCATCGGGACTTTTGCGGGTGAACCTGCGGGACGCAGCTAGTGTATAATAATTATGTATGTATTTACCAAAGACAAATAAATTTAAGTATTAATATCTGTTGTCTAGTACCCATAGTACAAGTCTAGAGCTTAATTTGGGGCTAGATTGCACTGTCTGTAACGGCGTGCAATACTAAACATAACTAGCGGCGTCCCGCTGTTTCACTCGAGTAAGTCCCGAATTTAGTGGATACCTACAAATGCCAAGGAACAAGCTCTCTAAATTTCAGGACTTTAAGACCAACGGTTTGGGCTCTGCGTGGATATAATAGTTCAGTTATTAAGTCAATTAGTCAGGACTTAAAATTTTATGTGTAGATATTGACTTGGGTCCTTCAAACCGAGATCGATCAGAGGTGATATGTTCGATTGACTAGCAGTGCCCAGCGGGTTAACCAACGTAGGTCCTGTTCCCTGAGTAATTAATGTACACAAAAACAAACTTTTTCCTTTATAATTTAGTAAAATGATGTTTTTTATTTAGGCTTAGCTTGGTTTTAGATATTTTTTATCCAAATATATACTTTTGATCCCAAAATTCCCACGGGATCCGGACATACGCGGGTGAAACTGCTGTAATGAATGATGCTCACAGCATGGTGCCTAACGAAGTTTTTAACGTAGCCGCCAGCCAAGCAAGATTGAATCGGTAGAAATCGTAACGTAACAGTGTGTTCCCGGTTCCAGTTGTCAATAGGTAAAGCCAGGAAGGTAGTTTGATTTGTTTGTAATATTGTTTTTTGACGTCTGATGTAATGTCTGTAGATCTTCGATTTCGTCAGTTACTGCCTTGGCCTCAATAGCGGACATGACGGCGGACGGACTGGAGCTACGACTTGGACCTATGAGTAAAATGACGAATCGTAGTCGAGGCCTCCCAAGAAACAATTGCTTACTTAGCACCGTTCGTGAGGCACAAATTACGGTAATAATCGGAGCAATATTATTGAACCGATTTCGGTGATACTATGTAGGTATGATGTTGATGATGCTTTGATGTAGCATGGGGAAGCTCTACTCTTATTTTTTTTTGCGAAGTGATAAAAGTAATTCATATGAATAAATAAATAAATAATAAATATTGCACGACGTTACACACAGCGCAATCTAGCCCCAAACTAAGCACTAGGCTTGTACTATGGGTACTAGATAACGGATATACTACATATTATACTTTTTTTTTTGTAAATACATACATATGATACATAGAAAACACTGAATATCCCATGTCGTCGGACCGTGGTGAGTCCTAGGACATGTTGGTTGCCTCACGATGTTTTCCTTCACCGTAAGAGCGATGTTATTAGCGCACATACCTTTTTCTTAAAGAAAAAGAAATAGTGCTGTTGCGTTTTAGTCACGATCCCGTAGGTGTGCTGGGATCAAAAGTAGACTAGCTTTCTATTGGTGACAGAGTTTTTGAAATCAGTCCATTACCAACAAACAAATAAATCTTTTCTCTTTATAATATTAGTACCTCTTTTATAATATTCGGCCCAGATACCGCTGGAGGGACGCCGTGGAAGCAGATTTGCGCGAATTAGGAGCAGCAGATTGGCAAGAGGCGTCCCAAAAAATCGGCAAAAATGGCGTTCTCCTGTGTCGGAGGCCAAGACCCACTTCGGGTCGCTGCGCCAGAGGAGTAAGTAAGTAAGTATAGATACGAAAAAGTAGAAAACCAATAGGTATTTTATCAAACAAACCCTTCAATTTAAAAAAAAATCTTCTTTCTTTTTAACCGACCTACTAAAAACCGAAGAAGGAGGTCCCTAATTCGCCACTAATTAATTTTTCATGTACCTATGTTGACCGATTAAAATGTTTTTATTTTAAATTTCGGCAATGTTGCATGTACAAGCTTGTACAACATTTTTGAAACATTTTTCTACTCGTGCTCTATCTGTTAATTTAAAAGTTATTAGCTTATAATATATTTGCTTCATAACCAACATAATTACCCAAAACAAGCCTAAAAATAAGTCAACAACTAGATTCCTATTATTCATAGACTACTGACCTACTCCTATAAATTCTGCAAAACTGAGACCAAATTCCAGGGAATAGAGTCCAATTTCCAGTGACAGATCGAAAGGATTGATTAATAAAATGTCAATTTCATTGTTAAAAGGGATGAATGAGATTGCATTCTCATAATTTGATTGCATCTGAAAGAATTTAAATAGTCTTCAAGTTCTTTTCAACTATTTTTAGAAATTATTTTTCAGGGTCCGTCTTAACGTTTCTGTTAATGAAGTAAATTACAAGTTTTTGAAGTGTTTATTTAAATGAAATAAGTAGAAAATAATCAAAGTTAGCACCGTTCGCCCAACACGCCTGAAATGGCTCAGGGGCGGGCGGGAGCTTTCTATCTCGCCTCTTACGGCCGCGCGCGCGATTTTAAACAAAATAACGACAGAAGGGATGAAAAAACTTAAGTAGTGATCGTGTGAGGGCTATTACAAGGGTTGTTAATAACAAATGAGCCTGAAAAACTATGTAAAAACGAGGGGAGAACGCGTGTGCGGGGGCAGACGCGCTCTCCATGTATGGCGCGCGGCGTCTGCGCAGGCGACGGCTATATAAGCTACCCAAAGCTTCGACAGCCGCACTCGCAGTCTCGCTGCCGTAGAGTCAACATCCACCGCGTCCCGATCAACACAAACCCGCCAAAATGTGTGACGACGATGTTGCTGCGCTCGTAGTCGACAATGGCTCCGGCATGTGCAAGGCCGGTTTCGCCGGAGACGACGCACCCCGCGCCGTCTTCCCGTCCATCGTCGGTCGCCCCCGCCACCAGGGTGTGATGGTCGGTATGGGCCAGAAAGACTCCTACGTAGGTGACGAGGCCCAGAGCAAGAGAGGTATCCTCACACTGAAGTACCCCATCGAACACGGCATCATCACCAACTGGGATGACATGGAGAAGATCTGGCACCACACTTTCTACAACGAGCTGCGTGTCGCGCCTGAGGAGCACCCCGTCCTCCTTACTGAGGCCCCCCTCAACCCTAAGGCCAACAGGGAAAAGATGACCCAGATCATGTTTGAGACCTTCAACTCACCCGCCATGTACGTCGCCATCCAGGCCGTGCTCTCCCTGTACGCGTCCGGTCGTACCACCGGTATCGTCTTGGACTCCGGTGACGGTGTCTCCCACACCGTACCCATCTACGAAGGTTACGCTCTGCCCCACGCCATCCTCCGTCTGGACTTGGCTGGTCGCGACCTTACTGACTACCTCATGAAGATCCTCACCGAGAGGGGATACTCTTTCACCACCACCGCTGAGAGGGAAATCGTTCGTGACATCAAGGAGAAGCTCTGCTATGTCGCCCTCGACTTCGAGCAGGAAATGGCCACCGCTGCCGCCTCTACCTCCCTCGAGAAGTCCTACGAACTTCCCGACGGACAGGTCATCACCATCGGTAACGAGAGGTTCCGTTGCCCTGAGGCCCTCTTCCAGCCTTCCTTCTTGGGAATGGAATCGTGCGGCATCCACGAGACCGTGTACAACTCCATCATGAAGTGCGACGTCGACATCCGTAAGGACTTGTACGCCAACACTGTCATGTCCGGTGGTACCACCATGTACCCCGGTATCGCCGACAGGATGCAGAAGGAGATCACCGCCCTCGCTCCCTCGACCATCAAGATCAAGATCATCGCTCCCCCCGAGAGGAAATACTCCGTATGGATCGGTGGATCCATCCTCGCTTCCCTCTCTACCTTCCAACAGATGTGGATCTCCAAGGAGGAGTACGACGAGTCCGGCCCCGGCATCGTCCACCGCAAGTGCTTCTAAGCGCTCGCTTAATGCTCGTCGGGCGGTTGTCAGCATTACTGCTGCTGCTGCTGCTTGATTTAGTGCTGTGTGTTGTGGTGCTCTCTGTACGAGTCGGATCGCAAGCATTTGTACGTTGTACCTAGTGATACCTGAACTGAACATCTAAATATAACGCCATCTTATTATAATGTAATTTATTGTATAAAATTTATATAAATTTAATTTTCCTTTTTTATTTTTATTATTATACACGGGATCGTTATGGATCTCAAGCCAAATGTAATTAATAAATAAACGGTTAATTTATTTATTTTAATTACATTATTTCTTTTTATACACTCGTTGACTTTGGTTTTTTGTTTGAATTTCCTATAACCTTGGTTCCTGTCATAACATAGCAATAATAAATAGAACAATAGGTACCTAGCATCAAAGCATGTAGGTAGGTAGGCACCTGTTTGTAACTAGGTCATATTATTTAGAACATTTGAGTGAAGAACTGCTAAAAATGTGCAGAAGCTTACTAGTGAGGGGGCCGAAACGTGCTTTAAATAGCCCGTGGTAGTTACCCCACGCGCGCGGGATTTGCCCCCGCGAGCATTACCATAAATAGTAAACAGAGAACACAAGATCGAAGGCATTTTCTAAATATACCACGAGCCGCTGAGTTCTGCTGTTCCTCGGCCGTTTACCTAAAATATCTCGTCGTGTTTTTCTATTAATATTGTAGACTCCCAGATCGCGGGTAACTTCACATGTCGATATGACGTACAAATCTGTTTAGATCGAGTTATTTGCGTCTATTCGTGTACCTACCTAGTTTTTCTCTTTCAATTGGAAACCGGAGATGTGTCGTTTTAGATGATTTTGTGTCGTTTATTAGCTTTTTTATTAGATCGGAAAGATTGTCGGGTGTTCTCGGAAGACTTTCGGATTTTAAAATAATCGTGGCACAGCGAGTCGTTTTCTTAATGACTGTAGTGTATTAAATCAATACGATGTTTGCATAAGAACTTAATTAAGCTATTTGGTGTAAATTTACCTTCATCATTTTATCATGTAACGTCATTTTTAACATACGATTTTGACAGTTAAGTGACGTCAGACCTAAAAATTGAGTCAGGAGAAGGTGTGAGGTTACATACACGTTCATATTTTTAGAATCCGGCATGTCTACGCACGTTTTACCCACACTAGTATTCTATTGAGAATTATTTGGGTTTATTGGCTTGTATTCTAGTTTTGTGGTAGTTTGTCTTGGATGAATTCTGTGTTATTTTCTTAGTAGATGTCTCATTGTTTACGTCTTGAATTAGACAATAAGACGAACCTACCGAATATATGTAGGTATCTAATTATTGTTCTTGCTTCAGAGCATATTGTATGTGATTTTTTAGGTAAGATGGATGGATTTTCTAACTATCTATGTTTTCTTTTTATTTTTGACTATAGCTGCGTTAGTTCCGATCCCGTTGGAATATTTGGATCATAAGTGGCCTATGTTACTACCCGATAATGTGGCTTTGTATTGGTGAAATAGTTTTTAAAATGTTCGATGTTTAAAAATAATTCTTCTTTTCATCTTTACCCCTATATAGGTATTTATAATTTTTGCAACTATTTTGAAAATATCAAATTCCAAAGTACAATTACCTAAGTCATACCTGGTTAGTTTCAAAAAATAGCATATTTTTATGTTTAGATTAAAATAACTGTTTTCCACGAAATGACTGCGGACTGTGGTTTAAAGAATCCTACGTTCAATCCGTCAAAGCTTGATCCCGATCACTTAGAACAAATTATTTATACATTTTTTTCAATTCAATTCAATTCAATCATTTATTCATAATATAGGTTTTGGTACAGGTGGTGGTAGGTTTTTAATCATAGTTCTTATTTTTATTAGCCAAAACATACCTACTAGAAATATTTTAAACGAGAAATGCATCATCAAAAAATCATCCTTGAACGGGATTCGAACTCGTGCCCCTCGCTTGCCGGGCGAGTTGCTCTACCAGCCACACCACAAGAAAACCCGTTCTCCTATGGTGTATTTGGTGGTGCAATCCAGTCAAATAGAGGATTTTTGATCACGCATTTCTTCTTTAAAATATTTCAGGTACTTATGTATAGGCAGATTAGCCGGGTCCCGCGGGTTTGCGGGTAAAGCTCAGGTAAGTCCCGATCCTGTGGGAATTACACAAAACCCTTTATTATTTATCAAATATTTTCTGATGCCTACATCATATTATAAAGAATACACTCTCCAAACAGCTCTCTACTATAAGCGATTTAGACTGTGTATTGATACATCAGCCAGTCAGGACAAATCATTTTATAGATTAGTCATCGGAATCGAAGACAATCAACATACTGCATCATTACACTGTAGAATCATCATTAATCATGACTAATTATCATAGAAATACTTCAAATACCTACCTGCCTATCTATTATCAGAGTGCGTCACTTGGCAATGGTTTGCCACTACTATAAAAGTAGTGGTTAGAAATAAAACAAGTGCATTTTGCCAGGTATTTTTAAGAATGAGTCAGTAATTCGTATTTGTTTTAAAAACTGAATATTACTGATATATGTAGGTACCACTATTTATTTAAATTTAGTAATTTTACGGGTTTATTAAAAGTTTTTAAAGGTAGGGTTCTCTACTTGACTGTATATTATTTTAATGTGTATGCGAAACGCTCGCGCAGTATGAAGTCCGATCACAGTAAGATTTTTTTCTATTTGAACAGTAATAGTTGGTAATATCTTTTCTGCTTGTTAGGTTAGGCTAGTAAAAGTAAATCTAGTAAAGATATCTAATGCAGAATGTTGCGGAAATCGAAACCCACAACATTTTCTCTGTTAAATGATTTGTTAAAAGTGAGTAAAGCTACCCCATCGACAGGTGAGTACTCTTAGAAATAAGTAGGTAGGTACTACATTTCAGAAAGAAAACCACTGGTTTATCTTGAAGAAATTACCTGTGAAGGTCTCGAAACATTTGAGCATTAAAATGATTCAAAAAGAAAATAATATGAGTTTAATTTCAATCAAACACTGAAAAATCGAAGAAAACTGCTCGGCAGTATGATAAAATATGATTATAAAATCATGAAATTAATTTAGTTTTCAGACTTTACTTATATTATAAAAGAATGTTTTTGTGTATAATATAAGTGAATGAAGCTCAATATTGATAACTTCCGTGTATGATAGTGTAATTAGATTCGCTGGAAGTGCTAACGGATGGTGGATGTAATTGAAATAGCTTCAGAAAGCGTTTAATATTCGACACAACGTGTACCCCTCGCTGCGTACACCGAGAGCTCACTGCGGAAACTATTACCTTGCGGATATAGTTAGGTAACTAACAGCCAAATACAGAAAAGCCACTTAAAAATTGAGGCGTACTTAAATAATTGAGCGGCATCTAAATTTAAAAATTGTATGGGATTTTTGAATTTGAGAGGTGCTTAGTTGTTTAAGTAGAACTCAAACTTTACTTAACAAACTTTACCTAAATCCGACGAAACATAAATAAATTTATTAATAAACGTGAAATAAGGTAGGAGTAGTGATAACTTACTTTGTCTTTTTTCCGTGACAAGAACTTTTAAAGTTGACAGACAGAAATAAAAAGTGGTAAAATTACCTTACTCTATTTTTATAAAAAAATATGTTTATGGTAAATGACCCTACTCCATGTTTATTAAATGGCTGTTAAAAAAAGCAAGAAAACATTTATTTGGACAAGCAGTACCTACTTATAAACCTCGCTACGTCGTAGTAGGTACTTTTTTTTTCGTAAAAACAGATAAAATATCGCTGCTTTGCAGATGTAGCGGGTAAACCTATTATTGTTGAACTTCAACTACTATCAATTAAAAACCTAAAAACAGACACAAACACATTACACTTACTAAAACTACGAACTACATCTATAAGGACTAACCTAACTTTATTTTATATTCTTTCATCCATAATCTATTATCTATTATACTATGTATTATAAAGCGGAAGAGTTTGTTTGTTTTTTTGTTTGTTTGTTTGAACACGCTTATCTCTGGAACCGGTGGTCCGATTTGAAAAATTATTTCATTGTTGGATAGACCATTTATTGAGGAAGGCTATATTCTACTTTTTATCCCGATATTCCCACGGGATCGGGACTTACGCGGGTGAAACCGCGGGACGCAGCTAGTATAACATAGTAACAAACACTAATAGTTTTAGTGTCTAAACTGTAAGTCTGAGCGGCATTTGAAATAAATAAATAAATAAATAAACATACTATATGAGAATGAGAATGAGAATTGTCTTAGTAGGACGAGAATAAGATGTTTTCATGACAGTCACCTCTCCGTCTAGAAGCCACCGCTACTATTTGCCGACTACGATATTAGTTAAGTTGCCGTGGTCGTTTCATTTAGACACAACGACTGCTAAACTATATTAATAAATTATTATCATACTAGCTGAGACAAGCGGTTTTACTCGATTCGATTATTTACAACCGGAGTGCATCTCACTAATATTATAAATGTGAAAGTTTGTGTCAAACCTGAAGTGGATTCCTGGGGCCTTATCGCCTAGGGGCTATCACTTACAGGCAACTAATAAATGGATAAGATTTTTTTGGGCTTCTACCTATCAATTTCTAAAGGACTTCCAAAAACAGGAGGATCTTAGGTTATTAATGCGCTGTATTTTTCACCCGACTGCCGACGGAGGGTAATGTTTTTCGAGCGTTTATATGTATGTAAGTATGTTTTTTGCGTGTATGTTACCGGATATCTCAGCCGTTTGAGGTTCGATGGCGATGATTCTTCTTGGGGTTCCGTACCCAAAGGGTAAAAACGGGACCTTATTACTGAGACTCCGCTGGCTGTCTGTCCGTCTGTTACCAGGCTGTATTTATCAGAAAGGTTCTAGTCGCATACAAAGTTATTTTTGTACCACGTTTGCTTCGCATTACTACAGGCAGACATACAAACCTTCGCGTTTACACTATTAGTCGCATATTAAAATAGGGAGGAAGGGGGATATGCCTATAGAAAACCAATGGAATCCGTCAAAGCATAAAATGTAATTGTTGTTAAGGTCTGGATTGGCTCGTTGGAGCTTCATGTGATCATGTGTTCGGTGAACCGAAGTGCTGAGCTTTTTATTAATTTCACACTTAAAGCTCTGTGTAGATCGGATAGAAATGCTGCGCTGGCGGTGATAAAAAAATTAACTGTTGTAATGAAAATTATTTCACCGCTAACGCCAGTCTATGACTCCATCACTAGATAGCGTTAGTGGTAAAAATACATCGAGGTTTCGTTGCGTTTATATGTCTACAATAACGTTTGTTGTATGGAAGCCCCCCCTTAAATATTTGTTATTTATTATTTGTTGCTATAGCGGGTACAGGAATACATCACCTTGTATATTTCAACTGTCTAGCTATCATGGTTCATGAAATACAGCCTGGCGATAGACGGACAGACAGCGAAATCTCAGTAATAGGGTCCCGTTTTTACCCCTTGAGTACGGACGGAACCCTAAAAAAGCATTGATACATAGCGAAGAGACTGAAAAACTCCTTTTAAAAAATACTCTATCAAAATCTGAGAAAATGATAATAAATATAAAAATTCACCTTAAAACATATAACTTGAAGCATCGTAAAACCAGCACGTGAACAATTCCCCTAACGACTGTCATTTCAAAACGTTACAATACTGTTACATTTCAATAGGAGCAAAGTTCAAAGGTGTGTTTTAATTCGCCTTTTTTAACACTGTTCGTATTGAATTGGCTCGGCACACTGAGTGGACTCGTAGACTGAAAACTTTTCTATTGGACGATATAGTTTGGGATCCGTTGTACTTAACTTAATAACGATAATTTAACAATCATAATGTCCTACAAATTGCGTAGGAAATTCATCGTCTCATCAAAATGAAGCTACTCACGGAAAACTAGCTTGATAATAATCAATTTACAAAAATGTACTACGAATCCCGGACTAATAGTTTGATAATTTACATTTACTTCGTTTATAGGGTAAAGAATACGAAACTCCGCTCCGCTGTCGGTCCGTCTGTCAGTCTGTCCGTGCGTCCGTCCGACTGGCACCAGGCTCTATCTCATGAACCGTAATAGCTAGTTGACACATCTTCCTGAAGAAACAACCCTTCCCTTGAAAAAGTAAAAACTCATGTTTAAGTAAAATATTTTCTTTTGTCCAACTTTGTGGTTGTTAAAATCAATCAATCAAAATCTAAAGCGTCTCTGAGCTAAGGCGTGGACAGACAGACAAGATAAAACTATCGTAGCCTTATTAATAAACGTGGAGTAAGGTTGGAGTAACTTTAACCACTTTTGTTTCTGTCTGTTAACTTTGAAAGTTCTTGTCACAGAAACAGACAAAGCATGCTCTTACTACTCCAATCACGTTTATTAATAAACCTAGGTATTAGAGTTTCTTGTTGACAACGAAACCGTAAAATTTTACTTTATCCAACTTTATCTGACTGAACTGACTTAATTTGTTGGTTTTTCCGAAGCCCGATACGCAGAAAATAAAAGAGGGTCACTCCTTTCAATCTCACAACAACAAAAATTCAACTTGTCAACTAAATAGTCAGGTAAAACATCGACCAACAGAAAGTTTCTAGTTTGCTATAGCACTCATTGTTTGCGTTGACTTTGCACGCGTTAGATTAATGAAATTTCAAGCTTTTGTAGTATGTTATTGATGAGAGAACGAATTCAGCTTTATTAACTTTATGAAGAGCTTTTGATGTGCTTTTCAGATGTAGGTACGAATGAACAATTTTCTCCTTAACTTTGTAATCATCAATTTGTTGAATATTCTGTAGATTAAATACGCATTTCTCTTGCTATTGCTAAAGATGTGTCATTTTTTTTATTGAATTTTTAAACATCTTATTTTGAAATACCTAACTATGAAAACTTCAACTGTCTGGCTATTACGGTACATGAGATTCAGCCTGGTGACAGACGGACGGATGGACAGACAGAGCGGAGTCTCAGTAATAGGGTTACCCTTTGGGTAAAAAACTTAGAAAACTTTACATCTTTAAAAATTCAAGAGTAGACAGGGAAACATACTTATTCTTAATATCTGGGGTGGGGTGGGAACTCGCGTGGTTTAGGTCCGTTTAAGCTAATCCGAATTAATTAGTTCCATGTAGCTGTGCAAGCCTAAGGCACCTACACAAAATTCTATTTTTCTAAAATTTCACTTGAAATCTCAGATTTGAGCGTGCTTAAATGTGTGTCAATCTAGAATACCTATTGGTCTATTAAAACTCTGGCAACTTTTCAAACACATTTTACTCGAAAACATAAAAAGTAACGAATGGCACTAAACACTGAGGTTTACGGATTTATTACTTCACTAGCTGTGTCGCACGGTTTACCTTCACGTTTTCGAGAAGGTGAGATCAGGACTTAAGGGGACAAGCTACCTACTCTTTTCTCCATACAAAATTTTCAAACGTAGTCTGTTTCCTCCCTGGATAAAGATATTAGAAAAAATATGTTTAAGCCGTATCAGCTATGACCATGCCCCTACGTTATGTTTCTTTTTTCATTTTCTTATTAAAATAGAAATAAAATTCAGGTAAATTAGAAAATGAAAAAAATTAAACGTAGGACTTATGGCATAATCATATTTTTTCTAAAAACTTTATCCTGGGAGGACACAGTTGACTACGTTTGTAAAGTTTGTATGGAGAAAAGAGTAGGTAGACTGTCCTCTTAATTGATAGACTAAAAACTTATAACCGAGCGGTAGCTAGCTCGTGTTGCGTTACGACGACGCTTCGTCGTAACGTCCGCGTCGCGTCGTAAGCACCAAACAGTATTTCTCGTTAAATATTAATTATATTGCTAATTAGGCAATACTGTAACCAATAATATGAAGTGCAGATTACTAATATCAATATAGGAAAAACCAATGTTCAAATATATTTCGTTTCGTTGTAGGTACGTTGTTGTATCTTATTATTTTTTGTGTTATAAAGTTAACAAATCGTGTAAATAAAATACCAAAATATGGTTTCCATAATAATAATATGTTTTGTAGTTACTGAGATATATTGACATCTATTCTACAAATTCCTCAAGTCGTCATCTTAAGTGGGTGCGCGGATACGCGGGGCACAGCTAGTATTCAATAAAAAACCTTTTTTCTCATAGTATCAATTCTGTATGTTCTCCATTGTACTGGGTACCAAGTCTGCTATTACAAATCCGTTTAGTCTTTGAGTAGGAACCTGCAACGCAGTCTTTTAGTAAATTTTCTGCTAAAAGTGTCATACGACAATAAAATTACTAGGTATCCTATTGACACTCTATTGAGACACGATTGTGAGAGCAGTCTTGGGACCCTGAATATCGCATTATATTTTCCTTAGCTTTTGTACCTTATTAGAATGGCATAGTCCCTATAAAAGTAACTTAAAATAAAAACGTCTCACGACACTTTTGCAATCCAAATCAAAACCTAACCATCTCCATACAAATAAAAAAATCAAAAAAAATCCGCGAAAAACTCGTAAAACTCGAACCGTAAATCCTACAAAATCTTAATCCCGAAGAAAAAGCCCGTAAGCGTCAAAATATTAAGTTTGTATGAATGAAACCTAAATGCAAACATATAATGTAATTCGACCACCGAGAGGGGGGGAGTTAAGGGGGGGTGCAGAATTTAATATTGGCTGCGCGCGGGTTAAGGCGACGTGCAAATAAAACTGTATGAAACCACACCCCACAGGCGTTAAGGGGAGGCTATGCGAGTTTTATCAAAGTCAAAATAGTTTTTTGACGGCCTCTGTGGCTGCTCCTGGCTGCAACGCAGAAGGTTGCTTGTGGTCCAACTAGCTGCGTCGAGAGAATTCCAATCCTTTCTTATCGGATGCGATATTTCATAAAAATAATAAAATCAACGGTTTAGGCTGTGCGTTGATCAGTCACTCAGGGCAAAGCATTTTATAGATATGGATACTTTTTAAACTTACACGATTTCCGTCCATCATTATTTAGACAAGGATCGCGTTATAGATAATCATTTTTAGGGTTCCGTACCTAAAGATAAAAACGGGACCCTATTACTGAGACTTCGCTGTCTGTCTGTCTGTCCGTCCGTCCGTCCGTCTGTCCGTCTGTCACCAGGCTGTATCTCATGAACCGTAATAGCTAGAAGGTTGAAATTTTCACAGAAGATGTATTTCGGTTGCCGCTACAACAACAAAAATAAAACAATTATTTAAAAGGGGCTCCCATACAACAAACGTGTTTCAAAAACTACAAGGCAATGTGAGGTCGCTTCTGATTGGTCGCGTCAAATCGAGTTGGTCATGGAATTCAAAATGGCTGCCCTATCTGTCAAATATACTAGTCTGCCTTCACTGACCAAAGAGTTTCTTATAAGTTTCAGATTTTCTTTGAATCAAAGTTGTTGTAAACCATTTTAGGATTCCGTACCCAATTGTGATAGTGGTACGGAACCCTTCGTGCGCGAGTTTCGCACTTGGCCGGGTTTTTTATTAATTACCTCGACGTTTTGGCAAATGGGTTTACCATGGGTTAAAATACGAATCTATAACTTTAGATTTGCTTTCATAGGAGAAAGTGGTTAGGTATATTTTATTTTCTATACCATTACACATTTTTGGATGAAAATTAACGACTAATTTTCATCCAAAAATTGAAGAAGTCACTCATTAATTAACGATTAATACTAATTAATCGTTAATTAATGAGTGACTTCAAGTTTTTGGCAATCAGAAAAAAGTCGTCGAAGTCCATCTCTCCCGTACTGTGCTCACCCAGTGAGATGGCCCAACATAAGATATACAATGTGCTCCGAGGTAGGTATATTAAGTCCAAAAAGGGTTGTTCCAGACGTCTAGGCGAATAACCTTTGTTTCAAGACTTTGAAAGGTCGAAACGAAAAAAACCAACTATTTTTGTAAATAAAGGCAATTAATTTATAGATTGTAGTGGTCCAAATTAAATAATAGGACACCTTATAAGGCCAATGATCTTAAACTTCAAGAAATAGCTGACCACCTCGATTTTCCAAAAGTTGTAGAACAAAAGTTATTCGCCTATATCTCTAGAACTAACTTTTTTCTGCCTAATACCCTCTCCTCGGAACAAGCTGTAGGTATAAGATAAGATTAATATTTCAACTATAAGTAGTGTTCACAGATCCTTCCCTTAACAGTTTGTCTGCGGATATTTTTACAAACGTTATTACTGTGGTTGTACGCTTTAGCTTTCTTTATTAAATTGTCGTTAGGGGGTCGAGGATTACCCCTGGCCCCCTGGCCCCCTGGACCCTTGGGGGGCTGGGGGCCGAGAGAGAGCTCTTTACAATTTTATGCGAATTAAATCGAGATTATGGTTTATGAAGTTTATCTTGATTTTGAAGTTTTTGAGAACGTGTTGATTGGTTATCAGTATGGAGGGTTAGAATGATGGCTTCGGACGAAATGAGTTATAATTATTTATTTAACAAAATTTCGTACAAATGTCTTAGTCTAAGGTAGTAGTTTAAGAAAGTGCCAATAAACCCTAATTGGGTTTGTCTTAGCACCCATATTTATCACGATTACAATCACAATAAACTTGAAATGTTTCAAATAAAAAGAACTTATCACACACAAACATAACTTACCATAGCATAGCTTAGCATAGTTTAGTTCTTCTAGGAATCAAGAATATTTTTTTTTTATTGAATAACTGTGTACATGTGTTACAGGTATCAACAGTTTGTCCATCCCGGACATACAATACTATAGTAACTTAATCTAAGCATTTCTTTTAAATGAAAATTAACATAATTAGAGTTAACAAATTAATCTTATGTAAAGTAAACATCTTAATCTAAATTGAGATTGAATCTGATGTTGGTATTTGACGACCTCTGTGGAGCGTCGGATGAATGCACGACTGCAGTGTAGTTGGTTGCGGGTTCGATTCCCGCCGGGTGCAAGTATTTAGGTAAGCTTGTAAATAAATCGACACCTCTGGGCTCAAAGGTCGTAAGGGACAAAATGCGACTTTTCAGGAGAAGCAAAAAACTAAAAAAATAAAATTATTTTTGCTGTAGCATCTTCGTTTCTTGAGCTATTTAAATGAAACCTGGGAAGAAAGTGCTTAGAATTTATAGTATTTTCTAAGACAGTGTTGAACAATTACCCTAGTGCCGTATTTACCGAAATAAATTTCCTTTACGACCATAAATTTCAAAATAAGTGTCCTTTACACCCCACAAATTTGTACCCTATGTTAGTACCTAAGTGTGCGTAAATCCACCTTACTGCACGAAACTGAACAAAATAAGGAATTAATCGACAAGTGTAACATTTTTTTTGGGTCTTAAGGATCACCCGTTGTATAGAGAAATTATTAATTTAAGTTTAATCATCATTAACTGAGTGATTTTCCCAGTTGCATCCCTCTCGGAAGCGCGTGCAGGTAAGCCATTTGCACGCTTTCACCATTTACGGCGTCAATCCAGTATTTCTTGTGACTTCCCAATCTGCCACGGCCGGGCGGATAGCCTAATATTTATTTTCCACGTTACTAGTTGCATTACGCAAGACTTATCGTACCAGCCGTCAAGCAATTAATAGGTAATGTCTCGAACATCGAGGGCTGCTTCAGTTGCGGAAATTCGTAACGCGATCTGTTCACATCACTCCACACATCCAGCGCACCATCTTCATCTCCGTGATACGCAACTGATGTTTATGTCACTAAATCACTGGCCACTTCTCACTATCGAACAAAAGGACAGATCTAATGATGGTTTTATAGACATGTTCTTTCACTTTAACCGGCTTACCAAATACTTAACGGGTATATCTGCTCATATCTGAACATGACTGTCTATGCAGACAGATGTGGATTTCGTGGTATTCCAAGTGTCTGTCAGTCTTCTAAAATTTAGTTGCAAACAGATGTTTGCGACCAACTCCTTCCACGTATTTACGCGTCTCCGTAGCCGTTCCTAATCTAATGACAGCTCAATATTATCAGCATACCTACATGAGCGAGCAGCTATGGGGGCCGAAGTCAGTTCATCTGGTATTGCTCTTAACAGAAACGGGCTTAGGACGAATCTCAGGTAAACTCTGACTGTGAGGGAAGGGATAATTAGTGTCACCAACATCAGTTCGTATTGAAGGCATCTAAGGCGTTCATCATAAAGATTAAAAACAAAACAGGATATAGACCTATGATCTGGGCGGAAACCATAGTCGCCCTTCGAGACAGTATACTTCTGTCGGATCCGAGAGTCGATTAACCACTCAATTATCTACACACTATAGCTTCATGGTGTGGAGTAAGACCTTTATACCTCGATAACTTCCATACTCATGCACCTAATTTTTGCCCTGAAATACTGGTGTAATAACACTCAGTCTCCGTTGCGCATGGATGTCGTCGGTCTCGCGGATGGGGTTAAAATGTTGGTTAAGATGCTCACACAACGAGAACCCATCGCCGTCCTTGTGTTAATAAGAACTCTATCGGCGCCAACAGCTTTCCGATTCTTTATGCTGTGAAGTTTTGATGGATGTAGTTGTTTTTCTGCTGATAAAACAACTTGGCAGAATAAGATTTCGATTTTTCCTTCACAATGAGGTCCTCGCATAGCCTCATCGGCACGTCTTGGATTCTATGTTGCGTCGCTTTGATCCTCAAACAAGGTATCTAATAAATAAGCTTCTGCCTTTCCAACTCACGACGACTTCAGTGGCGCGTCGGGGGAAGGCCCGACTGCGATGCAGGGGGTTGCGGGTTCGAATCCCGCCGGAAAAAGTATTTATGCTTAAAATAAATATTTGTATCTGGTCTGGGTGTTTTCTATGTATCATATGTATGTATTCACAAAAAAAAAGTATATTATGTAGTATATCCGTTATCTAGTCCCATAGTACAAGCTTAGTGCTTAGTTTGGAGCTAGATTGCGCTGTGTGTAACGTCGTGCAATATTCATTTATTTATCTTATCATACAGTGACTGTAACTTCTTTCTGGCTCTGGCTACTGCTCTTTTTGTGAAACTTTGGTGGTCCTGTACGTTTCCACATCTTCAGAAGAGGTGCTCGGTTGCCATATTTTAAACAGGGCTTGTTGAACAGTTAGAAACTATCCCCTTCCAACAAATATGGGACAATTGCTCACTTACATTGATTTTTGGCCTTAGTTGATGAACATAATTGAAATAAAACTAGGTAGTATAGGACACACGTGTCATGTTTTATTTAGAAATGTAAGGCTGTAAGGGACACACGTGTATGTTTTATTTCGAAATGTAAGGGTGTAAAGGACACTTTGCAAAGACGATGTCCTTTACAACCTATTTTTGAGTTGACTTATATTAAACACTCTAGGTCGTATAAGACTTTGCTTTACTTTGATATGCTTTACTACCACAGTAAGCACATTTTTGTAACTTAGTGTTATTTACATACCCATTTTTATGGAAAAGTTTGTTTAGCGTGCCAAAATAGGTGGGTCGTAAAGACCATTTTTTTGCGAATTTCGCTACGCCGAGTATACAGATCGATAGAGAATCAAAAACTGAGTAAGACAGTGTTGCCAAGTCCTTTACGCCCTAATGTCCTTTACGACCTTTGAGCCCAGAGGTGTCGAAATATTAGTTTCTGGTCTGGGTGTCTCTGTATGTATAATATTATGTAGGTATGTATTTACAAAAAAAAAAAAGATATTTAATATAATAATCCGTTGTCTAGTCACCATAACACAAGCTTAGTAGCTTACCACGGAACTAGATGGCGCTGTGTGTTGTTTACAAGGATTATTCATATTTAATTATTTATTGTAACTGCGTCCCGCGGCTTCACCCGCGTAGGTCCAGATCCCGTAGGAATATCGGGATCAAAAGTAGCCTATGCTACTTCTCGATAATGTAACTTTCTATTGGTGAAAGAATTTTTGAAATCGGCACAGTAGTTTTTGTGTTTATTTATTTCAAACATACCTACACACACAGACACAAATACAATCTTTCCACTTTGTAATATTAGTGTAGTTAAAACATGAAAAAGTTAAAGACCGGCCAAATGCGAGTCAGACTCGTGCACGATACCCCAATTATCACATATAGAAAAATCATGTTTGTTGTATGAAAGCCCCACTTAAATATTTATTTTATTCTTAGCTATCACGGTTCATGATACAGCCTGGTGACAGACAGACAGTCAGTCTATTTGGTTGGAGGCTTAGTAGAAGGGTTCCGTTTTTACCCGAGGGGACCCTCTTTCTTTCCTTTAATTTTTAAAATTAATCAAATTAAGTTTTTTTTGATAATTTCTCAATTTTTTCATAAAAACTTGTTATTTTTTTATTCGTCGAAGTAGTTAATAATATGACATTTCGGGGACTTTCCAGTGTCTCATGGTCACAAGGAATCTAAAACTATACCTAGACTAGGCAGGTACCTGAAATATAACTTGCATAAAACCAAATAAACTTACCACAATCCCTAACAAATTATTATCCGCAAAAAACTATGAAAATAAAATATTATTACAGGAATCACAATTTAGGAACTACTATCGCCATCTATGCATAACTCTTGTAAGCTTTAGTTTAGCTATTCAACGACAGATGGCGGCACATAAAGTCTTTCAATTTCGTTAATAGATGGCGCAGTAAGTTACTTGTTTGTAGAAAAAATATTTCAACTTTAAAACAATTGTTTTTTTTTTTGTTTTCAGTTAGGTAATCCATTATTACTTAACTAGGCACCTAGGAAAGTTTAGGATAATGCTAGAAAGCCATTGAGAGAAGCTAGACTCCTATGTCTAGGCAATGGGTTACACTGGCCGTCGTCGCGAGTAGACTCAATCTAGACCTGTACCTACCTAGTTTATAATAAATACTATTGCACATAGATACATACAGCGTAATCTAACCCCAAACTAAGCACTAGGCTTGTACTTTGGGTAATTTGTCTAATATGTTTTAATAATAACCCTAACATTTCTTGGGTCTGAGTATAAGCAATAAACAGTTAATTTGAATCGAACGACTACAATATCATAAAACAAAAAAATCTAGATTCTAGAGCATGACTTGCGAAATCACGGGGCGCTTTTAGTCATACTTAATAATATAACCGCGAAAGTTTGCAAGTGTGTACGTGACTTTGTTATTTCATCACGCAAAAACTACCTAACCGATTCCTATTAAACTTGAAACATAAATAGCTGGAAACCTAAAACAACACATAGGCAACTGTTTGTCCCAAAATTCCCTAAGAATCCGTACCTACGCAGGTGAAAGCAAAACACTGCTAACAAACAAACAAACCACAAATCCAATTCAACCAAACCAAAAAACTATCAGCAGACTCACACGTCTACCATCCCTAATGAAGTGGTTACATAAAGTTCACTCTACAAAGACTGCAATAAGCAATCCAATAACGCCGAGAGGCGTGCCTGGGGGAGGGGAGGGGGGTAACAGGGGAAGGGGGAGATTCAATAAAGGCTATATCTTGAACAATTACGACAAAACAAATGAGAGCTAACGAAATTCACCTCTAGATATTCAGGGTTTTAAGTGCTGTGGAGTCGCCGTTCGAGTTAAAAAATAATGTGAAAAAAAAAGAAAAAAAATGGGATATTCCAGATTAGCTGAACAAAAAATGTCAAATACAAAAAAGTCAACGTCTGATCATAGTCTGAAATTAAAAAACTAAGTACCTACCTACTATCTATAGTGCCATTGTGAGACTCCGTTGTCAATACGAAGCTCCTAACTAGACATGAGACACCGATCGGCTTAAAGTCGAAACGAAGTAGTGCCTACTTGGGAACAAGTATCTATTTGCATGGTCATTGAAAAATTAGAACATATTTATTAACCAAAAATCATTACTTACACAAACAGAATGACTGAGGCACCTACTGTGTCAACCCCAAATAATTTGGGGCTTTAGCGGACCCCGGCCTTCCGAGAGGGATGCAAGCTGGAACATCGCTCGGATGAGAAGACGCCAAACTTCATGACGTGAGACATGATAGGTATCTAAGTAAAAAATCAGATTATATTTTCATTAACCACAAGACAAAGTAACAAAAACATTACGTTTTAACCAAACCTGCTCTGTTAAAACTAACAGAAAACGGCACGAATACTAAACATTTAAATTAAGAACCAATAACGAAAAAACAATTAAAAATTTTAAACTTTCTCGACAGGAATTCATTAAAGCGTCTCCCGACTGTATTCCCGCCAAAAGGGCTGCGATGTTTTAGGGTTTTTTCGTCGGCTTTGACTTGCAAATTGTGACAGTCGCGCACCGCACCGCCCGCGGCGCGGTTAATTAAAAATTGAATCCTAATACAGCGCCACCGTGTCCAGTGGCGGAACTAATGGTACTTGTAGCGCTGCAGTGTTGAATAGCAGTACTAATTGAACAAAATAGGAAAATTTATAAACAATTTTAAATGCTTTTTTAAGCAGTTTTATAATGGAGAGTCAGCATAATAATTTATTTTAAAATTGTAAATTATTCATATTTTGTTAAGCTATAACATTTTTATATAATAATTAAAATTATGTTTTACAATAACGCTACTCGCCAGTAGATGGCGGTAGGAGTCTAGTCCTTCAAGCTCATCAAAAATTACTTTACTGATTAGAAAATATTTCAAAGAAGAAGACTTGCTACTAAAAATAGGTGTAAAATAATTAAGTAGATACCTGCTATCCAATTTCATTATTATGTATCTACCTAGTAACTTACCTAAAGGTACCCATAACAAATCGACCTCAGTGACACCCTCGGCCGAAGCCTCCATATAAAAATGATTCCTCCTGTAGCACCACTACGCCCAAAGACACAAGACCAACAAGATTTAGGCCCATTTAGGGTTCGCACATGGTTTCATGGAAATTCCGTTTTTTGTTTATTAGAATGTAATTGTGAAATTGTTTTTTTTTTATTTTTTAAATTTTATTTACCTACCTAGTTACTTTTGTTTTTGTTCTTTCTGTACTTACTTATTTGTTGCTGTGTGCTTGTCCTAATAAACATATTTTTTTCTCTTTCTTTCAACATAAACCCTGTTACTTTACATATTCCACCAATTCAACCCCCCCAAAATTCCTATTAAAGAACTTCGTTCTTAATTTAAGACGCTCATTTACCCCTACCAAGTTAATAAAGCAAGCTTACAAAAGTTAACAACACGAATGAGTTATTTATACTAACAATTAATTTGACATGACATTCTGTTAGCCGCTAATGCTCACTTCTCGTGATAAAACCCATGTTCGGACGTTATTAGAGAGTTGTTAATCTTTGGGTTCGTTATATGTGTAGTGCAGGAGCGATTGTAGGAAATTTTAAGGCGTTATTATATTATTTTATTTTACATGCTTTAGCACAACACAGAGTTACTGTGTCGTGCTAATGCCTGACTCCAATGCAGAAGGTTGCGGGTTCGATTCCCGCCGGGTGGATGTATTTATGCTTTTCCATGTATAATGAATAATGTAGGTATGGTTTACAAAAGAATAATAATTTTAGGTACTTAGGTATTATATTCGTTATCTTTAGTCACCTTAACACAAAATTAGTAGCTTGCCACGAGGCCAGATGACTATGCTCTTAGATGAAAAGGTCATTTAAGGCTTAAAAAGGCCTTTTGAATATTAGCTAAATCTAGTTTGGCGAACCTGGAACTTTAAGTACAAACATTCTCAGTAGATAATTCATCATCATCCGAGCGTTGTTCCCGGTTGCATCTCTCTCGAGAGCCCGGGGTCCGCTTGCCTACTTTTACGTCTCCACTTCGCACGATCTTCGGCATCCCGCGCAGTGAGGCCATTTGCACGCATAATGCAAAGGTCTCAGTAGATAATTATCATTAAGAAATGTTATTAAAGAAACATACATCTACATAAACATAACACATGGAGGACGATTTCCGTAATTTTCTTAGAAAATAATTATAACGAATCCATTAAAAAAAATAACAGGTTTGTTCTGTTTTCTATCAAAGTCTTGTCATGATATTTTAAAGTGTTAGGTAGCGTATGTCAACAACAGTATCCTCTTGGTCTATGAAATGATGATTGTAATAACATCGCTAATTGCTAATTAGCCGTGATTCGTTTAACAAAGAGCAGTAATACGCAAACTGCTTTGAAATATTTTCTGTCATTTTACTCAGCTTATGATTTATTTGAGCTTTCTATGAGTTTAGCTTTTGAGGCTTTAATATATTTAATTTTAAGCTTTTTAATGCAAATATGGAAAGTATGTGAGGGTGATTATTTACATGAGTTAGGGTTGCATTAAATTTTGTCCTTACCTCAACTGGGTACGCACGCACTCCATAACTAAACCGTCTCGACATCTTACTAAGTTACTTTAAACATTTAAGGCTTTTTTACACTTGGTAAATTAGTTAGGTACAATAAAATAAATATTTATCATTTAATTTTACAGTGTCTTCTTAACTATTTAGGTGCCTAATGATCAAATTGTCTGAAGTCTGTTCTATTTTCCACCTAAGTATTGTCATGCCATAAGATTTTAAACTTACATGGTTGTTTTCACTGCAAATATTATTAAATAACGGGGTATTTAATATATCATGTTCAAATTTGTTTTTAATTAGTTCGGTATTTCACCAGTAATTTTAACTGGCTTGTTCACGAGACTGGCTTGTGCCTTGTCATGATATTTTAAAGTGTTAGGTAGAGTATGCCAACGACAGTGTCCTCTTGGTCTATGAAATGATGATTGTAATAACATCGCTAATTGCTAATTAGCCGTGATTCGTTTAACAAAGTGCAGTAATACGCAAACTGCTGTGAAATATTTTCTGTCATTTTACTCAGCTTATGAGTTATTTGAGCTTTTTAATAGTTTCTAAGCTTTCGTTCAAGGCTTTAATTTACTTATTTATATGCGTTGTTGAAAAATGTTGAATCTCAAAATGTTGAATTTCCCAAAATGTTGAATCTCAAAATGTTGAATCCCAAAATGTTGAATCTCAAAATGTTGAATTTCCCAAAATGTTGAATCTCAAAAGTTGAATTTCCCAAAATGTTGAATTCCTAAAATGTAATCATGTTATCATGCCGGTATGTATGAATTAATTGATTTTAACTATTTGACGACCTCTGTAGCGTGTCGGGTGAATTAGTTGACTGTGGCGCAGAAGGTTGCGGGTTCAATTCCCGCCGGGTGCAAGTATTAATGCTTCAAAATAAATAAATGTTTTTGGTCTAGGTGTTTTCTATGTTTCATAAGTAAGTATGTAGTACCAACTAACAAAAAATGCGATTGTAAATAGTACTAGCTGCGTTTCGCGGTTTCACCGGCATAACTCCCGATCCCGTGGGAATATCGAGATCAAAATGTAGCCTTTGTTACTCAGGGTGAATGTAGCTTTCTAATGGCGTGAAATCGGTCCAGTAGTTTTTGAGTTTATTCGTAACAAACATACACACGCACACACACACACACCACAAAAATACAAATCATTCCTCTTTATAATATTAGCATAATTTAAAGTATAGATAGGTTGTCTAGTACCCACAGTACAAGCCTAGTTGGGGCTAAATTACGCCTGCTTAGTTTGTGGCTAGATTGCGCTGGGTGTATCGTAGTGCAATATTTTAAATCGTAGTTTGAAATCTGGATAACCACATACATTTTTTGACACACTTTTATCCCATGTTCCCGTTAGATAAGGACATAATACGCTGGTAAAACCACGGGACTCACCTATAGTAAGCAATATTTTCCCGCCAAAAACTTTTGATTTACAACACGAGTTAATATCACATAGACGAGAACATCACTCATACGATATCACCACAATCAAAATATTTTGTAACTAACTTTGAAATTTAATTTATTACAAACTTCCCTTTATTTATGATGGCGGTTCACTTTGGAAACTTTACTTTTATCTTGACGTTTCGAAAATGATAATTAATTATATAAAACGTTGATGTGTTATTGTATGAGTTTTGGCGATAAGGCCGCCCATTTGTGCAATGTAGGGTAAGACCAGACGAGCGTAAATTTTTGAGTTGAGAGTCGCGTAATTTTGGTCGCAAAGCTATTTTTCATAGAAAATTCCTGTTGACAGATAAGTGATTTTGCGTCGCGGTGTGACAAAACAGGGCCTCTACTTTCATTCTACGAACGATAAAACGAACGATAATTCCAGAAGAAATCTGTTTTGACGGATGATGACAGATTTAATTTAGTTCGTAGAATTAAAGTAGACGCCCAGGGTTTTTGTATAAATGTAGGAGAAATTAATTGCACAAAAGAAAAAACGCAAATCACAACACATGCGGACATTTAAGGTCTCTGCATTCGTAGCGTTTTCCGTACGGGACGTGTCAATTTCTACATACAAAAATCCCGTCGGAGCGACGATGGTACTTTACGAAGCGGTGTTGGTCTAGTGGTAGATACCCCGGCTTGCATTCCGAGAGTCGTGGGTTCGAATCCAGGCCGACCGCGCACCAACGTCTTTTTCTTTAAGAAAAAGGTATGTGCGCCAATAACATCGCTCTTACGGTGAAGGAAAACATCGTGAGGAAACCAACATGTCCTAGGACTCACCACGGTCCGAAGACATGGGATATTCAGTGTTTTCTATGTATCATATATATGTATTTACAAAAAAAAATGTATAATAAGTAGTATATCCGTTGTCTAGTTCCCATAGTACAAGCCTAGTGCTTAGTTTGGGGCTAGATTGATCTGTGTGTAACGTCGTGTATTATTTACTTATACATTTACCTCTTCACTTCGCACGATTTTCGGTATTTACACATATCAGCCCTCTAGACGTCAAGCAAGAATTTCTTGGGTCTTCCCAATCTCCCGCGGCCGGGCGGAGGCACCCGCGCCTTTGCAAGATATTTGTTCTAACTGTGTTTTATTTTGACGACCTCAGTGGGGCGCCTCGGGCGAAACCTTCACTGCAACGCAGAAGGTTGAAGGTTCGATTCCGGCCGGAGACAAATTTTAAAGCTGACCGACCATAAATGTATGTTTCTGGTTCTGGGCGCTGTCTATATGTATCATATTTTGTATGGAAGTATTTACAAAAAAAAAAAACTAATAACAAATCAAATCAAATCAAAATTCATTTATTCATTTAGAACGATCTTCGATCATATATAACCAACAAGAACGATGTATAAATTACATGCGTACGTTTTGAAACGTCGAGCTTTTACTGTGGACTAGTAGTATATCCGTTGTCTAGTACCCTTAGTACAAGCCTAGTTGCTTAGTTTGGGGCTAGATTGTGCTGTGTGTATATATATAGTATAGGCTTAAATTTGCTAATTTAGATTAGATCTAAAAGGTTGTTGGTTACGTGACTCTTCATACAAAAAGGCACAGATAAGCAGCGCGCGTAACACGTTACCTTCTACAGTGCAAAATTCCACACTTAAGCGGTGGCCTATTTAAATATTTCGCGTGCTGCTTATCAATAATAATATTAAAAAGAGGTCGCATATCTTCGATCTTTCAACTATGTTACAATAGTCATAGTCGCGACGAGATTGATAGGTAATTCAATCCGCTTCACTTTGCCTGTCAAATAGTTTTAATTAAAACAACAAACCTCATTAAGAACACATTTATTTTATCTCTTATTGTAATACATAGATAAGTACATTATATATAATTTAATCTGTTATTTACTACAATCTACTTCTCACGCAATATTTACAATTATTCAATGATTATTATTCATTTTATTAAACCTATTTATAATTATTTTTATAAATTAATTATTTATTAATTATATTTACATCACAGAACACTGGAAATGAGATATTTTTTTGAGCAAATTAAATAACTTTTAAGTCGATTATCCACCGCCAACTAAACTAAGTTCGTTTAGCTTAGCTCCACATATTTGAGCCAGTTTTCAATACGTGTGCGTTCACTGCAAGCTATGCCTATAAACTAATAGGTAAATATCTTCATCTATTCTCACTTGTATGGAAGAACTGGCGAGCTAAGCTGAACTAAGTTAGTAGCAATGAAAGATCGACTCTGCTGTGGTGGTGATGAGTGGTCAACCCAACGTTTTTGAACATTTGTAAATTTCTGTTTATAAAGGTGTTTTGATTCTACTAATATCATAAAGGTAAAAGTGTGTAAGTATATTTGTTACTCCTATACGCAAAAACTACTAAACCGATTGCGATGAAACTGATAGCTGAAGAGCTGGAACAACTCATAGGCCCTGGCGGGATCGGGACTTACGCGGGTAAAACCGCGGGGCGCTGCTAGTAGGAACATAATTATATTTTAAGACAAAAGAAAACAAGAATATCGATAATCGCCAATAGGAAGATTGATATTCGTAAATTAATTACAAATAATAATATATTTTTTCCTAAACGGTATGATATAGCTGGATTTATGTAAAATAAATATAAGTCTAAGGATCTAATTACAATCACAAGCTATAATTAATTACAATTTAATTAAATAAACGTATTTATATTATTGATATTTACATTTAATTACTTATAATTATTGCTTCAATACACTTATATTTAATTACATAATTTATGAATTTATTACAATAGAAATTGAGCTCATTTTCCGGTCTAATCGCGTATTTTACCCCTGAGCAAGAGGTCTGTAAAGATCTCGGAACGTAAGGCATTGATAAAATGCTTAATATAATAATAACAACGCGATTAAAACCGGATAAATGAGTTTAATTACAATCTAACGTCGCGGAAATAGAAGATTTGATTACAATAGATATTAAAAAGTCATTTTCCGGTTTTAATTGCGTATTTTACCCCTGAGCAAGGGGTCTATAAAGATCTCGAAACGTAAAGCTTTGATAAAATGCTTAATATAATTAAATCAACGCGATTAAACTGGGAAAATTAGTTTGATTACAATCCAACGTCACGAAAACAGAAGAAAAAAATATTACAATAGAAAATCAGAGTTAAAGTATTATAGTTTTAATACTTAACAAAAAGTTAGGTACACTTTACTTGAAAAAGTCACAATTTTTTAAGTAAAGTGAAGTTTTGATAAAAATAGAGATATGAAACTATTTTTTTTGCTTACCATTAAAAATACTGAAGTCTAGCCTCATTTTGAAAATATTAATTAAAAATTGAAAAGAAAATATAAATATTACGTCGGATTTTGACAGTTAGAAGTTTGATTTTGTTTTTAAAATGTTTCCTATAATTTCAATTTTAAAAAAAATTCTCTCTTCTATTTTGCACTCGACAAGATTTGAACCTGCACTTTTTTTTAAAATGAACGCATTTGCTTTTTAGAGACTCACTTGCGCCAGAGTTAGTTTTTAACCTTCTAAAGACTAATATGCGTAATGATAAGTCGCAGCAGAGGCTCGTCTCCAAAGAATCATGCACGTGGTTCGCTTTGTCACTATCGCCTATTCTCAAATTATGTGGTTATAGGAATTTGCGACGCTACTGCGACGCGCGCTTATCGAGACTTATCAATGCGCTTATAGCTTTTACACAATTTTGAAAGCAACACTGTGTGTACGTGCTGCCGTAAGCGGACGTAAAGTAAAATGCGACCAAATCAAAGTATCAGTAACAAATACACCACCTAATAAAAGCAAGTCATTAAGTTTGTTGCTTCTTCACACTAAAACCGGCTGACCGATTGCGATGAAACTTGGAAAAAAGATAGCTGAAGACCTGGACCAGCACATAGGCTACTTTTGATCTCGTTATTCCAACAGGATCGGGACATACGGGCCAAACCACAGCGTAGCTAATTAAGCCTAAATTTCTACACCATCTGCAACCCTTTGCTGAGACTCTCGACGTGTTCTTTTGCCTTCATCCTGAGCGCAGCTATGGAGGTAGACCGAGGGTCGGGGGGTGCTGGGGGTTGCGGCGCAGGCGCCGGGGGGGTGAGGTAGCTCGGGTACCCCGAAGGGGGGTGGCTGAGGAAACCTGGAAAGAAATGGGCTGATGAGAATAAGATTTGTTAATCTAAAAGTTGTATTTATTTAAATTTTGATAACGATTACCTAAAGTTTATAACACATTTAAGACCTCGGTGGGATTTGAACCCATGGACGCTAGTATGCTCACGTAGTGCAGTTGGAAGTGTGCCCCGCTCGGGATCTAGAGGCAGTGGGTCCAATTTCAATCTTTTAATGAATTTGTGATTGAAAGAATGTAATTTGGACCCATAAATAGAGAAATCTAATCAATAGAGAACAACTGAGTGAGCATTTGACTTTTTGTTACGACTTTATAACTGACTTCAAAAAGGAGGTATTTTCTATAGAATGGCATTAAAACAAATAAATGTAGTTACCAGGTAAAGCGGTTAGCAACGGTGGTGCGAGCCAAGGGTCCACAGGAAGACCAAGGCCGCTCAGCCTCGGTATGCCGCCTCCAGCCCCACATCCGTAGTCCGAAAGACCAAGCCTGGCTGCTTCCATCTTCTCCTGACGACGCCATTTGGCCCGACGGTTTTGAAACCAGACCTGTAATGATGAAAGGAGTATTTGAGATTTTAAAACTTTAATTTTTGTTAGGCCACTGTAGGGCAAGGGCCTTAACTTAGAGGGGTTAGGCAGTAAGACGCCACGGAAGCCTACTTCGAATTGGCGAATTTCCCGGATCGTAGTGATTCAGTTTAGGCCACTTTTGAAAAAAAAAATGGTCTTTCTTTTCGAAAGATGAATTGCCTCTTTTTTTTAAACAGTTTTAGGACATTGAAAATATACCCTAAAACAGTTTTAGGTCTTCATTGTACAACCTAACGTAATGTGACTTAACAGTCACATCGTGTTTTTTTTGTCTAAAAAATAGGGTTACGTCAATTAAAATCTGTAACGTAAATTTACATTTTGCTATTTGCATGTTATTCAATGTAGGCTAGGGCCGAAGCCTTTAAAAATGGTCAAAAGTGGAACTAAATTATAGTAGAATGAAACCCATTGGAAAAGAAAGACAAAAATTATAGGAAAAATAAATTACGGGCGATCTGAGGTCGGGAACCCCCACCCGGTGGGTTGTTAAAGATAAAAGTCGGTTTTTCTTGATTTCCAGCAAAACTACAAGTCCTATGGAAAAAAGTTGAATGGCAAAGTTGTAGGTAATAAAAAGATAATGCCACATTTAGATAATAATTATAATGTTTGTTTATTTTTTTTAATATTAAGTCACTTATTAGCATGGCGATATTTATTTTTGTCGTAACCAGTTACGTGTCGAAGTCTAAAATACAGTGTGAAATGATAGGTCGGTTCGAAATACGAAACGTGGCAATCGCGTGTCCCATCGTATCAAGACACGGAGCATGCAACTTAGATTACTTACCTGTCAAATGTATTAAACTTGCCTCTACTGTGACATATCATGGTCATAATTCTTGAGATGCTTTTTGTGTGGGGATGTTTTTATTTCTTGCTTGTATTTGTTTTGTCTGGGTTTTAGTGTATTTTAGTCTGTAGCTTCTGAATAAGTTGTGTTGTTGTAGCGTTGTTGTAGCTTGCCTTGTCATCATAACTATCAGAATAGATAAAAGTTAAAAAGTAATACGACGCTACGACGACGAATTTCTATCTTCCTATTCTATTGTAGTACCTTGACCCCTTGTAGGTAGAATATAGCTCGCGAACTACTCCCAACATCATTGTTAATATTTATCACCTATGTTCCTGAATAAATGATTTGAATTTTTTTTTTCTTTTAATTTCAGACTACGATCTAACGTTTCGGTTCTTTGCATTTGACGTTTTTTGCTTCAGAAAGATGTGTCAAATCATAGTCTACTATCAAAAACGACTTTCTAGTATCCTACTAATATTATTTTAAAGTTTGTGTGTAAGAGAACTATTATCTATGTTTGCTACTCTTTCACGTTAAAACTGCTGAACCGATTGCGATGAAACTTGGCATGCAGATATCTAAATATGTGGATTAACACATAGTCTACTTTTTATCTTGGCTGCATCTAGTTATTTGATTGTTTATTACTTTTCAGAGAAGATGTACTTCCATCTACTGACTGTTTATATGTCCAAGGCACTACAGCGCCATGGATTAAACTTTCTGGCGTTATAAAAATCTTCAGGATTATTATGTAAACGCAAATATAAGTAAACGTAAACTGTTAAAGATAACTCTATAGTATGAACGGAGACCCACCCTAACACAAATATTTGACAAAGTGTTAATGCAGTAAAGAAACACACAATAAAAGAATTAAATCGACAAAACGTAAGAACGCGGAGAGTTACGCGACTGTCGCTTCTGACATCGATTTCACTATTATTTATTGTCTAACTTAAAGATGTAGGGTTGTCATCAATTTATATAAAGTCATGAATAAGTGAATACATCCAAACTAACTCTGATTCTAATTTTAGTCTGATTAGTTAGACTCAGTGTTAATTTGAATTGGATTTTGACATTAACTTGTAGTTTAAAGTAAAACCTTCTACGGACTTTCCTAGAAATATGAGAAAAACATTTCAGTAAAATCTAGAATACACAGCTTTTTATTTCTTCAGTAGTGCAAGAAATAATCTGGTAGATATACCTACTTTACAACTTTAAATAATTGTGACAAGGCTTTTTTTATTATGTCTGAACTAGATTCCTTTAAATGTCGCGATTAAGCATTGACCTTGTGCCTATGCTACAATTTTTTTTAAATGTCTACATTTTTTGTTTTCAGTTTTTTCAAGATTGTAGGTACCATATATTTTGTTACATAAATACCCAAAGCAAGATTATCTTGCCTGGTTTTTTTTTAGAAACAAAAGTACATCAAAATTATTTCTTAAACGAAACAAGTGCCAACTCTGCCAACCCTAACAGCCAGCGAGGTATGAACTATGGTGTCGGGTGGTGCCATCGAAGCCGCGCACGGAACCCTCACATCATATTAAATATATCTTACATATTACAGATACGATATAAAAACGAGCAATACGACTAGTGATGTGCCGTTCCCGGGAATATTGGGAATTTTGGGAATATTCCCAGTAACGTTCCCGGCAATATTCCCAAAAATGGAAATATAGGGGAAAATTGCTTACATTGCGTATTAGTTTTCTATGTTTTTATTTTTATCGTTCAATTTGCATTACTAATATCGTTTAATATGATGCAAAAAGTTAATTGCCCTTCTAAGGCGAAAATTTCCGTAAGTTTCCAATATTCCTGGGAATATTCCGAGTAAATTTCCAATGTTTCCGGGAATATTCCCGATGATAATGAAATACTAAAAGTTTAGTTATAATGTTTTATTATGGTGTCTAATCAGAATTACATCAAATGGGCACCAAGGATTGTAAGGCCCAAAAGCCAAATTAGAAAAGAACTAAAGCAGCCGGAAAACGATTCTCGGCTCCAGCTTATTCAACTACGGCCTCCGAGGAAGATATGAATGGTGTCGTTGTGGATATCGAGTGTCCTTAATAGCTTGCACTCCCCGTTTCCGTTTCCGCACATCCATCCAAAGTCGCGGTTATCCCGTCCCGAGCCCTATGTGTACCGTCCCCGAAGCCCATTGCCCGCGGCGTTGGTTACATCGCTGTGCAGTGGGGAGAAGTAGTTGTATTCGGTGTGTGCTTTGCACCGAGGCGGCGCGATTCTGAGTTCGAATCCTTCCTGGACGAGATTGGGGCCGTTTGGGCCCGGCTTCAGTCTCGTCCCGCACTCGTCCTGGGGGATTTCAACTCACACTCGCCCAGGTGGGGCGGCAGAGCTACTGACACTCGGGGTGGAATACTCGAGGACTGGGTCGACACTATCGGCCTCGAGGTCATCCACAAGCACTTTCGTGGCACCACGGGGAGAGTCGATCGTGGATCTCACGTTTGCCTCTCCCGCTCTTGCCCGTAGATTGTGCGACTGGAGAGAAGTGGAGGAGATGGAGTCTATGTCGGATCACCGGTATATCCAGTTCGACATACTCTTCGCCCAGACATCTAACTCTCCGGTCAATTTCCTTTGTATGGACCGTCCTCGCTAGACGCTGAAGCGGCTAGATCCGGAGCTACTCGAGTAGGCAACCATTATCCAGGCCTGGGTGCCCGTGCCGAAGGCCCTGGATGATGTGAACTCTGAAGTTGAGTGGCTCATGGGGGCCATGACCAGCGTCTGCGACTCGGCGATGCCCCGTGGGAAGTCCCTCGCGACAGGAGTACTGATGGTGCGCGGAGGTATCCTCCCAACGCGACGCCTGCGTAGTAGCGCGCCGCCCGTACACCCGACATCGGAGTCGTCGCCGAGGTCGCCGGCTTACACCAGGAGAGGTGGATCTCGTGAAGGAGGAGCTCCACGTCCCCTATAAGCAGGCCAAGAAGGCCCTGATAGCGATGGCCACTACCAAGAAAAAGGCTAAATCTAGCATTTGGGGACTCGATCGGTCTATAATTGCTCCAGTTCCACTTTTCTTCAATAATATTATATATGCGACAATGTAAATCACATGATTACTGCAAAAAAAATATACAAAAAAAAAACCCCATGAGTTTCTTGTGTCTTCTTCTCATGTCATGGAGGTCGCGATCCGAAGACATAGTAGAGTAGATTAAATAAAAAAAAAAATGACATGTCAAAGAGATATCTTGCTAATATCCGAATGAATAAACGTACTTTGATTTTTGATTTTTTTTTTTTGATTGATCCCTGACGGTTGCCCTTCGGGGTGACCTGACGGTACAGCAGACCCCTCTCTTTATACTCTTGCATAGCTGGGGACGGTATAACATATATGCGTAAGTATTAGAGAACTGGGTTTGCTTGCCAAGAAAAGAGGATATGCTAACATCGTTGAGTGAGCGAAGACCCATGGGGGCATCCCTATCGTCTAGCTAGGAAAAAGCTCAGACCACTTCCATAACAACGACGCTTGATCCGAATTTCGTTTCGGAGATCGTTGCGGCTTTTAAAGAAGGCTTAAACGATAACCCTGAAGTGACCGCTGAGGTGTTAAAAATGGTTCTCCGTCGTGTCAGAGCCAAGGCCACTGCACCTGGGCCTGACGGTATACCAGGTCGCGTGTTGGCTATGGCCTCGAAACGTTTGGACCATTTTCGGAGACTGTTCTCCGTCTGCCTTGACCATGGGGAGTTTCTAGGCCCTGTTTTTAATTTTCCAATTATGAACTATAAATGTTATTTAGGTAAGTTAGCTTAGATATAAGTTACAACAACTAATCTGCAGTAATAACTCGATTTACTTTGACAATTATATAATATTGATTGTTGGAAACTTTGGGGAATATTCCCGGGCATATTGGGAATATTCCCGTAAATTACTATGAGTAAATTACTGGGAATTGGGAATATTCCCAGCGGCACATCACTAAATACGACCGACGGTATCTTAAACCGTAGAATAATGGGCTTTTTGACTCCGTTTACTTTGTAGACTTTAGAAACTATAATAGTTTCGAACTGTGTTTTTATAAATTGAGGGGTTATTTTTGACACTTGCTTAGCGTGTTTTATGTATGATTATTAGCATTGTCCCGTTCTTATAGGCATACTAGCTGGGTCCCGTGGTATCACCTGCGTAAGTCCTGATCCCGTGGAAGTTTCGAAAAACCCTTTATTTGTTTGTAACAAATAATCTTCGTAGCTACTCGATCAATTTCAAAAATTCTTCTACCAAAAGAAAGCTACTTTTTGTCCCGATATTCCCACGGGTTCGGATCTTATTCGGGTGAAACCGCAAGCTACAGATAGTAGCTAATATAGATATTACAAAGTTCACAAGAAAAAAATCAGTACGTATACGTTACTTTTTTAATTTTGTAGACTATGATTTGACACATCTTCCTGAAAATCAAATGTCAAATACAAAGAACCTATGTCAGATCGTAGTCTGAAACCTAAAAACGAATAGGCATACCTAGGTATATACATAGTACCTAGGTAAGTAAGTACATAAACTATTTAATTTCCTGCCTCCACCAATCTCTTATCGAAATAAAGCCGTTATCAAATTCTATTAAAAAACGTAACCTAATAAAAATAACAGCGAAGGTATTGTACCAGTTAATTGGGTGAAACGAAAACTACAGTCCGAAGCATAAAATGAGTAATTTCAATTCGTTAATAAGTGGAAGTTACTCACGCAACGAGTTAGTTAACTTGCTTTAGTGATGTTTATGACTTCAAATCATATTGCTACTAATATAACTATCCTACTAATATTATTTTAATTCGTTTTATTAATTTGATAGGTTAGATTTTTCTTCTGTTTTCGCGATGTTGTAATTAAATTCAAGACCTTTTTTCGGTTTTAATCGCGTGGTGTTTATTACCTACTTTAAGCATTGTTTCAACACTCAACGTTTACAGGTCCCTTCTCCAGAATTGACTAAAATGTGATTTGTCATTCTAGTGTTTTAAAAGAAAGATAAAATATATTAACCAGTTTTTAGAATATAATTGTTTCTATTTAAATTCTGCCGTGTAGCCCCAGCATAGAATAGGGTTACCCAATCTCTTCCCTTGGGTCAGATCCCTTAGTCGCCTTTTACGACAAAGAGCGACTAAGGGATCTGAGGGAGACTAGCAAACCTTAAGTTCTCCCCGCGCGGTGGCGGATAAACTGCAGCTGGTTGGGCAGGCCGTAAAAATATTGCCGAATCAATTTGCAGAAGGTATGGTCAATGATAATTATCCTACTGCGCAAATCACCCCAAATAAAAAAAAAACTAATGGGATTTAGAGGACTCCGGGCTCTCGAGAGGGATGCAACCGAAAACATCGCTCAGATGAGAAAACCGCAAATTTTTAAGTTTTTTTTTTTTCAATAAAAAGTATTTTCATTGTCTGCAACAAAAACGACCAAACAAAACAAAAGGGCCAATAAACTTCAAATAACCATCACTCCACTTCGTTACAATTCCGATTGAATAAAAATGGAACAAAACGCGCGACCCGCCCGCGCCAAATGTCATCTCTCAAAAAAGAAAAAACAAATGTCAGAACAATGACAGGTGTCAGATTTGCGCGCGTAAACCGCGAGCCGCGATTGGTCGAAGGAGATTTGAATTCGTTCCATGTTTAAATTGCAATTGGATTTGATTTAATTTAATTATTTTGCGCTCGCGATGTCTTTTAACTTTAATTGTGGAGGGTTTTATGTTTGACATGTGTTAGTTTTCTTTTGTGAGCGCTTATTTTTATTTAATCGGATATTTATCTTTTTATGAGAATGAGAATTTGTAGTCGCTTTTGAAAACTTTTGGGGAGAAACTACAAACAAAAAAAGGGTACTTAAAAGTTTGACTTTTAAATGACGGCCTCTGTGGCGCTTCGGACGAATACTCGACTGCAACACTAAAGATTGCGAGTTCGATTCCCGCCGGGGACAAGTATTTATGGTGACCATAAATGCTTGTTTCTGGTTCTGGGTATTTTCTATAAGTGTCATAATGTAATTACCAAAAAGAAGTTGTCCCATAGTTTAAGCCTAGTAGGTACCTTATTCTGGGACCAGATTGCATGTGCAACTTTCTGCAATAGGTATTTATTTATTATTTAAATGAAACTCAAAGCTTCTCAAATACCAAAACTACCCTAAAAAAGTATTCAATAAAACAAACAAACCAACATTTCATGGTTTTACAAAACAGCTCAACAGTAATTGAACAAATTTAATTTTTACCACGTTACCTTATCATTTATCAGTTAAGGGTTAGGGTTAGGGTATTAACGTGTTAGGGGTTGAAATTAAGGCGGTTAAACATTTCGTGTACGAAATCGTTGGGCTAATTGGTCCCTTGTGCACGCGGGGTGGGTTGCGATAACTTGTGGGAGATGTTTTGTGTGAGTGAGGGATGAATTTTGTGTGACAATTTTTTTTGTCTCGAATTCTTTTTAAATCCCCGAAAAAGAAGGGTGTTATTAGTTCACAGGGCCTATGTGAGGCTTCGTAGCTCAAGAACGGATGAAGCGATT
Organism: Idaea biselata; assembly: GCA_958496205.1. NCBI lineage: Eukaryota > Metazoa > Arthropoda > Insecta > Lepidoptera > Geometridae > Idaea > Idaea biselata. The sequence continues at coordinate 8,671,650 of OY292404.1, forward strand.
TTGTTATAGTTTTTCTCATAATAAGTCACTGTAAGAATTTCATTTGCAATTCGTGTTACTCAAGGCTTTTGAGGTGATGTTCACTGAAATTATATTTGAGACTCGCAAATAGAGACAAAATGGCGGGCTGTTTACTCTGTGGACGCGTTCTGGTTTGTTTTTTTAACAAAAAAAGCAAAATAAATAGTAGTATATCCATTGTCTAATACCTATAGTACAAACCCAGCGCTTAGTTTGGGGCTATATTGCGCTGTGTGCAACGTCGTGCAATATTTATTTATTAATTACCTAGCTTATTTCACTGTGACATGCGGGTCACAATAAAATAAGCTAATAAATTACGGTACTAACATCTCCCTACATTCCTTCCATAAAGTGTAACGTTTTTAAAACTCGTGTTACTCGAGGCTTTTGAGGTGATGTTCACTGAAATTATATTTGAGACTCGCAAATAGAGAGACAAAATGGCGGGCTGTTTACTCTGTGGAGAATTTTGGTTTGTTTTTGTGTAGCGAGGTTGAAATTTGGCTGCTGTGGGCTGGGGGTTATTAAATGGAACTTAAAGTAGATTTTGTATCTTGAATGATCGTGCGGGTTAAGCAACGCTTGGCGCGGTCATTACTTGGATGGTTGACCGATAATTTGTGTAGTAAAAAAAAACGTGTGCCACTCACGGACGGCCGCAATAAAGCTATTGCATAGCATTTTTTTTTCTTAGGCTTCATGGTAGGCGGAGTGGTTAGGTTTCATTTTCGTTACGGAATTTCTTGATTCGATCGCCGCGCTCATAGCCCGCGATAAAAGCTATGCAATAGCTTAAAGATAAATCTCTCGAGCTCCTCCGTGCTTCGGAAGGCACGTTAAAAGCAGTTGTTCCCGGTTGTTATCTCTGATAGCAGTCGTTGGGTTAAGTTAGAGGCCTTAGAGCGACCTGAAAACTATAACACTAGGTGAGATACACCACTACACGAAAAGGAAAATAATGGAACTTATGAACGTGGCGACTGTGACCATTTCCATACAAACTTAATACCAAGATAAATTTAGTTTTCTACCTTAATATCGATAAATGTATATTCGGATTAAGATTTTACTTTTAAAGGGTCCCCACCACAAGGTTTTCCAAAATATTCATTCGAAATGAAATAAAACGGAGAAACATTTTTTTCCTTTTCCAGCGTAAATTACTAGTTTACATCTCATTTGTTTTATATTATTCCCAATAAAAAGTAATTTACGCTGTAAAATGTAAAAAAGGGTCCCCCCTTTAAAAGTAAAATCTTAATCCGAATAATATCGATATTAAGGTAGAAAACTAAATTTTTCATAATTTATTTTGGTATTAAGTTTGTATGGATATGGTAACAGTTAGTCGCCGCGTTCTTAAAGTAGATTTTGTATATTGTAAACGTCTGGACTAACATTTAAAAAATATTATCTTATTTACTATCTATAATATAGGTACATATATACCTATATGTACCTATATTAGGTCGTGTAAAAGAAAGTCGTGTAAGTTACACTGTTTACAACTTAAGAACCGATTTAGGTGAAAATTATTGGGGAGGTAGAAACCAAGAGAAGTACAGAGGATACTTTTTTCTAATATTTGTTTCCTCTAAGGCGGAACAAAGTTCGCCGAGTCGGCTAGTTAGTTATAATTTTATATTTTTGACATGATTTGTATTCAATTATAATCCTGATTGTTTCAATTGTTTCTAGCATTGTTTCAACGCTCAACGTTCGAGACCTTTACAGGTCTCTTCTACGTTGAGCGTTGAAACAATGCTAAAAGTAAAAAACACCACGCGATTAAAATACCAAAAAAAATACTTTAATTTCAAATCGACATCACGAAAACCGAAGAAAAATCTAAAAAGAAACTAGCCAAAAATTGGCGCCAAAACCGCTCGCCATATTGTCAATTTTGAACTGTCACTGTCAATAACAGTTGACAGGAGAAAATAAAAGAATAGACAGACAAGCACGACAAACCACAATATTTTGTTCACTAAATCGAATAGAGAATTGAGCGGTGTTGGTCTAGTGGTAGATACCCCGGCTTTCATTCTGAGAGTCGTGGGTTCGAATCCAGACCGACCGCGCACCAATGTCTTTTTCTTTAAGAAAAAGGTATGTGCGCTAATAACATCGCTCTTACGGTGAAGGAAAAACATCGTGAGGAAACCGACATGTCCTAGGACTCACCACGGTCCGAAGACATGGGATATTCAGTGTTTTCTATGTATCATATGTATGTATTTACAAAAAAAAAAGTATAATATGTAGTGTATCCGTTGTCTAGTATCCATAGTACAAGCCTAGTGCTTAGTTTGTGGCTAGATTACGCTGTGTGTAACGTCGTGCAATATATATTTATTAATTCAACCAAGCCACGTATTCTATAACGTAATCGTGTCAACGTCGCTTCAACATCATTAGACTTTTCTGGAAAACACCTTAGCAGTTTTGGAAATGGTGCAGATTTACCTAACTTCTTATAGAATAACCTACGACTGAGCGGTGTTAGTCTAGTGGAAGATACCGCGACTTTCATTCCGAAGGTCATGGTTTCGTTGAATTTTACTTTTAATTATGTAATAATTAGGTACCATCATACTTAAGTACCCATCTAATAATTACTTTCTCAGATTTGAAGAGATAGGATTTTCTACAAAGTTGAAGTTTATTTAAGTTATTAATAAGAATTTCTAACTGGGCTCCGCTATTTCACCCGGGTAAGTCATGATCTCGCGGCAACATTGGAAGAAAGGGTGCCCTAAGTATTGATCCAGATCTCCAACTATCAGCACACTAAGTTTCATCTCAATCGGTTCAGTAGTTTTCTGTGAAAGAGTACATAACAAACAAACCTATTCGTTTACTTCGGTATACTAATTTACAAACTTTACAGAATTTAAATTTTTATAGGTAGGTGTAGGCAAAGGTTGCCTGGAAGAGATAGCTTTCAGCAATAAGGCCGCCCATTGTACTTGATACCATAGAAAAGTACCTTTTTATAATTAGCTGCACCTACTTACTTATTTTTTTATTTTTGTAGTAGGTATGTTTTGTATTTTTTGGTGCAATAACATTTTTATCTATCTACCTGTAGTGAAGGTATGCTTTTCTTACGTTTTGACATTTTTTTTTACAATTATTTTACTTATAAGAACTTAAGGGAACGAAAAAAGGATAAAGATTCCCATCGATCGTTCATTTTCCCCTTATTTGCACAAAAAACGCAATTGACTTTAACTCACCCTCTCTTTCTAACACCCAATACAAACAAGAGCAAAAAGTACTTCACCTTCTTTCCATTACACAAGAAAACAACAAAGACAAAAGATACAATCCACCACGCAACAGAAAGAGATAGAAGACATCGCCATCTTAGATGCAGCCTGTGGACCAAGTTAGCCAATAACCCGCTTCACGAGACGTGAAACGACTTATAAGTAAGACAGTGGCCAAACCAATTTCTGTTTTATTTTCTTCGGGTCTAAGTTGATTTTCGTTTAAGGTGAAATTAATAATAACGTTTAGGGTTCTTAAGGGGAGGGTCGACAGTCGTCAGAGAAGTAATGACGTGTTTGTGTGAGAGTTGACGGGATCTGGTTGTGAAGTGGCCCTTAATAAGCAACATTTGAAAGGGAATTTTTGGTGCAGTTTTGAGGTTATTATTAAATGGGTGTAATTAGAGTGTTTTTGTTGATTGTTGCGTTTGTTTTTGTTGTTTTTGCGTGCAGATTTTGAAGGATATTTTTGAATAACGTCGTTTTAAAAAGGTACTAGGTGACCCGGCGAACTTTGTTCCGTCTTAGAAGCAATAACAATTAACGACGGACGTACCGTCTCCTGGTTCTAAACTACCTCCCCACTAGGGCATGCAATATCGGAAGGTTTTCAATCCCGGGATGATATCGATATTAAGAGCTCAATCCCGGGATCCCGGGATTGATACTGGGATTTTAGATATCGTTAAAAAGGCGAATTTAATACCATAAAAATGTGTTAAATCTAAAATATTTAATATATTTAAGACTTTAGTGGTCTCATTACGTAAATAAGTTACCCAGAGGGCCGTCCACCCCATCATTTTGGAAATATGGCGGACAAATAGCCTAAACCCGAAAGTGTCTAAACTTTCGCGCCAAATTCTAGGCGCACCACTAAAATGATGTTAGCAGAATTTTTTGCATGCGAGCTTGTATAAAAAATACTTGTCTTAAAAATTGCAATGAATCACGTTACTTTTATTGTTTTAAACATTTTACGAATTCCCTACGCTTCTAAATCTTTACAGATATTTTCCTCAGGGGTAGACTAATTTGGGTTTAATTTTAATTGTTCTATTCAATCATTCCATGAGGGAAAACATAGCTAAAAACCTTAATTTGAACCCAAATAGTAAATTGCTTAAATCTCGATACCGGATCACTCAATCCCGGGATTATAATATCGACCTTTTGCGTCCGAGATCCCGGGATTACAATATCCCGGGATTCCGGGATTCATGCCCTACTCTCCACCAATTTTCAGTCAAATCGTTTGAGTTTTAGATAGGTAACTAACACGACTTTCTTTTACATAGTATATACTAGCTGCGCCCCGCAGTTTCACCCGCGTAAGTCCCGATCCCGCGGAAATATCGGGATAAAAAGTAGCCTATGTGTTATTCTAGATCTCCAGTTATCTATATACTAAGTTTCATCGCAATCGGTTCAGTAGTTTTTGCGTTAAAGAGTATCAAACATCCAAACATCCATATAAACTTTCACATTTATAATATTAGTAGGATAGGATAGGATAGGATTTAAGATATAGAATAGGTATACTTTTTGAATAACATCGTTTTTAAAAGGTGAAACCGTTTTTACTGTATCTTGAAGACCTTTTCTAAGGTCATAAGCATATGACCTTAGATTACTAGATCTATCTAGGTACTAGATCTAAGATACTTCTAACAACGACGGACCGTTGAATTTTGATTCATCTTTTTTAAAGGCGTGTGAGCGATTTCCCGACCAGTTTGACTTTGGAACTGAAGCTCGTCCATCAGAGACGAGTTTGAAATGGATCACTATCAGGCGACATTTTTACTTCTGGCCTGTAATAGAGACCAGTCCAGTTATATGCTTATCTTTTTGAAGATCCTTATCAGACCATCAGATGATCATGGCTGATATAGGACTTATGTATGACATAAACATATTTTTTTTTTCTAATATCTTTACCCAGGGAGGAAACAGTCGACTATGTTTGTAAAATTTGTATGGAGAAAAGAGTAGGTAGACTGTCCCCTTAACTCTAAATTTAAAAAAAACATCCCCCACAAACGCTAAACACCGACACACATCAACTCGGGTCCCTAAACATCAATCACTCAAACTGAGTTAATCCGCAACTAAATTAACCTACCCTTAATAAACTGCCGTTGCAATTGGATAACGACTTTATCTCCAGAGCAGAAGGTTTAATTTTCTTTGTTGTGGTATTCGATTCGCTTTTGATGGAAAACTAGCTATATGTTCCTCGGGTTTACCTGCATAAGTCCCGATCCCGTGGGATTTTTGGATAAATATTTCCTCATTGTGTGTCATTGTTATTGTAAAAGATAGAAATTAAACTTACTTTTCGGTTTTAATCGTGTTGCCTTTTTACCACTTTTCAATGTCCAAAGTTTCGAGACCTTTGCACCGTTGAAAAACAACTTTAAACATGGTAAATACCTCGTTGTTTTATAATATTTATTAGCTGACCCGGCAAACGTTGTTTTGCCTTATAAATTATAGATAGTAGCCGATTCTCAGACCTACTGAATACGTATACAAAATCTCATAAAAATCGGTCAAGCCGTTTCGGAGGAGTACGGTAACTAACACTGTGACATGGAAATTTTATATATTAGAAGAAGATAGTGAAAGACCCAGGTGAGTTTAAAATCGTATAAAATTTATGGTACCTATAAAATGTTTTAGCCACAATAAGCTTAGTAGCTTACCATGGCGATGTGTGATGTTCACAGATCTTATGTATAAAGAGGTGACATTAAGTACCTACACAAAGATTAAAGTGGTCAATATCTAGAGATTTCACGTATCACTTGTTAGAACAAACAGGAAACAAATTCAATAAGGGATGTTTTGAATAGGACCGTTTATTGCACAACGCATATCAACTGTGGGGCAGGAGCTGGCTACGACAAGGACACTAAGGAACTAATACCTACAAAATAGTTAGCTGATTTAGTTTAGTCTTTAGTTAGTTTTATTTTGATCAGTTTCAGTTTAGTTTCTAATATTTATTATGTTTTTATGAGGTAAAAGTTGGGTAAATGGATCGATGTTAAATAAAGATATGACATTAAAATCAAATAGCATTTACTAACGAAGCTTCTTTATATCCCGACATTCCACCAGGTTTAATTTGCACTAATTAGTTGCATTTTTTTTTGATTATGCAAACGTTAAAAAGTTTCACGAAATAACTCGCACTACGAGTATGGATCACAGATAGTGTTCGATTCGAATTAAGAACATTAGCGTCTTTAATTTCAATCACTAAGATCCCATTCCGTTTGTAGATAAATTGTAGGGGAAAGTGGTCCAGGGTGTAGGGGGTACGGTAAGGGGTCGTACCCTATGTTTATACAGAGTGCGCCCGAATACTTAATAACGACTTATTTATTTGCACTAAGGATAGGAACCAGTAATTGCGAATAATATGAGATCTATTAACTTGTGTGGGGATGGTGCGTGGGATCAATGTGTTAGACTGGCAGTGGCTTGTAGTTGCACCCGCGTAAGTCCCGATCCCGCGGGAGTGTCGGGATAAAAAGTAGCCTATATGTTAATTCAGATCTCCAGCTATCGGCATATGGAGTTTCATTGCAATCGGTTCATTAGGTTATGCGTGATGAAGTGACAAACATACACTTACTTAGATACTTACCTACTTATAACAGTTATAATTTTACTAGCTGACCCGGCAATCGTTGTTTTGCCTTATAAATTATAGATAGTAGCCGATTCTCAGACCTACTGAATACGTATACAAAATTTCATAAACATCGGTCAAGCCGTTTCGGAGGAGTACGGTAACTAACACTGTGACATGGAAATTTTATATATTAGATAGATAAAATCAGTTTAGCAGTTTTTGTGTGAAGGGCTACATATTTTTTTAAACGTTACCTTTTTAATATTATGAATTTGCTTCAATCCGAAGGTCGTGGGTTCTATTCTGGCCGTGACCCTACATTTTTTTCTATTATTGTATTATTTATATAATGAATTGATTTAGTCACAAAAAGTTCCATGAATAAACCGGCCAAGTGCGAGTCGGACTCGTGAACGAAGGGTTCCGTACCATTATTACAAAATTCAAAATATTGTTATTCATTCGGATATTACAAAATACCACTTTGAAAAGTCAATTATACAATGTAATCTACTGTGTCTTCGGAATGCGACTTCCAATGAGAAGAAAACACAAGAAACTCATGGGTTTTTTTTGCAGTAATCAAGTGATTTATATTGTCGCATATTTACAAACAAATCACGTTTGTTGTACTATGAGAGACTCACGTTAATATTTATTTTATTCTGTTTACCTATTGGCATTCGTTGTTATCACGCAACAGAAATAACGTCATCTGTGAAAATTTAAACTGTTTGGCAATCACCTCGTGACAGACAGACGGACAGTTGAGCCTTAGTAGAAGACTCCAGGTTTTATCCTTTGGATACGGAACCCTAAAAATCATTACTCTACCATTTTCCAATTTACTACTACATATATTTTAATGTCATACGAAAATAATTGATTTGTTATGAAAATCTGTCTGTCATGCGGTTGGTTTCCAATAAAAGGTTTATAGAAAACGAATTTACTTATACGAGTACAAAAAAGTTTCTATAGACTGCAGATTTTGTATCGGGCGATAGATTAACACAAATTTGTATAGACTGTGTAAAGTAGTTTAATTTGTAGCAATGCTATAGTGTAATACTTTAGTATAGGACGAATATGAATATTTAAAATGTTTTTTTTTAATGCACTTTTTTTTATTTTTGAAGATGTATTTTTCCTTGAAAATAAATAACTAAATTTGTTGTATGGGTACTTAACAATGGCTAGAATACATATTTTTTACTTTTACATACTTTTAAACTCTTAAACATATTTTTTTTACATACTTTTTAATACCTTGGTACCTACTCTATTTTTGTAAATACAAACATTTTGTACAATATTTAATATAGAAATACTCAGAACCAGAATCAAATCATTTGGCTCTACGTTGATATTAAGTTTAGTCATTAAGTCAGTCAGTCAATCAAACAGTCAGGCCTTTGAATTTTGGATGTATTGATCAAAGATAAAGTTTTCTGTCTGCGAGGCCTCCAATAAAATTGAATTGTTAGTAACATTGTGTGTAAAAAATAAACGATTCCCCGCAATCGAATCAAGTTTGTAAAGGGAAATTAATTACTTTGCGGTCCTCGTTTCACTTGTTTATTTGTTGGGTAGCGCCGAGTCTATTTCAACGTTTTATGGAAACAAATTGCGCGCTTTTTTCGCAGAATTTAATTTTATTTGCTAATATGTCATTTTCTACATTGGAAGTTAAAGTCACAGTGTTTAAGTTTAGTTCACTTATTTGACTTGGTTTGACTGGTACTTTTTAACCGACTTCCAAAAAAGGGGGAGGTTCTCAATTCGTCGGGTTTTTTTTACTATAACTATTAATGAAGCAACTGTTTTACTAGAAATATTTACGTTTTCTTTAAAAACTGGCCTGGAGCCTTACTTTTAGTTATTAACCTCAGAATTGTTGTTACTTTGCGGTCCTCGTTTCACTTGTTTATTTGTTGGGTAGCGCCGAGTCTATTTCAACGTTTTATGGGAAAAAATTGCGCGCTTTTTTCGCAGAATTTAATTTGCGTAAATGTCATTTTCTACATTGGAAGTTAGGTAAAGTCAGAGTATGTAGTCAAGTTCACTTATTTGACTTAGTTTGACTGTTACTTTTACTTTTACTTAACAATTACCTACTAATGAAGAAACTGGTTTACTAACAAACAATCTTTTTCGCTGATCTGGGGCCTTACTTTTAGATTTTTTTATTTATTTATTAAAATAATTAAGGAATAAATAACAGATTGTTATAAAAGTTTAGATCCAATTTCTCTCAATTTTCATTGCTACAAAACTTAAGTTAATTTACCCTCAATTTGAAGTTTGAAGCAAATGCAAGATATCTTCATGACATTATAAATAAGAGCGAACAACCACAGTCGAATTAATATTAAAATATTTATCACCATTCTGTGAGAACAAATCACTTCTACAGTTACATATCTTAGCTCACAACGCAAAACGCAATCGAATACCAAATTAAAATGTAATTTCAAACCAGAAACGTGTTAAAAAACTAGACAATTACCTCCATTGTGACATTGTATTCACCACAGAGCAAAAGCAAGGAGTTTAATGTTTCTGTCCCTAACAATGACACGGGCCCTTTGTTTGGACCTTGTCCCTATTCGAGTTAATATAGATTTAATGGGTTTTATAATTGAATGCTTAGTATCGAGATGCGAATTGAGATAGGCTTGGAATAAACATAATCTAAACATCGTATTTTAATTGCAGACTACGATATGACACATCTTTCTGAAGATAAAATGTCAAATACAACGAATCTTAGCGTCAGATCGTGGTCTAGAACTACTTAAATTAAACGTAGTAGGTGTAAATAATTTTAAACTGATGACCATTTTTCAAGCTGTTTTTTTTTATTTTTGACTAGCAGTGTCTTAGTGAGTCTCGATCCTGTGGGATTTAAAAAAAAAACCTTTTTCCGAAATCTACCTACGTCATATAAAGAACACACTCTCCAAATTTCAGCTCTCTCTTATCAGCGGTGTTTAGGCTGTGCGTTGATCTATCAGTCAATTAGACAGGACAAAGCATTTTTAGACAGTAAGTGAACGTCAAAAAAAAGTTAAAGGTTTGTAATGAATGACCATCGATGGGCGGTGACAAGCCCAGCTAGTATTGGAACGAAATTCCAATACATACGAAAGGGGGCTAGAGGGAAAAAAATAAGACCAAAAGTTGTAACGACACTTTTTTTTTGTTTTTTTTTTTAACTTCGTTCCATCCGGGTGTCCCTTGACACCTCTCAAGTTTTTTTCTTTACAAATCTGTATTTTCCCTCCCATTAGAAAAAACCAAAGCTTATTACTAAGTAACATGATAGGTCTTTGCTTCTGACGTACAACTCATCGTAGGGTAAACGCGCCTACATTCACCCTGTAATTAGTTGCGGGCGTCGTCCGCCACGCGGCGCCACGTGTCCGCAAATAGTAATCAGAACTTGTGATACAGTTGCTTTGGGCTGTTGCTTCAGATCAACTGGTATTTGTCAAGTGACAAATTAATAGGCTGGATTGTAAATATTAGGGTCGTTTGCGATTTGAAAGGTTATTTGAGTTTTGTGCTGGTAAAAGTCGCTTGGAAGGGATGCGGTAAGGCTGGCTCTTGATCTTAATTTGGTATTGCGTTGCGTATGTAGTTTCTGCATTGTGTTAATGATTTGATTTATTTATGTAGGTTTTCATTAATTCATTATTAAATTTATGCATAAATGTATCTGTTCCCGGATATGTATTTAATCCGTCATTATATAGAATTCCTAGGAAATGTGTAAAATAATTTATATTATACACATTTTCTAGGAATTCTATACATTTCCTAAACAGCAATCTGAAATATGTTAAATTCAGAATGTTGGTTGGTAACAGGGGGTACCTACGTATTCGAATAGGTATCTAAAATTAAAATATTTACAGTCATAATCTCGATGCTATCTAACTATCTAAACCACGGAAAAAACTAAACGGAGCACCCCGACTTGGTTAGGTTAGGTTAATGTTAGAATACGATTACACGCAGCGCTTTGGCGAGCGAACCGAGCGTGCCGCGGCAGCGGTCGCCAATTTATTTTACACAATTCCTAAGTGTAGTCGCCATTATATACAATTCCTAGGTTTCATATATTTCCGGTAACATATCGATATACATTTATGCATAAATTTAATGTTTTTAATAATTTCTTTATTCTCGAACAGAGTTACAAATATTGTATAGATTAGGTACCTATTTAAAAGCTTTTGATAGGTCTACCTATTGATTTTCATTTCTTCTTAAAAAAATATATTTCCAAAATTCTGCACCCGACAGGATTTGAACTCTTTGATTGTAATTCTAATTATAATCGTAATATAAATTAGAATTCGTCATTCCGCTTGCGTTACAGGAGCCAAGTCTTATTTGCCAAATGCGGGAATCATAAAAAAAATCAACGTGTTTCATCTCCATCACAGAACTAAACCTAAAACTTTACTAAAACAAGCTACCAATTCCAACCAAATCATCAATACCAACCGGACAACACGTAGAATCGTATGTACAACACACAAACCAACAGACAGGTAAATAGGCACCAACTAGATACATAATATACAGTTGAATGCTGTTTATATAAGCACGGTGTGCGCTAGCGAATCGGGCGTTGCGACATCGTCACTAATTAATTTATTGTGCTCGCAACCATTTGTGAAGTGTGGATGAGGCTTCTAGTTTCAAATGAATATTAGAATTCAGACTTTTTTTAATCGTATATTTAAAACGATTAAAAAAAAGTCTGAATTCGTAATAGGAATTGTTCATAACATTTTTTTTAAAGTTTGCAAGTTTGTATGTTTGTGACTTTGTTACTCTTTCACGCAAAAATAACTAAACCGATTGGGATGAAACTTGGAACTTAGATAGCTTTTTATCCCGATATACCCGAGGGTAAGAGGTAAGTGAGATGCTGCCTAAGGAGTAACATATTATGCTTATGAAGAAGCATATAAGAAATTATTTCACTAATATAGTTAGTTACGTATTCTACTAGTATTTCACCATTTACATACCTACTATTTCACTAGTAGAGTAGTAGTAGAACCTAGTTCACATTATTAGTTGCTTGTTGATCACGAGTGCGCTAATATAACAAGAGGGTGTCAGGATAAAGATTTCCATTATCATCATTTGCTGACATATCAAAACATAGATGAGAAGATTCTGCGACACCAACTGAGGTCGGCTCCTTCCAAAATTTTACTAAAAAAGCAATCTCCACACAAAACGAGCTTTCAAAACCGAAATCCTTAATTAAATTTCGTACAAACACCAACACAGTCGCCATACTTGCTTGGCTAAAAGGTTAATTTAGTATTTGTCAGCTCTACACTCCGTACAACAACCGACCGTAATTCAGCACAACTGTCGGAACAAAATGAAACCATACAACCAAGAGCACAAGGTAGTTTTTCCCTTAATACCAGTTTGTAATATAAGTCGTTAAGTTATTAAACTTTTAACACAAGAGGTCTTCCAAGTAGGTCCCAAGTTTGCAGAACCTTTCGTCGCCTTATTATTTATTAGTCCCCATTTAAGGTCCTTTATAGAGCGGCGAAATGTTAATTAATTCCCGAGCTTTCGCATAATTAAAGCAATTATGTAATTAAGGGAGGATTTAGCGTTAATTTTCTATTGTTTGCGTTGATGTTGATATTTTGTGTGTTTAATTTAGTTGGTTAATTAGAAAATTGGGAGAGGGTGGTAATTGGGACGTTTACTTTATATTTTGAAGAAATATTAAGATACACATTATTTTATTATGTAGATTGTATGTATTATTGTATTGTGGAAAACGGTGTCAGTCTAGTGGTAGATTCTGAGGGTCGTGAGTTCGAATCGCGGCCGACCACGCACTAATGTCTTTTTATTTATAATTAAAATTTGTGGGCTATAACATCTCTCTTATGGATTTTACTTATGACAGATGTTACATTTTTCTTAATAAGCTTAGGCTATTTTAATCTCGTAGGAATATCGGGACGAAAAGTAGCCTAAGTAAGTACCTAAGTGTTAATCCAGATCTCTGGCTGTCTGCGTACAAAGTTTCATCGCAATCAGTTTAGTAGCTTTTGCGTGAAGAAGTAACAAACGCTCTTGTTAACTCACACACAAACTTTCTCATTTAGGTACAATATTAGTAGAATAAGAAGTAGTGAGTAGGTAAACGTTTTTAGCCTTATTAATAAACGTGGAGTAAGGTTGAAAGACATAAACAAAAAGTGGTAAAAATATTCCGACCGTATCTACTCCATGTTTATTAATAAGACTATTTGTGAATAGATATTATAGTTTTCTGAGTACCAATCTCTATAAATCATTTTTATTGTAGGCAATCCAAGTAAGTCCTCTTTAAACCTTATTAAATTCACATTAAAGCTACAAAAGAAGTAACAAAAGTACCGGCCTAACAGCAAACAATAAAAGTGTTTCATTTTCGCGCCATTAACAATCCACCATTTTGTTTTCACAACAATGAAATGGCGGCTTGTGCAATACAAACGGATTAAACGTTCAATTTCACAAACAATTCGATTCGCGTTCAATTGAAAACTATACAATTCGGTTTTGAGTGTCGGCATCAGTACAGCACTATTACCAATTTAATTCTAACAAGTAATTTAGCTAAAATAAACTTTAAACCCCTAATTTTAAGGACGATTGAATCGCCCTTCTTAACTTAGTACGGTGCGGCATTAGGGACGTTTACCCATTTATTTTTAACAAGCTGTTTTGCTGAAATGGACTTAAGTGCTTCAACTTTAAGGTTTTTTCATGGTCATTTTAATTTGGTAGTGTTATTTGAAACTGACAGTGAGAAGTAAGGATTTCATAACAAAATCTTGAGTATCAAGTTCTAGGAGCCTTGAATGAGGATTAAGTCGGCTAATTTGAAGATGTTATTTGTGTTTTTTTTTATTGTGTGTTGGAAGATGTGAATAAGCGCTGTCGGCACCTATTCTCTAGATAAAATGTATCAACTCTGCCTCAGCTCTGTTCAATTTTTCTTAAAAATGGTTACCATTTTTTGGAAATTTATGCTAAAGCTTTTGATGTGCTAGTGATTTCTAGGAAAATTACCAACAATCGCTGAATAGTTTTGTAAAAAGAATTGAACAGATCTAAGGATCAAATTGATCTTGATAGATTTTAGTGAAGAATGGCCACAGGCATCAAAATTGGTGGCAAACCCCCACCAATTTTGAGCCCAATCGGTTCAGCCGTTCTTGAGTTATAAGTAGTGTAACTAAGACGACTATCTTTATTATTTACCTATATGGATTGTTAAAAATATAGACAGCAAGCAAGCAACAATACTCACATAACACCATCAAACCAATCGCAAAGTAAGACGCATGAGAACCACAACCTGACGACAATTCGGCAAATCGTCAGGAAATTATATTCCTACCGATCACATCATTTGCGCGATGATCGCGTCTCCCTGCCGGTATTACCCTAGCGTCTCCCTGTCGGCAGTGTCGGCATTACCCTAGGTTACTGTAGACGAATATCCCGAACGTTTCCGGACGATATTTAGTATAATCGTGTTTACTTTTTCTTTTTGTGTCTAAGTGTGTTGGTGAAGTAAGAGGGGAGTAAATCAAGTCAGTTTGCTCTTTAGTTACTTTTTTTTTTAAATTGACAGTTTTTTGTTTACATTTTTGATCTACGTTTCTGAAACCATTTTTCAGAAACGTAGATCAAAATAGTGGCAGACGAAAGAAAAATTTATCAGACTTGTCATAGATGTTGTCAGCAAAGGAGTTAGGGTACAATTTTCAGAGGAGTTATTTCTATGACATCATTCATATGACATCACACACTTAAAATGAAATCTATAGTACTAATTATTATAAAGAGAAAATATTTGTATTTTGTGTGTGTGCGTGCGTGTGCATGTGTGTGCGTCTCTATGTTTGTTATGAATAAACTCAAAAAATAATAAATAATTTAATTTGCCATAATAAATTATAGCTAAGTAAAACAATCTTGTATTACATTGACTCAAAAATGTAAATGAAAACGGTATAGGCCAGCGTTTGGGGAGTTTCCCTAATAAGCCGCTTTGCAAAAGGTCGTGTAACAAATTGTATAATTTAATGTTACCTTGGTAAGTATATTAGCTTAATATAAATCTCAGTTTTCGACCTCGGGGCACGACGGGGTATGTCCGATATTTTGACTTTTATTATGACACTAGAAAACCAGGCGAACTCCGTTTCGCCACCAGATGGCTTCGTTTTATGTAACATTTCGTTTGGTGATTAAAATATGAAGAAATTTTTTTTTTGTTTTATATTTGAAAAGGAAACATTTTATTTTATTTGTCGTACGTCGTACGTCATACGTCATCGTCATACGTCATCGTCATACATCATCGTCATACGTCATCATCATACGTCATCGTCATACGTCATCGTCATACGTCATCGTCTTACGTCATCGTCATACGTCATCGTCATACGTCATCGTCATACGTCATCGTCATACGTCATCGTCATACGTCATCGTCATACGTCATCGTCATACGTCATCGTCATACGTCATCGTCATACGTCATCGTCATACGTCATCGTCATACGTCATCGTCATACGTCATCGTCATACGTCATCGTCATACGTCATCGTCATACGTCATCGTCATACGTCATCGTCATACGTCATCGTCATACGTCATCGTCATACGTCATCGTCATACGTCATCGTCATACGTCATCGTCATACGTCATACGTCATCGTCATACGTCATCGTCATACGTCATCGTCATACGTCATCGTCATACGTCATACGTCATCGTCATACGTCATCGTCATACGTCATCGTCATACGTCATCGTCATACGTCATCGTCATACGTCATCGTCATACGTCATCGTCATACGTCATACGTCATACGTCATCGTCATACGTCATCGCTGAGTTTGATTTTGATTTTCCAGCTTTTCTTTTTAAATTTTTCCTGATTTTTTTTGCTATAAACCTCACCGAGCCCGAGACCTTTCCAACGAATGCAAAACCGTGGAAATCGGTTCGTGCGTTCTGGAGTTATAGCGTCAGGAAGGAAAACCCGACTTATTTTTATATTATGACATTAAATCATAAAATTTGTTACACCACCTTTTGCAAGGCGAATTTCTCCAGTTATTGGCCAAGTATTCTCCAATTTATTTTCCGAAAAATTACATAACTACTTGACGAACGTCAAACAGATAATTTACTTATTGAAATAAAATCTGGCTAATTTTAAAATGAGAATAAGTCATCAGGCCCTAAAACGCCTCTTACTTTTTCAACGCTTTTAAACCTCTTTCTGTTGCTCAAAAACTAATATAAAATCCGCACGACCATTATCAAAAAAAAAATTACCGGAAATATCAAATTTATAGTTCCGCCGGTGCCCCGCGTAATCCATACCGATATGATATGTAAGGAACCCTCAATTAGCCATTCTTTACCTTCTTTGTACCGACACCGGTATACTTTGACCTATCTAGAACTACCAAAGACTAAAAACTTGTACAAGTTCTCCGGCTCAATTTATATTGGTCTCGTATTGTAGTTAGTAATTGAATTACTTTTTTACGTTGATTTTTTTTGAAACAGGATGTAAATGTCAAATTTTAATCAAATTATTCGATTATAGTAGTTATGATTAAGTTGTATTGAAGTTTGTTTGATTAGGGTTCCAAAAGTTCTATTATTTATGGGGTTAATAGGAGAAATAAATGACCTTTCTTTTTTTAATATGCAGGGTTATTAGTTTGTTTCCTACTTACATCAATTCGAACAACTTTTGTTTTACAAATTTAAAATTTTGTGTTTAAATTTTACTTAAAAATCAGCTGTTTCTTAAAGTTAGAGATGATTGACCATTTTTCATTGAAACATTAACCTCAAAACGTTTGAAAAAAAGTTCGAACTTCCAAAAGTCAAATTTTTTTTTATTAAAAGGGGGTTTTTTTCATCATGGCGTAGATCCACGAGTTGTTGTTGCTTCGCATATTAAAAATGGCTTAAAAACTCACTTTTCATTTATATTTTTTATAAATAAGTAGATAGATTCTAAAGCGCCCCGTCACCGTAGGTAAATTTATAAAATAAAAAACCTTTATCAAAAAAACCCCAACACCTTGACCATTCTCAATTACAAGTTATTAGTATAATGGCGTATAAGTAACAAAAATGGCGTATAACAAGCAAAAAGCCGTGTACTTAGACCCTTTCTCGAACACCTTGTAATTTTCTTGTAAGAACCCTATAATTGCCACTTTGAGAAGAAAGGGTGAACGCCAACTATTAGCACCTTTTTGTTTCGTTTACTTAATGGTACTAAGCAGTACCTAAGCGCCTGAAGTGGGGTAAGTGATACTTTAGTTCAGGGGTTTGAGAAAAATAAAACATATTTAAAAGCCCTTATTAGTTTTTAGAATTCCGTAGTCAATATACAGGGTGTTTTGACGAGGGGGTATTAAGCCGAAAGGAGGTTGTTCTAGAGGTCTAAGCGAACAACTTTTATTCTATGACTTTTGGAAATTCGAACTTTTTTTTCGAAAATTTTAAAGTTATATCACGAAAAATAACAGCTGTTTTTGTAAAAAAAAAAACAATTAATGTTTAGATTGTAGTGGTCCAAACTAAATAAAAGGCCAATGACCTCAAACTCTAAAAAACAGCTGATTTTAATGCAAACTTTAAACTGAAAATTTCCAAAACTATTTCAAATTTCCAAAACTTGTAGAACAAAAGTTGTTCGCATAGACCTCTAGAACAACCCCCTTTCGGCTTAATACCCCCTCCTCGGAGCACCGTGTATATCTCTTAGTTAGTTCGCTGGGCCATTGTACGTGATTTCTTAGACGGTTAATCAGTAAGACGCCACGGGAGCCTACTCCGGATTTGCGAATGTCCCATGCCCTCGGACCGTGATGAGTCCTAGGACATGTCGGCTTCCTCACGATGTTTTTCTTCACCGTAAGAGTATACTGCAAGATTAAGAGTGACGTAAGTCCTACTCCCGTAGGAATATCCCCAATATACATACATACAAACCAACGTTAAATCTTTATAATATTAGTATAGATTTTAAGTCTTCAGTAATAAATAAGAAATTGTTGGTCTTCATATAATTATCTATCATTATTAAAAGCGTAGTGTACTTGCAATGAGGTCAAAATATTTATTATGTGTGATATTTACTGCTAAGTTTATTAATGCATAAACGCTATAATTATCGACATCTTACAAATCGA
Organism: Idaea biselata; assembly: GCA_958496205.1. Lineage (NCBI taxonomy): Eukaryota > Metazoa > Arthropoda > Insecta > Lepidoptera > Geometridae > Idaea > Idaea biselata. The sequence continues at coordinate 8,689,880 of OY292404.1, forward strand.
TATATCACTAGGTACTCCGTGTGAATATTAACACGCTCGGGGCATAAACGTCTAAATAGCGCGTAATGGCGTTTAATACCGTCTCTAATTCGTGTAATGTCCCGTGTTTTGCGGGATTATGGTCACCCTAGCTCGTGTGCAGCTGTTTTGTCACACTGTCGATTTTATAGGCATTTTGTAGAGTTTGTTTTTTGTTTGTTTTGTCTTTGAAATTTATTTGCTATAATTGGGTTTCATATTTTACACCGATTGGCGTTTCCGCGACTATCGTAAGGGCGATGTCGTTTCATAGAGGCGCCATTTTATAGTAAAAGGTCATATTATAGAAAGTTCATTACATCGTCAGGACGCTACCGCGACAGTTTGATACCTCAGGGGTTTTTACACCGATGGCACTGTCGGTATATGTATGTAGGAACCCATCGATAATATGTAGGTACCTACATATTATCGATGGGTTATTATTAGTGCGACCGTTCGTATTTAGAATTTTTAGGATAATTTATCAAAATTCACTGCGTCTGGTAGCAAAGTTGTCTTATAAATTATATTTAACCGACTTCCAAAAACGACAAAGTTGGCAAATGTTTTTTTATTTGTGTGTCTACGGTCATCTAGCCGTTTTGCCTTCTTCAGTTACATGAAAATCATAATATCGTAGTTCGTACCAGATACCTATTTTCAATTTTGTTTAAAAACGTAAAAGTAATGAACACCACGCGATTAAAACCGAAAAATGAGTCTGAGATGTAAAACGTACCTAAGTTCAAAACAGAAAGGCTTATTTTTACGTTCTAAAACTCTCTAAAAACAATTATACCATCTCAAAATATCCATGAAACAAGGTAACACACATTAGATTAGCGAGCGACGAGCGAGCGTCTATCGAGTTAGTGCACAATTATTAACTATTATAACTTAATATCGCTAGAGGTGGACGAAATGTGCACAGAAATGTTATGGAAAATGGAGGTGGTCGAAAACTGATTTTATAGTTCTAAATTCTAATCATAGAATATATATCTAACTCAACTTGATGTTTTTTGGGAGAGCCACTTAATACATAATAAAATAACAAAAAAATATGTAGCAAGTCGTGTGAATTTAAAAAGTTTTTCACTTAATACATTTTTGAATTTTGCATTTCAGTTTTCTTTTTGTTATAAAAAGTAGGTACAGTTTAGTAACTTTGAAAGACGACGATCAAATCCGTAACAGAAACAGTATTATATCCGTAGTCTAGTCACCGTAACACAAGCTTAGTCGCTTACCACGGGGCTAGATGGCGTTGTGTGTTGTGGACACAATGTATTTATTTTATTTATCAAAGTCAAAACTAAAGACTTGGTAAGTACCTAGATGTATTCTGTGAACCGCATCAAGATTTATACACAAAAATAGAAAAAAAAACAATACATTTTGGGAGTTCCCCATACTGAGAACTTAAACTCAAAGAAATAAACATCGATCAAAGTTACAACGAATTACAAGAACTTAAGGGCTTCCATACGTGATTGTAAAATATTGTGAAAAATACAAACCTGTTGTACGCAACCCTACGTGCACGAGTCGGTCTTTAAAACTTTTTTAATTCACACGATTTGTTAACATAGTTACATTTCAAAATCAATAATAATACGCGATTAAGACCCGGGAAAATGTAACTATGTGGTTAGTCTCTTTTGGCAATGGTAGCGAGCTGGCTAGGTCTCTCTCTCATCCGAGCTATGTTCCCGGTTGCATCCCTCTCGGGAAACCCCAAATATTTGGGGTTGGCGCAGTAGGTAAGTCATCATTGACCATGCCTTCTGCTAATTGATTTGGCAATATTTTTACGGCCGGCCGCCTGCCTGACACCAACCCTTTTAGGGACCAAGCCGTTTATCCGCCACCGCGCTGGGAGAAGTTTTGCTAGTCCCCCTAAATCCCTTAGTCGCCTTTACGACACCCACGGGAAGAGCTAGGGTGACCCTATTTTATGCCGGGGCTACACGGCGCGAGCTGGCTAGGTCTATTTTTAGCAAATCTTCTAGTAGTATGAGTTAAAGTCACATCCATTACAGCTATGTCCAGAACGTAGTTCGGGCGCGTGAATTCGTATATAATTCAGTTAGTTGTCGACTAACGTGTTAAGTTCTACCCTCTAGACATAACTGTGACTACATAACTGTGTATAGCGAAGTATTAGAATCAAATTGTAGTCGAAAACGTAGAGTTAAATTACTTATAGAGCAGACGTCTTGAACCGTACTGCTTAAGCCATGTATTATATAGGTATTAGATAGGTATAAACTTTCGCGTTTATAATTGACCGAGTGATGGAAAAGTCTGCTTTAAGTCTGGCAAAATTTTCTTTTCTGTATGTATGTTTATAAGTATGTATAAGTTTCTATTTGTTCCTTCTCTTCTACAGGTCGCATTTCTTAACCGATCTTCACGAAACTGGGTATTTAGGTACATCGAAGTTTCAGAATGTTTGTGTCGTGGGGGATTTTTGATTGGTGGGATATTTTACCTACGGGTTAATTGATATCTTACTCCAATTTTTAGGTAAACTGTATAAACTGTGTACCTATATAATAAAGTTTTAAAATCTGCGAAATAAACATAACATATATTGCATTTTTCCTTAGACTCAATGTTCTCTCTTTTCTGTTAAATATAACTAGGTAGTATTAGTAAGAAGAAGTATATAGGATTTAAATTATCTGTTAAAACAAACGGATTTAACCTCACGTGCCATGCCGAACCTTTAAAGTCTGATTTCAATTCAAAACAAAACTAAAAAAAAAGAAAATGCCACCACTAAAGAATCCCGAACTGAATGCAAAATGCGATTTGCAGCCCCCGAAACAATAAAACGTTTTCCCACTACGACATAACAATGGCATGACGTTAAACAAACACTAAAACTCATTTCCAACCACCCTTTACACCGTGAAAAAACTTTCCACCACCTTTCAATACAAAATCAACTTTATCACCCAGACTTTAAGTAGGTTTCCCACTGGCAGTTGAGTCTGGGATGTTCCATAAAGACTTCAATGAAAAATAGGCTTTATTTTTTTGGTAGTTAAGTCGGTTTCGTATTGGTGATTGGGTTAGGGGTGATGCAGACGGTACTTTGGGCACAAAAACGTTTATTAGCACATTTTGGTCGCAAGTCGAGCGTGTGAGAGATAAGTGACAACCTATTGAGATGTGTGGGGTGACCATGTTGCTAAAAATGTTTTTATTGGTTTGGATGGGACGGACGGTTTAAAAATAAAAACATTTACAATAAAACACACGGTTTTTTTAAATAGTTCTGTGAACAGTAGACTTCGCACTTAGTCCCCTTAGTAGGCGAAATACCCCACCAATCAAAAATCCCCAACGACTAAAAAATAACATAAATTCAAAGTACCATACACCAAGTTTCGTCACCAAGTCACCAAGAAGATCGGTTGAGATATAGCACCTGTAGAGGAGAAGAAACATAGTGACAGACGAAAGGAAAAAAAATAGACTTGCAGCAGAGACGTTTCGCTCGATCAGTCAATTAGATACTATCTTTCGTCTATCGTTCGTTTTTTCTCGTCTAAAGGTGTTATTTCTCCACGAATTTTCCCAAAACTTGGTAGGTATAAAGATAGTTTGATTTAGAATGGTCCACTTAGGGCTTATTTACTTGCGCGGTCTACTGTTTGTTGAATTACTAGTATCTAATTACTAATTAATACTTAATATCTGATTAATATATATAGAAATGCTTTCCAAGAATTTGTACGCGACAGGACTTGAACCAGCAGGTTCAAGCAGGTTTGCAGGATCGAGTCCTGTCAGGTCCTGTCAGGTGCAATTTTTGGGAATTTCATTTCTTTTCATTCTTTAAATATTCAGTTGTCTTAGTCATAGTAGGTTAATAAATTATGCTCGGACGCCACCTTTATTATCTTTACCTACCTACCTATAAAACCTATAGAATACATACCTACTGTACCTATAAAATATGTGGCACAGATCGGTCGGACCTACCTATAATAATATTGTCGTTTATTTTCTGTCAAAAAAAATCCTCATAAATAGTAAATTACCGCCACCCTACTCCCCATATTGCACCCAGCCAAAGTGAACCGAATTCGATTACCATCGCTCTCTCATTGTCATCATTGTTGTTAATGCACTCCAAAACGCATTGTATGTACTACCCGACCAGCTTCCATAGACCTACCAACGGACACAAACTTACACTCTACTAGAGTTCTTTATTAAACGGTCATTTAGGAACATAATACTTGACCTATCTATAAAAACATTTCGTTTGGAAACACAGTTCAAAACTGACTGGTTTCTAAATACAAACCAAATTAAAAAGAGACGTGTTACAGTTAATAATGTTAGCAGTGAATTGTCAATTTAAATTGGTTTGTTTTATTACAATAGTTTGTATAAGTGTTTTTTATGTATGAGTGACTTTTTGTAGAATTGATTGTGATGAAATTGTAGATTGGATGTAGAGTTGCTTTTTAATGGGTTTTGTTCAATATTGTAGAATAATAATAGGGGTAAGATGTTAGTGATAAAAGCTGAGTTGTTACTAATTGATTTTGAAGTGTTATTATAGTTTTTTCCAGAATACTTAAGCAGCAGCGCCCGTTAAGCAGTTGGTCTCTGTTTTTATAATTAAATAATAAATAATTTCTCCGAACAACACACAGCGCCATCTAGCCCCGTGGTAAGCGACTAAGCTTGTGTTACGGTGACTAGACAACGGATATAATACTTATATTTATTTTTCTTTTGTAAATACATACATATTATACATAGAGGGACACCCAGACCAGACACAAATATTTATTTTTTAAGCATAAATACTTGCACCCGGCGGGAATCGAACCCGCAACCTCCTGCATTGCAGTCGCGCTTTCGCACGACGCGCCACCGAGGTCGTCAAATCTATTATCGACAAAGGAAGGATCTATTATTTATCTCTGATAGCAGACTGTTAGCTCAAGTTAGAAGTCTGAGGACGACCTGAAAACCCTAATACCAGGTGGGACACACCTCTACGCGAAAAGAAGAAGACCCGACTACTGCAAAAAAGATGAAATTATTTTTTATGAATTTTAGAGACGACTTCTGTGGCGCGTTGCGCGAATACCCGACCGCAATGCAGAAGGCTATGGGTTCGAGTCTGGGTGTGTCTCTATGTATAATTTACAAAAGAAACCCGTTGTCATATCACCGTAACACAAGCTAAGTAGCATACCATGAGGTTAGATGTGGCGCAGTGTGATGTTCACAAAATTTATTTATTTTTCGTAATGTTGTTTGTTTTAATGTTGCAATTAATATATTATTTATTGGTAGATTAGTATTACACCTTACGTTGCGGGTTAAGCAACGCTTGGCGCGGTCATTATTTACCCAGATGGGTGACCGATAATTTGTGTGGCAAAAATCATTGATATTTTCGAGCTCCTGTGCTTCGGAAGGTTGGTAAGCAGTTATAAGCCCTGTTTGTTATCTCTGATAGCAGTCGTTAGGTCAAGTTACAGGGCCTGACAACTCTAACACACCTTTCATATAAATATCTGATTTTCTTATCCCCAATAGTACTAGTATTTCAACTATACTATAAATAAGCTAGGTATCTATAAAATCATTTGTCCTGATTGACTGACTGATGAATCAACGCACAGCCTGAACCGCTTCCCATCCGGTGAGAAAGGGAATCGCAATTTCCACGGGATCAGGACTAACGCATGTGAAATCGCGGGACTCAGCTAGTAATATCTATGTATATAACAGCTAGATAGCTAGATAGGTAGGTACCAACATCATAGCTCGTAGTAAGTAGTTCCGAGGCGCGGCGTCTGGCACGGAAGCCGGTAATTCAGTTAAAACTACCGCCGCGTTAGCGACACCTCGATATACTGACAACACCATCTAACTATACATCTACTTTTATATGACTATCTTTGCTTTTTAGGGTTTCGTACTGAAAAGATAAAAACGGGACCCTATTACTGAGGCTAAAGTGATAGTGAAATTTTCACAGAAGATGTATTTCTCTAGCCGTTTTGACAACAAATGGACAACAGATTATCTCCTAAAATAAAGTAGAGGCCCTGGATTCTTGGGACCGCAACCTTGAAAAATGTTAGTAGGTTTAACAGATAAAATTAACCAGAAATCTTAACCTCAAAACTTAATGAAGTCATTTAATCAAAATCACTTATTTACACAATCCTTAATAATTCTCAGAAATCCCTCGAAACTATGAAATTATGTCAAACAGATCAACTAAACTTCTTATATGAGCACAGTCAAACATTGGTTGAAGCACCCTACAGTAGGGTAAAAGGGCCAATAATGAACCAAACAGCTTATGTCACTCTAACCCTTTAGATGAACCTGGCAATATTTTTAAAGCCGACCGCCTGCATGATACCAAACCTCTTTAGGACCACAACTCTTCTTGAGAATCACTACATCACTACATATTTTGTAACAAAATACTGTCGAATTGAGAACCTCCTCCTTTTTTGAAGTCGGTTGAAAAAAAGTCGCTTCCCGCTGTCTGTCCCTATGTAAGCTGCTTAGATCTTTAAAACTACGCAATCGATTTTAATGCGGTTTTTTAATAATAAATAGATTGATTCACAAGGAAGCTTTATAAATGTATAATATATGCACCGTACGAAGCCGGGGCGGGTCGCTAGTCACAGATAAAATTAACCAGAAATCTTAACCTCAAAATTTAATGATGTCATTTAATCAAAATCTGATATTTACACAATCCCTCGGAACTATGAAATAATGACAAACAGATCAACCAAACTTCGCCTAATATGAGCACAGTCAAACATTGGTTGAAGCACCCTACAGTAGGGTAAAAGGGCCAATAATGAACCAAACAGCTTATGTCACTCGATCCCTTTAGATTTGCGAATCTAACATATGTCAGACGTATTCTTTCACGACCAGTTCAAACTGAGCCCCCTCACCCTATTTCCTTTAAACATTTGTTGAGAAAACTAAACAATTTAAGGGCTCAAGTTATTTTAGACGGTGCTTAATTGCTTTCTTATTGCGTTTAGAGTGTTTTTATTCGATTTTGATTTGTATTTTGAATGAAATAGAGTGCAATGTTGGTTGTTGATGTTTGGGGCAGTTTGGGAGGGAGGGTTGTTTGTTAAGAGTTAACATCTGTCAAACGGAACAAGTAGTTCGTCTTAAGAATGTATAAAAGTAACAGTTTTGGTATACTTATCTACTTAACATTAAAAAAATATCAATCGATCTTATTTTTTAATTTCCCCCCCAATCCCGAGGGATTATCAGGATAAAAACTAACCTATGTGTTTATTATGTCTCCAGCTATCTTTATTTCAAGTTTCATTCCAATCGGTTCAGCGGTTTTTACGCGAAGGAGCACAAACACTTTTTTAAACTTTTACGTATAGATAGATTATTAGCAGGATAAATATTTTAGGTGTAAAAAGTACGTAGACGAGGACGAGTTGCAGGTTACCTATTTTGTTATGCCTGCAACTCGTACTGCATGGGCTGTAAATAGGTGGGACGAGTTAGAGGTACAGCGACTCTTTAAATTTTTATATTTTCTGAGTGAGTATTTTGTTTAAAACGGTGGCTACGAAAGTCTACGAAGATCTACGAAAGTCTACGAATTGCTACGAAGATCTACGAGTTCGTATAGAACATTATTTTCGGTGTTTATAATACTAGCGTTTGCCGTTGCTTTGCATTTATGTTGTCATTGTATAAAAGGGGATTTTGTACATAAAGGGGAGAGGGATTGCAGAAACTTTAAACACATTAATATTATGCCTCATTGAAAAAAAAAACAAAACAGTTGCAAGAACAGAACAGACACCACTTTGTGACTATATTGCATGTTCCGTGGTTATTTCAAACTAAAAATCCTATTAAATATGCCACAAGCGCATTATTTAAATGCCTCCACTAACCTGCACTCTAACTTCGGGCAAACTAACCTTCGTAGCCAGTTCCTCCCTCAAATACAGGTCAGGATAATGGCTCTTCTGAAACGCTCGCTCCAGCTCGAGTAGCTAATACTATAACCTTCATGTAAAGGAAATATCTCTACTAACCTGCACACTAACTTCAGGCAAGTTAAGCTTCATATTGACCCTTCTCAAACGCTCGCTCCAGCTCTTGCAGCTGATACGTCCTAAACCCTCAATATTAACTATAACCTTCATATTAATACTTGACTAACCTGTACTCGAACTTCAGGCAAATTAACCTTCATAGCCAGTTCCTCCCTCGAGTACAAGTCAGGATAATGGTTCTTGTAGCTGATACGTCCTATAACCTTCAAATAAAGGAAATATTTCAACTAACCTGCACTCTAACTTCAGGCAAGTTAACCTTCATATTGAATCTTCTCAAACGCTCGCTCCAGCTCGTGTAGCTAATACTATAACCTTCATATTAACAAAATATCTCGACTAACCTGCACTCTAACTTCAGGCAAATTAACCTTCATAGCCAGTTCCTCCCTGGAATACACGTCAGGATAATGGCTCTTCTCAAAAGCCCGCTCCAGCTCGTGAAGCTGGTACGTCGTGAAGGTTGTTCTGTTTCTCCTATGTTTCTTCTTGTTATCGGCTGCGGAGCCGGGCCGGGGGGTGTCGTCGTCGCTGCCGGGGGGTGACTTGTCGTCCGGGGGGGTCCGGGAGTAGCCGTCGTTGCTGTTGCAGGAGCCTTCGCCTGTTGAGGATGAGGGGGTTTGAAATTTGAATTTCATAAATAATTAGCTGATCCTGATCCCGTGGGAATTTCGATAAATTCTTGGAATGCCTACATTATGAAGAACACACTCTCCAAATTTCAGCTCTCTACTGTCAGCGGTTTAGGCTGTGCGTTTATCAGACAGTAGGTCAGGATAAAGCATTTTAAAGTTATAGATAAAAATAATAACTAATTATTGCAGGGCGTTTTGTACAGCTCAATTTAGCCACAAACCAAGCAAATGGGTTTGTATTATGGGTACTAGACAACGGATAAACTGCCTACATGGTTATGTAATGAGATTTTACTGGATAAGAAGGGGGATCAATAATTTGTTATTAAGTGTCTAACAAAAAATATAAAAAATCGGATTTACGCGTGATTTTTAACTTTTTAATTTTCTTACCTCGACGTTTCGACCATGTTACAACGGTCTTGGTCGCGAGGGGTCAGTCCACTCGCGACCAAGACCCGGTAAATACAAAATTATGAGTTCCAATCGTCTTAGTTTAAAAAGTTTATTATACCATATTTTATTTCCTTCGGGCATTTTCTAAAAACATTTTCAGACATATGTTTTTTCTCTTGTTTTCGCGATGAAATTTAACTCATTTTTCGGTTTTAATCGCGTGCTGTTTATTACTTTTAGCATTGTTTCAATGCTTAACGTTTCGAGACCTTTACATAGCCTTTACAGGTCTCTTCTTCAAGATCGTCTATCCTGAAAATAAGTGTAATTTCTATTTTCATTCTTGTCTTTGAATTATAATGTTTTAAAAATATTTTTCAAACCCGGTGTCGGTACTAAAAAGCCTGTTTGCACGATTTCACATTTCCCATCCCATAACAAATAACAGCTCGCTTCCACCGCATCCGCTTATACCCAGCAATTACACGTATTATGTTTAAACCAACATTTGTTCTAGTGTTGTCGGACGTACGCTATCGAGGTATCATTTATCATAGCGAAGCGGTAACCGGTAACGATGGGGTGAAAACACTGCTTTTTGATTTAGGAATGTGTGTTTCTGTTAGGAATTTTATTGTTATAGGCGCGGGGTAATTGTTTTATGATCTGTGGATAGAGTCCTGTTTTTTTCGTAATAAAATTGACTAAAATTTAATTATTTTCAAGTGAACTGCAATCAAAAATACAGCTTTTTTAGGGTTCCGAACCCAACGGGTAAAAAACGGAACCCTATCCACTGAGACTTCGGTGTCTGTCTGTTCGTCTGTCATCACATCGGGCTGTATCTCATAAACCGTGATAACCATATCTTTGTTTTATTTTTTTAATTTAAACTAATTAATTTTATTATGTATTTTTATAGCCGCCATAACAATAAATACTAAAAACAAAATAAAACAAGTATATAACTATTACAGAAATCGTCACAGTATGCTTATCTAGTCTATAACTACTATACAGCAATTAAATAAATTATTCGGTTTGAATCGCGTTGTGTTTATTACTATTAGCATTGTTACAACGCTCAACGTTTCGAGACCTTTCCAGGTTCCTTCTTCAGGGTCGGTATAACGCCCCCCAATCGTGTTTCAATAGTGTGTCGATAGAATATTAATCGTCATATTTGATGTGTATTTGACACATTTGGCAGTTTCCTATGTTAACTATTCTAACGACACACCACTGCGACACCACTGAGATGCCACTGATGGAGTCTCGATAGTTGTCAAAACTCTAATGACAGGATGGATTTTTAACAGACTTGACAGACAGACAGAAAGAAAAGGTTGGTTACCATGGTTACTATTGCAATTCCACTGAGACACCATTACGATACTATTCTTCTTCTTCTCAGGGTGCCTCTCCAACTAGTGAAGGTTGGCAGTCAGTTCAGCATATTTTACTCGATCTCTTGCGAGGCTAAATAGTTTGGCGGCACTCGCTATTCCTGTCCACTCCCTGATGTTTCGTAGCCACGACTTTTTCCTACGACCAACCTTTCTTTTCCCCGCAACTTTTCCCATCATAATTAGTTGCAGTAGTCCATATCTGGGGTTCCTCAATAAATGTCCAAGATAGGCAACTTTTCTTTGCTTGATGGTTTGCAAAAGCTTGCGTTTTTGGTTGACTCGTCGCAGAACCTCCTCGTTCGTAACTTTTTGCGTCCATGAAATTGACATCATGCGTCTATAGGTCCACATTTCGAATGCCTCTATACGATTTCTGAGTTTCTCCTTAACGGTCCAGGCCTCACATCCGTACAGAAGTATTGGCCAGATGTAACATTTGAGCATGCGAATGCGCAAAGAGATCTTAAGGTTTCGGTTACAAAGAACCTTTTTCATTGTGTAAAAGGCACTACGCGCAATTTCTATGCGGGTTTTGACTTCCACGTCACTATCCCAGTCTTCAGTAAGCCATGTACCTAAATATTTGTATTTGCGCACCCTCTCCAGAGTGTGACCTAGCACATTTACAGTCAGCTGATTAAGGTGATTAGAGACGACCATAACCTTGGTCTTGGACACGTTCATCTTAAGGCCTGCCCTTGCGCTACAATCGCTCACACCATCAACGATTCTCTGTAGCTCTTCCTCAGTTGAAGCTATCAGCACGTTATCATCGGCGTATCTAAGATTGTTGATCATTCTACCATTGACTTTAACTCCGCAATCCAGATTATCTAAGGCCTCCGACATAATGGCTTCCGAGTATAAATTGAATAACGTCGGTGATAAAATGCAACCCTGTCGCACTCCTCTCTTAATCTCAATCTCTTTGGATTCGTCTGCATCGACCTTCACCGTGGCCCGCTGATGCCAGTACAGATTTTTTATTATGCGGATATCCTTTCCGTCTATCGTCTTACGATACTATTAAAGTCTACCAAATTTGTCACAGTCTCGATATAATGGCAATAGTGTGTCGATATAATCGTAATAGTATTGTTATCTTGTGTCATTTAGTGTAATACCGGCCCAGGATTGATTTTTTTGGCTTTAACATCGCGAAAACAGAAGAAAAATCTATACTATACAGCACCTTTTAAAAGTAAATTCCAAACCAATTGTAAACGGAAGGCCCGGCCGTATTACATTCATTATTTTGTCCGCGCCAAGTGATTGATTGCCCACTTGCCACTCTGGCCAGTGGCCACTTACCCCGGCCACAGCGAGAGAAGGCTAATTGTCTCGCAAGATTGCCCGATGATGGTGCACTTTTATCAATGACTGTACTGGGTTAGATTGGTCCGTTTGTTAGTGTCAGATGGTTTTTGTTGTAGTAACTTATGATAGGTTTTTAGGTTAAAAATACTAGGTAGGGCTTAGATAAAAACAAAATAGTAGATACGGTATATTCTAACATTGCGTATTCGAAAAATGAGCTAGAAACACCTACATGCATTTTCATAAAATTATTGTTTTTATAAACATTTGTCTTTAAGAATGATTCAGGCATTTGTAAATAAGCAAAAAGTCATTCTTATGGATGTCAAAAAGATAATCCTAGTGTGACAGCACGTGCTCACGCGGCAACGGTTCGACATACGACTGAGGATAGTGCGTCAGCTAGACGCAGTTTTATCGTCTCATTTTCCGAGACTAGGTACCGTATCTTTAGTTTTTTGTTTTAATCTAAGAGGTAGGGTAGGTATTTGTTTTAGTTATGAATATAATGGGTAAATAATATCTACTAATAATATTATTATATAGTAGTAGGTATTATTATAAACGTGGAGTAAGGTGGGAGTCATTTTATTTGCAATATTGTTACGGAATCAACTAGCTAGTTAGCTGGCTATAGCTGATTCTCTAAAAATATTGCAAAAGTCATTTGGTAGAAATGTTTCATCATTTGCCGATTTTGTTTCCAATTTGACAGTTAATTTTAATGGATTTTTCTAATTAGCAACAGCTTTGAAACATGAAAGATTAGCAACAATTTTACGAAGTCACTCCACAGAAAGCGCGGCTAGGCCAATGAGCTCGTATTTCATGATCGAATCAAACACTATGACAATGTTGATTTATTTATTTATATCGAGAAATCCAACCGTCACCTGTCATTTGTAACCACGATTAATACATCAAACGCATTATACCATTTGACATCAGAAGTCAAACATTAGTACACTATCTCTCTCGAACATGTATAAAACAACAGTTAGAAGAAAGAGACAGTGGTGTCGCATTTAGATTGTATTGAGCAGATAAATGTGAGAAGAAGAAAATTAAGCATTCGGTACACGGTCAAACCGAGCGTCAGTCTCAAGCTCTACTCGCATGACGATATTCAGTTTAATATAATATGAAATGAGACTAAAAATGGGTGTTCTTAAAAATTTAGTTAATTTTTATACCATAATAAATAGGTACATTTACCTATGGCCAGAAAAAGTCAACACTATAAAAATAAAAGTTATTTCGTGCACGATAGCATAATTTAGGCGGAACTATTTGTCAGTACACAAATGTTAGGAAAATGAATTTTAGTTTTATGATAAAAAACCAGTAGGTACTAGTGTTTTTCAAAGATTTTATATTTTAGTTATTTTTTCCAGAAGTTTTCGGCGAATTCGGCAAAAAAAATCTGTATAATTAGTACAGCATTGTTCAAACTCTATATGGCCAACATAAATTAGAACGTGACATCATCGTTTAAGTTCGTTAATGATAATATATCACGGAGATGGTATTAAAAAATCCTTTTAAACTTTCCAATTAAGTAATTGAACACAGCAGTTTTGATTCAAACACACTGCAATCACACAGTGTCAAGCTTGAGATTGACACGTTATTTGACCGTGTACGGAGCGCTTACTAAAAAACAAATATAACATATCACGGATAATGCATTAAGATGTTTTACATGATACCAATCTGTTAACATTTTTTTTGTAGTAATTATTATCGTTAATCTGGCAACACCGCTCTATAATGGTCTATCATTGTTTTTTTACTGTGGTAACCCTAATCATGTGTCAGATTTGCTTTAAACCTCTTCGGTATTAATGAATTTACAAAATGGATGCTTTATTGAATTATTTTTGCTTTTAGGGTTCCGTTGGCAATGATTGAACGATTGATTTTTGTGTTGGACTTTTAATTGTTTGCTGAAACTAAAATATGCTGCTTTCTGTGGTTTTACCCGTTTCCGATTCTAAGTTTATGTCAAGATTAAATTCCATTTTAAAATATACTAATATTTTATTCAGTAAGGTTTCACATGATAGTTTTTAATCGTCAGCAATTTAGTGTGTCTTCGGAACGCGACCTCCAATGAGAAGAAGACACAAGAAACTCGTGGGCTTTTATTTTTGCTGTGATCAATGATCATGTGATTCACATTATCGCATTTTGGGAATTTTACATTTTGGGAAATTCAACATTTTAGAAAAGCTACGGAACCAAACTACTAAAACATTTCGATTTACGATTTATCATGGTAATAAAAGTACCGTGATCAAACCAAAAACAATATTTTAATTGGTTTACCGCCACCGGTTTACTTAAACTATACAAGTAACGAGTGCGGCGGTCAGACTGACGCTGATTTTTAATGTTAAAAATGTTGAGACCTTCGGAACCAAATCGAAACTTTCGTTTCGCACCTCATCGTCCCATATGAGTTTTAATTTTTAGTTAAAAAAATAGTTTTAAAACTAATTAGCAATGATTATCCAGTTTTTACTACACACTCTATAAGTCATGATATATGATTTAGATACTTTAATCACTGTTCAATATTCTTTGTCAATCATGCCTTTAATCACTTTTTGTCAATCATTTCTTCAAAAAAAAACATAATAAAATAAAAGCAACGCTATCAATCCTGAAGAAGGGACCTATAAAGGTCTCGAAACGTTGAGCGTTGAAACAATGCTAAAAGTAATAAGCACCACGCGATCAATACCGAAAAATGTCTTTAATTTCAAGGCTATCAAAACCGAAAAACCAGTTTAATTTTTTTGACTAAAATAGTTTAAGCTACGGAACCAAACCAAACATTTCCGTTTCGCGCCTCATCATCCCACATGAGTTTTGCCAACTAATTAGCAATGATTATCCAGTTTTTACTACATACTCTATTAGTTAAGATATATGATTTGATTAGACACTTTAATCACTTTATATTGGTTCAATATTCTTTGACAATCATTTCTAAAAAAAACATAATAAAATTAAAGCAACGCTTTAAAAACAGAAGAATAATTTTAATTTCTTTAGTTAGACTAAAATAGTTAACAATATTAAAGCTACGGAACCAAACCGAATCTTTTCGTTTCTCGCCTCCCCATACCACATGAGTTTTGCCAACTAATTAGCAATAATTATCCAGTTTTTACTAGACACTCTATTAGTCTATTAGTTACGATATATGATTTGATTAGACACTTTAATCACTGTATATTGGTTCAATATTCTTTGTCAATCATTTCTTTAAGTCCATTATAATTAAGTTCTATTTAGAACCGTTAGATATGTATCTTTAAATATTCTTGACGCGATGTCGATCGTCAAGTTCGCTGATTTACATAGGTATTCGGAAAACGTCACGTGTGTAAAATCTTGGAAGTTGTCGGTCTGTTAAAATAAGTTTGTAACTACTACCAAAACAACTGAGTAACTACTTTACTAGTATAAAATAGTAGTAGCAGTACTGGGTCGGTATTACGCTCCGCAATCGTGTTTCAATAGTGTGTCGATAGAATATTAATCGTCATATTTGACGTGTATTTGACACATTTGCCAGTTTCCTATGTTAACTATTCTATCGACACACCACTGCGACACCAATGCCATTGATGGAGTCTCGATAGTTGTCAAAACTCTAATGACAGGATGGATTTTTAACAGACTTGACAGACAGACAGACAGACAAGGTTGGTTACCATGGTTATTATTGCAATTCCACTGAGATACCGATACTATTGAAGTCTACCAAATTTGTCACAGTCTCGATATAATGGCAATAGTGTGTCGATATAATCGTAATAGTATTGTCATCTTGTGTCATTTAGTGTAATACCGGTCCTGTACTAGTCCAGTCCATTTCTACATCTCAATGTAGAAATAAACATTAAATAAATAAAAAAATAATAAATATTGGACGACGTTACACACAGCGCAATCTAGCCCCAAACTAAGCACTAGGCTTGTACTATGGGTACTAGACAACGGATATACTACATATTATACTTTTTTTGTTGTAAATACATACATATGATACATAGAAAACACTGAATATCCCATGTCTTCGGCTCGTGGTGAGTCCTAGGACATGTTGGTTTCCTCACGATGTTTTTCCTTCACCGTAAGAGCGATGTTATTAGCGCACATACCTTTTTCTTAAAGAAAAAGACATTGGTGCGCGGTCGGTCTGGATTCGAACCCACGATTCTCAGAATGAAAGCCGGGGTATCTACCACTAGACCAACACCGCTCTATCTCATTACTAGAAACTAAACATTTTGGATACATCTTTGCAAATTTGAGTATACCTACCTACCTACCTAATAAAAGTTTTTGTATGAAAATATATTAAGTATACCTAATTACCTAATTATCTTTTATATAAAATGTGGAGGGTAATATTTTTCCATTAATCTCAACTCAAGCTTTTGCACTTACATTAAACCTAGTAGCCGGCCAAAATAACAAAAAAAAAACAATATCGATTGTGAAACAATGTTTTCACAAATCGTTGGCAATCAACGCATTAGTTCGATTATTCGAATCGATAATATTATCGATAATGATCTATTTACCGATAGATCGTGCATCCGGTTACGAAAGTATAAGTAAGTCGTATTGTAATTGTGTAGTAGGCTAAAGTTTTATTGAGTGGGTTGTAAAATTGATTTACTTATTCTAAATCGAATTATTAGAGACTAGCTTCGTCACACGTTTCTACCCGCATAAGTGCCGATCCCGTGGGAATATCGGAATCAAAGCAACCTTTATAACTCCTCGATAATGTTAGCTTTTGGTTGATGAAAGAATTTTTGAAGTCGGTTTAGTAGTTTCGGAGACTATGCGTTGCAAACAAACAAACAAATAAATGTTTCCTCTTTATAATATTAGTATACCTATAGACAAAGAATAAGAATATGGTAACTGTTCCAAATGTTATTTAAAATATTATATTTTGCTAGACTTAGTAAACCTACTAATTGCAATTGGCTTGTCTAAATGACAATCATGTTATTTTAATATTGTTTTACCTCGACTTTTCGACATTTAAAATTCAACTCATTTTAGACCTATATACATACAGGTCAGGAGTGACCTCAATTCTGAAGAAGAGACTTGTAAAGGTCTCAAAACGTTGAGCATTGAAGCAATGCTAAATGTAATAAACAACATGCGATTAAAACCTGAAAATGAGTTTAAATTCAATACAATATCGTAAAAACAGAGGACAAATCTATCTTTTGACAATTTTTATAATACAGATGTAGTCTTGGTCGCTTCTTGTCTCCTCGCGACCAAGACTATTGTGATACTAGTCGAAACGTCGAAGTAAGGTAATTTAAAAATAACAATACGTGAATATTGAAAAAAAAGAAAAACATAAATATTTAAGGCAAACTCCCAAAAATACCAGTATAAACGTAGGTATAGAACAAAAGTAAAAATAAGGTCTCTTTAAATCCCTTGGTCGCCTTTTATGACACCCACGGGAAGAGATGGTGTAATCGACAAATCATTTTTATAATAGGTAGTCTTGGTCGCTTGGTGTCTACTCGCGTCCAAGACTATTCTAATATTAGTCGAAACATCAAGGTAAGATAATTTAAAAATAACAATACGTGAATAAGACCCGGGAAAAATGTAAAATATTCCAAGCAAACTCTCAAAATTACTAATTCTTAAGTACAAAAGTAAAAATATAAATTTTCATTACAATCCGAACCCCAGCCCACCCCAGTATCACGCACTTAAATACCGATCCTAGTCCGATTACAAACGTAACCCGATTAGGTAATTAATAATTTAACACAAATTAAACTATAACCTTCGTGAAATTGGGTCTTGTTATTTTTATTAATTTCTTTTATTAGTTCTAATAAATTTCTAAGGTATTTTAATAAGCGTTCGTTTGAGAATTCTAGGTTCTGTGATTTAGTTGCGTTGTTAGGGTCATTTGAGTTTATTTTTAGGTTATACAGAGAGCTAGGTAAACGTTTGGTGGAGGAAGGCATGGTCAATGATGACTTACCGACTTCGCCGACCCCAAATAAAAAAAAACAATTTGGGGTTTAGCGGACCCCGGGCTTCCGAGAGGGATGTAACCGGGAACATTGCTCGGATGATAAGAGACATCATAATATGGTCTCGCTCTCGTCTTTGCTATAATTTACATGGAAATGCTTTTGAGTAATCTTGTATTTTAGGACATCGCTCTTACGGTGAAGAAAAACATCGTGAGGAAACCGACATGTCCTAGACTAGGACTCACCACGGTCCAAAGGCATGGGACATTTGCCAATCCGATATAGGCTCTTGTGGCTTCTTACTCCATCTAAGAGGACCTTGTCTTACAGTGGAATAAATTACTAAGACTCCACTGTCTGTCACCAGGATCAGTCTGGACAACTGGGAGTGCCATTTTGGGCACGAGGCAGCTCTCCTTTAGAGAACCGAATCTAGCATTTGAGGACACGATCGGCCTGGCTCTTTATACCCTTGCTGGCCATAGCTGGGGACGCTATAACATATATTTGTAGATATTGGAGAACTGGGTTTGCTTGTCTGTCACCAGGCTATGTCTCATGATCAACCGTGATAGCTAACAGTTAAAATTTTCACATGTGATGTATTATTTCTGTCGCCGCTATAACAATCACTATCCAACACTGAAAGAACTTTTAAAATCGGACCAGCTTTATAATATTAAAGTATATACCTAGGTAGATTATAGACCACAAACAAACCAACATTGAAATATCTACCGAGATTGAAATATCCAATTTTCCGCATCGCACCCAATCGATTTATACCCAAAAGACGTAACACAGTAATCAAGCAATCGAATGACAACTCGATTGCGGGTTACAATCGATTCCGAATACCTATTACTGACGGTATTCGATTATGTCCGGCTCGACCACATCGATAAACGACCGTTCGATCACTATTAATGGGGGTTGGGCCGTGTTCTCGTCGCGAAAGAGGAATGGGAAATGAGAAATGAGATAACCTAGGTTTAGAAGCTTTTGTCAAAAAGATCTGATAATCTGATAATTGGGAATAAACTTCCTGGCTCTCCTCTCAATATTTCTTGTAGCCAAGATGGTACTATAGCAGGCAAGCTAGTATATGTAACTGGCTGCCCCCTCCCATAAGTATGAAAAGTACTTAAGAGGACAGTCTCCATTCTCTTTCTCCATACAAACGTGGTCGACGTTTTCCTCCCTGGATAAAGACATTAGAGCAAATATGTTTATGCCATGAAACCTATATCTGTCATGACTATGCATCTACCTTTTTATTTTTTTCATTTTTTTTTAATAGTTTCATTACTATTCTAATTAGAAAATAAAAAAAAATCCAAAGGGAGGTGCATAGTCATGATGACAGATATAGGTTTTATGGCATAAACATATAATTTGCTCTAATGTCTTTATCCAGGGAGGAAACCGTCGACTACGTTTGTATGGAGAAAGAGAATGGAGACTGTCCTCTTAAATTTATAGCGTTCTCATTCCTATTTAGTGATGGGAACACGGCTTAGGGATGGGACTGCGATACGAACTATAGTTCGTAGGTATAAGGTACCTACGAGAACGTGCCTTTCCACTAAGCCAGGTTAGTCATCATCATCATCCGAGCGTGGTTCCCGGTTGCATCTCTCTCGAGAGCCCGGGGTCCGCTTTCCTACTTTTACGTCTTCACTTCGCACGATCTTCGGCATCCTGTGTAGTGAGGCCATTTGCACGCATATCCGATCTTACAACGTCAAGCCAGCACTTCTTGGGTCTTCCCAATCTGCCGCGGCCGGACGGAGGCGCCATGGCAAGACATTTGTTTCCCACGTAACTAGCCGGTTCGTGGCCGTACCACCGTAAGCGGCATTCTTGCAGTTTGTCTGCAATGTCTCGGACATGAAGGCTGCCCCTGATGCGGGAGTTTCTGACGCGGTCTTTTCGCGTCACTCCACACATCCAGCGCAGCATCTTCATCTCCGTGACACGCAGCTCCTGCTTATGTCGCTCAAGCAATGGCCACGCCTCACTACCATACAAAAGGACAGGTCTAATGATCGTTTTATAGACCTGTCCCTTCAGTTTAACCGGCATTTTCGGGTCACATATGACACCAGTTACCTCTCGCCACTTGGCCCAAGCTGCCGAAATGCGGGACTTAACGTCACAATCGATGTCGCCGGACTCGTGAAGCACAGATCCCAAGTACTTGAACTGGTCTGTCCGCTCGACCTTGTGACCGTCTACGCAGACAGGTGTGGGATCTGTGGTATTGCTAGCCAAGTATTCGGTCTTCGCTACGTTGAGTTGCAAACCCCCGAACACTAAGCCAGGTTAGTATTTAAACTTTAATGTATGTTTTTATCTGTTTTTAGTATTTGTTGTTATAGCGGCAATAAAAACATCAGTGGAAAATTTCAACTGTCTAGCTATTACGTTTCAAGAGATAAAGTCTGGTGACAGACAGACAGACGGACAACCCTCCGTCGTCCAATTTTCAAGCTTGTGATATAGCGTCTCTACTTGAGAGTCTTTAGGCATTCCAGGTCACAGCCAGACAGAGAGTAAAGTCTTAGTAAAAGGATCCTCTTTTTACTCTTTGGGTACAGAACCCTAAAAATAAGTTTTGTCGAATATATCAGCATTTGGCCATTTCACATCTAATGGTAATTAAGTTAACATGCGGTCTAAAATATTGGGGTTTTTTATTATTTACTAGCTGCGCCCGCGGTTAGTCTCGATCCCGCGGGATTCACGGGGCCAAAAGTAGCCTATGTCCTGCTCCAAGGTACTTTCTATCTCTATACCAAAATTCATTAATATCGGTTCAGCGGTTTAGGCGTGAAAGCGTAACAGACAGACAGAGTTACTTTCGCATCTCTTATATATCTTATATCTATATATATAAAAGAAAGTCGTGTTAGTTACTCCACTTATAACTCAAGAACGGCTGAACCGATTTAGCTGAAAATTGGCAGGGAGGTAGTTTAGAGCCAGGAGAAGGACATAGGATACTTTTTATCCCGTTCGATTAAAAAAAAATGCTTATTTATTGCCTTTAAGGCGGAACAAAGTTCGCCGGGTCAGCTAGTCTTATCTTCTTATCTTCTTCTTCTATAAATATAAAAATGAAACCCGTTCCGTTGTCACGACATCACGCGTGAACGGCTGGACCGATTTCGATAATTCTTTTTTTTGTTGTGTTTGCTATTGTCAGGAGAAGGTTCTTATGAAAGAAAAAATGCTAAACCGATTTTGATGAATTTTATTTTTTTATACTAAACGACAGGACAACGTCTGTCGGGTTAGCTAGTCTATATATATAAAAGATAGTCGTGTTAGTTACTCCACTTATAACTCAAGAACGGCTGAACCGATTTAGCTGAAAATTGGCAGGGAGGTAGTTTAGAGCCAGGAGAAGGACATAGGATACTTTTTATCCCGTTAGATTTAAAAAAAAATGCTTATTTATTGCCTTTAAGGCGGAACAAAGTTCGCCGGGTCAGCTAGTTTATAATATTAGTAAGATTATTATTATTATATTATAGTAAGATATTTAATATTCTTTTAGACAGAGTTATTAGAACGATATATGCCTTAAACAACATTAATGTAGTGTAGCAATTAAACTATTTTTTTTTGTTTTAGTCGAGTTGCTTTTTTAGGGTTCCGTACCCAAAGGGTAAAAACGGGACCCTATTACTGAGACTTCGCTGTCTGTCTGTCACCAGGCTGTATCTCATGAACCGTAATAGCTAGACGGTTGTATTTCTATTTTTATTTTAAGCATTCTATCAATGTCCTACGTTTTTAGATCTCTTCGTCAGAGGTAAACATATTAATTAGCCTTACTAATAAACGTGGAGTAAGTTAGGTCAGAGTCGTTTAAAACCTTATTGTTTCTATCTGTCAACTTTAAAAGTTCTTGACAAGGAAAATATTGTCTGGAAGAGTTAACTTTAAGCGATAAGGCCACCCTTTCTTCCACCTAGTTTTAAGATATTTGTTTTTTTTTTTGTAATTTCTATGGTGTGTACAGTAAATAATTAATCAAAAGCAAACAAGATAGGCGCGAAAAAAATAACCCTTTCCTTGCAGCCGGGTAAAAATATAAAGGAATAATTGTTCTTACTACTCCGACTTTACTCCACGTTTATATTAATAAGGCTAACAATGTAATACTTTTTAACCAGCCTAAAGTATATAATGGTAGATAATAGATACCTAAGTTAATATATTTCATTATAAATAAATAATAAATAAATGAATAAATTCTGTGAACAACACACAGCGCCATCTAGCCCCGTGGTAAGCGACTAAGCTTTTGTTACGGTGACTAGACAACTGATATAATACTTATGTTTATTTTTCTTTTTGTAAATACATACATATTATACATAGAGGGACACCCAGACCAGACACAAATATTTATTTTTAAGCATAAATACTTGCACCCGGCGGGAATCGAACCCGCAACCTTCTGCATTGCAGCCGTGCTTTCGCACGACGCGCCACTGAGATTATATCCTATCTCATCAGGTTGAACGTTCCGTCGGTCTCGAGCGGGCGGCTACCGAGTACCAATATGGGCGGGCGGTAGCTCGCAACGCCTTTTTTAATTTAGACATAATATCTATTACTAGAAATATTTTAAATACATGTAGTTATGTATATGTAGGTAGTTTTCCCTTTAAAAAAAATCTAGAAAATCTGACGAGAAAAAATTAAACAAAAATACGGAGTTTCCAATATCTACCTATTAATCGAGGCTTTATTCGGTGCCAGCCAATAAACTTTTTGAATTCACACGATTTGTTAACAAATCAGTTTTGTTAATCTCCTCGCGACCAAGACGATTGTAACATGGTTGAAACGTCGAGGTAAGAAGATAATAATTAATATAATATCTAATATATAAGGAGAGCCGACCCCACATAAAGTGGGAAAGAGCGAGGAAGAAGAAGAAGAATATCTAATATATAAAATTTCCATGTCACAGTGTTAGTTACCGTACTCCTCCGAAACGGTTTGACCGATTTTTATGAAATTTTGTATACATATTCAGTAGGTCTGAGAATCGGCTACTATCTATAATTTATAAGGCAAAACAACGTTTGCCGGGTCAGCTAGTATTTATTAAGACCCGGTAAAATGTAACTATACCATCATAGTGCCATCGAAATACAAATTTTGGCGGTTGTTATAAATACAATCCTTGTTATTTACCACAATCGAGAGCTTCGTATAGGAAATTGTTGGGCGTCTCATCAAAATGAAGTTACTCATGGAAAACTAGCTTGATAGTAATCAATTTGCAAAAATGTTCTACGGATCCCGGACTATTCCAATTGTCATGCGTTAACTTGCAAAGAACATCGTTATTCTTTGCATGCGGTGATACGATTTTTAACCCCCGCCCCGACGGGGACATTGAAAAAAATGCTTTCAAAAATGTTATTACCCGACGGGACTCGACCCCGCCACTACTGGACTACTGGAATCTGAACCAGCGTGATAGCTGCTACGCCACGGGTATGCCGGGTTTTGGAGTAATGGACTTAGTCAATAGAAAATTTTACTTTATTTAGCCTTATTGGTAAACGTCGGAACAATTTTACCATTTTTTTTTCTGTCTGTCAACTATGAAAGTTCTTGTCACGGAAAAAGACAAACCAGGTTCTCACTACTGTACTCCAAGCTTACTCCACGTTTATTAATAAGGCTATTTGTATAAAAAAATATTTTAAAGGAAAAATAGCATTCAAAAATTTTCACTTGCGGCGAGGCTTGAACTCGCGTCTTTGGGTCGGTACCCCAACGTCTGTTCCAACTAGACTACGCAAGTCCCCAAATAGCCTTGAGCTACATACAAAAATTAAAAGAAATTTAAGGCTATTTGTGTTTATTTTTACTAAGTTTAGGTAATTAATTTTTTGATTTAATTTAGTTTTAGAGCACTAGACATTATATATTTTAATCATCATCCGAGCATCCCGAGCACTTTGGTTCAAGAGCATCATGTTCCCGGTAGCATCCCTCTCGAGAGCCCGGGGTCCGCTTTTCTACTTCTACATCTCCCCGGGCTCTCGAGAGGGATGTAACCATGAACATCGCTCGGATGATGTTGATGATAACGATATATATTTTATTAAATGTTCAATTTAAACTTTAAACATAAATATTTATGTGATATAGCTAGTGTAACCAAAATTACCTACCGCTCATACCTAACCTATCGACACATGTTTCAAATCTAATCAACTCATAAAAGGAGAAGAAGAAAGTTTTTATCTACCTATATCTATACTAAGATTAAAAAGACAAAAGATTTATTTCTCTATTTGTAACGAATAGGCTCCGAAACTACTGGACCGATTTCAGAAATTCTTTCACTAATCAAAAGCTACAATATCGAGCAGTAACATAGGTTACTTTTAATCCCGATACCCTCGGGATCGGGACCGCGGGACGTGTCTAATTAAAGCATAACAATTTGATTCCCTTACCTGCACTTTCAACAGCTCCAGGCGACACTGGCACATTTTCACACTCCCTCTCTTCTCTCCTATGTTCAAACTCACTCTGCACTCTGTTCCTTTGCCCGTTTAACCCCAAAATAGCATCTATAGTATGCCTCGGACCCGGATTAACACCAGACACTTGAGTCAAACCCAGCCTAGACTTGACCGCATCAAAACTTTGGTTCAAATGCATTTGTTGCGCGTGAAAAAACATTCCCATACGATTTAAAGTCTCTAAATTCTGCTGATGCTGCGTCAGACTTAAACTTGTATTTTGATCTGTAACGTTTATTGAGGAGGTCGAATTTGGGGAGCTCATTTGCGATCGGGGGCTGTTCGTTTCGGAGCGTGGGGACGCGGTGAAAAAGCGGTCCTCCGGCACGTCCATCTTGCTCGGCGTTCGGAGCGCGACTGAGGGTTTTGGACGTGATGGGGAGGTGATAGGCGGAGCTTCCAAAGGGCGACTATTGCCTATTGAAAGTACGTTGAAAGTGCGAAATTCGGTGTGATTTTGTGTAGTGAAGAAGCGAAGGTGTTATTAGCATTTTCCCGCGGGTCTGCCTTTGTTGCGAGTGAATAGTTTTCTTTATATGTGATTGGGCCGATTGTGATGGGCTTAGTTTGTTAGATTTCTTTGAGGGTTGTTGAGGAAAGTTTTTCTTTGTGGTTTATTTGGGGTTGTTAGGTATTTAGGTTTCAATTTGATTTGGAAATTGAATGTGTGGTGTAGGTACAGTTAATATTATTTGATAAATTAATATGAAGAATTGATAATATTTACGCATTGTTGCGATTTTTGTTTACTAAAGCTTTTAGGAATGGAATTATTTAAAACATATTTCATGGTTATACCTATCTATGTGAAACGGTAGTGGCTAGTGACTTATGAAATAAAAAAAACAAAATGATGACTAAATTTTGACATTGAAATTCGACAGCTGTCTTTTTCGCTTCCACTTAAAATGACTTAAAGTTACACTTTTTAAACTTCGATTTCCTTTCATATTTATTTTTAGAACTTTGGATCCAAATCGCTTTATAGATAACTATGGATTTTAATTACTTCAACTTTTACCCAAATGTTACACTGGTCGCGAGAAGACACGAGGAATCTAAAACTACTTATTTTATAACACAAATTACTGGGTACAATACGATATTTAAAAAAAATAAAGCTCATCGCACACTCAAGAAAATATCCCCGTTACCGAACACCTTTAAACGGTTGAAGTCAGAAAACTTTAATAAACCAATTACTTGATAATAAGCTCAGTACTAATTAATTACGAATCAATACAGCCAATCAGATTGTACCTATAGTCCGTCTCGGAAAAGACGTCGCGCAGCTTTGTAATTTTTCTAATCTTGTTTTTTAATGGACGGCGAAATTGTGGCAGAAATTTAGAAAATTCATCAGTTTGGGAATTCAATATATTGGGAAATTCAACGTTTTGGCCATAAAGGGGTTTTTTGTATATTTCGTCGTTTTTAGTAGACTTTTACTTTATTAACTTTATTTTTTTTTTTTTTTTTTGTTTTTTTTTTTTTTTTTTTATTTAAAAAATTCAATCTCTCTTATTATAATATAATAAGATATTTTTTTTTTTCCTAAGTGTGGTAAAAACTAAAATATAATGTGTAGATCCTTTTCTTCTTTTTTTGTACAATATTTTCAGACTTAAATTGCAAAAATTGGGCATAGGATTAATTTCCTATACAAAGCCTGCAGATACTGTACAATAAAGAATTGTCTATTCTATCTATCATGCTAACGAGTTTTTGCAGTACCTACCAAGTAGGTAGGTAGCTAAATAATATATTAGGTGTCATCATAATTTTTAAACTTAAACGACTTTTGTTCATTATTATTATTAGAACTGCAGATCTAGATGGCGTCTGTAGATAATTTTGACTTCAATAATCTGTACTTTTTTTTTAGTTTTTAATCGTGCTGCTTTTATTTTATAAACTTATTTCAACCCCCGATGTTTAAAAGTCTTTACAGACCTCCTGATCACGGCTGAGTTTTATCATTATCAAGAAAACTGAAGAAAATGTATAAATAGGTAATGTAACCTACTGTAATTTTAATACCTACCATGAAATGTGATCAACAAGTTAGAAGCGAGCAACTGTTACTATCTTCTAAAGTGCTACCCCTTTGACATCAAGTAATTGACACATTACCATCGAGTGAAATACTTATACCAATCAAAAAAAATGTTTTCCAAAAACTCATCAATTACGCAACTTCTTTTGCCAATCTGACTCTACTTACCTCTCAATTAGAGAGAGACGGACTATTAACACAAATTCAACCAAATCGGTTAACCCATAACCTAACAATAACAGCTTTTCGATGACCGACACACTACTCTTCATAACTCAGTGAGACACAGCAAAAAGCATCTCTATTTCCAAAATTACAGGGTTGAAAATCGATTGCAAAGTAGGGAGACTTATACCCTTTGATTGCAAAGCTTTTGTGTTTTCTTCCTTCTTGTTCCTACACAAAGATCTATCATCCATCTCATCTCAGGTATAGCAACGGTTGTCAGGGGGCGTGGCTTAGTGACGTCGAACGTCAATTCACCAATCAGAAGGGATTATCGCGCCGTTTTTTTTTCATCCCATATCTTGCATTGTTAATGCTTTTCTTTTGTGATTTGTTTATGAATTCTGGCTTGTTGGGTTAAGTAGTTAGTTAGTTTTTAGTTAGTTAGTTAAGTTAGTTGATTAGGTGATTTTTTATTGAGTTAATTAGGTAGGTATTCAAGTAGGTACTATTTAAAAAATCCTAATTCTATAAACTAGCTGATCCGGCGAACTTTGACCTAGTCTGTCTCCTGGTTTTAAGCTACCACACCAATTTTCAAAAAAATCGGTTCAGCCGTTCTTGAGTTTAAGAAAGTGTAGGTAGGTAACTAACACGACTTTCTTTTATATAGATAGATATCTAAGTAACTAAATGAGTATGTTTGTTGGTCCTTCACGCAAAAACTACTAAACCGATTGCGATGAAACTCGTCATGCAGATAGCTGGAGATCTGGATTAGTACATGGGGTAATGTTTTTTCCGATATTCCCACAAGACTAGGAACTTACGCGAGTGACACTGCGGGCGTAGTAAGTATAGGGAAAACGCCATAAAAAATGAACTCAATTGAAACACACACATTAAAAGTATTGCAAAAGGCAATTGATTTTAATCTAATACAAACATTACGAAATTGATTTTTAATAATTAAATGGTGGCAATTTGTACAAACACAGACTAGAGATTTTAAATCGGTCGATAAGAAAGGCAAATAACTTAGAAGGTACCGTTTTGTAAGGTAATGTTTTGTATAGGGAGACATGTCTGTTAATGTTTTTAATACATGTCCTAAGAAAATTTCAAATATCTGGCGCTATCACGGTTCATGAGATACAGTCTTTTGATAGACAGAGAGACAAACAGCGGAGTCTCAGTAGGTACTGAGACTCCGCGGTTCATCTGTCTGTCTGTCA
The DNA here is from genome assembly GCA_958496205.1 of Idaea biselata. Lineage (NCBI taxonomy): Eukaryota > Metazoa > Arthropoda > Insecta > Lepidoptera > Geometridae > Idaea > Idaea biselata. Next base: position 8,717,850 of record OY292404.1, read on the forward strand.
AAAAAGGGACCCAATTAGGTGCCTAATTTTACGTTTTTACTCTTTGGGTCCGCACCCAAAGAGTAAAAACGGTGGGTCCCTAAAACAGTATACGAGTATGTAAGTACAAAAATCGTAATTGATTATATTGTGAGATTGCTACAGAACCCTTCTTGCGCGAGTCCGACTCACACTATAACTGTCGGCCGACTTTAGTCGCTATATCCAGGTGCGCACACCACTTAGTGCATTTTAATTTGCTGTAGTTTTATTACGTTTATGATGAACTCTGATTAAATATGCAATAATGATTGCTGCAGCTACCTAACTAATGCAATTGTGTCGTGTGATTATTTTAGTTAGGTAGGTATACGAGATTCATTGATTTATATTAGCTGCGTTCTGTGGTTTCGCCTGAAACCAATGTCATAGTTGCTTTCATTATATTTAGGGTTTTGCACCCAAAGAGTAAAAACGGGACCCTTTACTAAGGCTCTACTGTTTTTTTGTGATAATGGTACGGAAATCTTAGTGTGCGAATCCGACTCGCACTTGGCCGGCTTATTCGTGGAACGTTTTTGTGACTCTCTGAATCAATAAATCAAAATTACTTTAAAGTTGTTTTTCAAGTAAGTTATGATAAGGTATAAAATGTAGCACGCTTATTTAGAACGAGAAAAACGGCAGTAGAATAAGATCCAACCAATCTTCTTGGTTGCACCAAAAAAAAAACATATGAGAACGCCCTTTAGCGAGCGGGTCTTTAATTGCTGGTTGTAACTTCATGCGGAACCCTCGGCGGTTTAAAATATTTATTTTGTTTTACCATGCCAGCCGTCGCGTAGGTATTATCTAAACTTATACCCCCTTACTTATAAACTATGATTAACAGATAATTAAGCTATATAAATGTTGTCTCTCTGTCAACTTAAAACTTCATTCGACAGTAAAAGACAAACGTTACACAAAGTTAGTCATCGTTTATAAGTAAGGAGGTTAATCAATAATTAGTCCCGGGACTAAAACAACGCACACAATAACAAGATTGAATATAATAACGAGTGGTTAATTGCAAATCGATGGATAAATTAAGTGAGTTTGCGTTCGAGATTGATTGGGATAAGTGAGGGGGGTGCTAATCTACGGCCATATAACAATTTGGTGATAGGGATGGGACGTGGCTTTGTCGATATTATGCGTGAATAGCAGGTTTGTAAGTTTCGTAGGAGACAGTGAAGAAAAATAACTTTTTGTAGACAGTTATGAAAATGGACCAAAGTTGTGCCAAAGAGAAAAAAAATCGCAAATGTATTCCCGATTGTGCCATTTTCTACCATTTTTTATCGAATACCCAATCATAATTCCCTGCCGTTTAAATTTTTTTAAAGTAGTATGTACCTACCTACCTACAAACAGCAATAAAATAAAGTTCCAAAATTAAAACAAATAAGTAAATTTATAGAAAGAATTGCTACGAAGTTCTACGAGATGCTACGAAACTTGTATCAACCGTAAAAACGCCTAAAACAGAGTAGTAAGGTATGCTATATTTTTATGGTTTCGTAGTTAACTAGAAACCCTAAGTAGTAGCACGTTCATCTAGAAAAATATAGGTGAATTAGACCTGACATTTAGTTAAAATATAGTCGCTTAAAATATATAAATAAGACGCTCATCTAAAAAACGAAATGTGTAGGTTTTCTTAAGAGCCATATAGCCGCTAAACTCGAAATCCATGTCGGGTTCATCGAAAATTGTTGATTATATCATAACGGATTGTCGTAGAACTTTTTTTTTGTGTACAGATTGTAGGTGACATTGTTTCCTACATTTCGGTGTAGTTTTAAGACAAAAACCTCCTATTGGTGCAAAGCCTATCTTAATTTTAGACAAAAAATGTTTTGGCTAAAATGTCGATAGGCTTCAATACGTTTCGACATATTTGTCTGGAAACTGCACTAAAATTTCGGAAACAATGTCGATTACAATCCATACACAAAAAAAAGTTCAAAAACATTCTGTCATGAAATAATCAACAATTTTCGATGAACCCGACATGGATTTTGAGTTTAGCGGCTATAGATATGGCTCTTAAGAAAACCTACACATTTCGTTTTTTAGATGAGCGTCTTAGACTATATTTTAACTAAATGTCAGGTCTAATTCACCTATCTTTTTCTAGATTAACGTGCTACTACTTAGGGTTTCTAGTTAACTACGAAACCATAAAAATATAGCATACCTTACTACTATGTTTTAGGTGTTTTTACGGTTGATACAAGTTTCGTAGCATTTCGTAGAACTTCGTAGCAATTAATGTTTTTCTTTCTATAAATTTACTTATTTGTTTTAATTTTGGGACTTTATTTTATTGCTGTTTGTAGGTAGGTACATACTTTAAAAAAAAACGGCATGGAATAATATCGATATTGTCAGATATATCGATACCACCCCACCCCTACAACCTGGCAACTGACAGCGGGCTCCATAATTGTTGAATGAGGCAGCATTAAAGCCCCAATTAACTGACATTGATTGGTTTTGAACCCCTCCCCCTGGACCCCTAGGGGTTCAGGAGGGGGGGGGGGTTATACCCGAAAAGGGCTAACCTCTTTACCCTGTTTATTTTGGACAGGTAAGCTAAAAATGGACGCAAATTAAAAGCAGCGGGTCTTTTATGTCTACCTAGGTAAGCTTGGGTCTTTAATGTCAGACTATACGACCTGACGTTTTGGTACTCTGTATTTAAAAAAATCTATAATTTCGATTTACTCATTGACCAAGTTTCGTTAAGATCGGTTGAGAAATACGACCTGAGAGGGGAACCAACATACTAACAGACGAAAGAAAATTTTGCCAGAAAATTTAAAGCAGAGATGCTGCTAGTCTATACTTCTATATCTGAACACTCAAATACTAGGTGACACACACCACTGTACGAAAAGAAGAAAATCGCACACCTTAATCAGAATAGGGCCCCTATTCTGAAAAACTGAAAATCCATGTCGGGCGCATCGAAAATTGTTGATTATTTCATGACGGAATGTCGTAGAACTTTTTTTTGTGTACAGATTGTAGGCGACATTGTTTCCGATATTTTAGTGCAGTTTCCATACAAATATGTCGAAACGTATTGAAGCCTATCGACATTTTAGCCAAATCAGACATTTTTTGTCTAAAACTTGGATAGGCTTTGCACCAATAGGAGGTTCTTGTCTTAAAACTACACCAAAATGTCACCTACAATCTGTGCACAAAAAAAGTTCTACGACATTCCGTCATGAAATAATCAACAATTTTCGATGAGCCCGACAGGGATTTTCAGTTTCAAGATCGTTAACATTTCTGTTTTTTATTGCTAAAGGCATTTTACTAGAAATGTTTTACAAGGAGTTACGCTGCCGCTGCGTAGTGGTTAGCGCACTCGACCGGCAAGCGAGGGGCACAGTTTCGAATCCTGTCACTTTAGAATTTTGTTGATGTATTTCTCTTCGTTGTATATTGTTACACACACACTACCTATACTTTGTTTTTTAATTGTAGACTATGATTTGACACATCTTCCTGAAGAAAAAAAATCAAATACAAAGAGAATCAAAAGGACAGATCGTATAGTCTGAAATTAAAAAGACGAAGTATGGATATTTAGAATATATTTCTAAAATTAATACAACCCAAGCAAAACCAATAAAATAACTTTTCTAACTAAAACATAATCTGTATTTTAAAAGTCTTGTTTAATCTAAGTGTAGAGTGTCCACAAATCGGGGGTAAACTGAGATAGTGCCCTTTACTCAATTAATAGAGAGCACGGTGATCCATTAACGGTGGACGCAGCGGGCGGTGGAGGTGACCACGCTGGGGGATAAGGTGGAATATTTCTTTGGAGAAAAAATAGGGGTGTTTTATTTTTTGTGTAATTTTTAGCTTTTGAGTATTACCAAACTACACTTAGTATGTCTTTTTCTAATCCCTTAACTACCTCTATGCAAAATTACATTCTAATCGATCAAGCCGTTTGCAAAGCGTACAAACAAACAAATTTTCACATAATATATTTTTGTGCATTTCAGAGCTCATCTTTCAGTTTAGATAAAACAGTTGATTCGGAAGCTCGAATAATAAAATATCGAATTCAGAATAATCTCCTTTTGATGGTTCCGTACCTAAAGGGTATAAACGGGGCCCATTTACAAAATACTTAAGTGGGGTTCCCATACAACAAACGTGATTTTCTTGTAATAATAGTACAGAACCATTTGTGCGTGTGTACGAAATACCTACCACTAGTCGCAAGTTCGAACCATGCCAGGAAATAATTTTGAAAAACGCTTATTTTTAACCAACTTCAAAAAAGGAGGAGGTTCTCAATTCGACCGTATAGATGACCTAAATACCCACATCTCGCTCAATAACAAAAATGTCCTATTTAATTTCTAATCGAGACCACATAGTCACCCTACCTCACCTGTAGTTGTCACACTTTGATCCGTGAATAAACCTTTATCTATTGAGATCACGAACAAAATCACTTTGTTAAACCACGAACTGATTGTCTCCCTTCATTAAGTGGGATCAAAGCAGTTCTCTTGTGTTTTTATTATTAGATGTTAATTACAGTAATACTGGATGTTGGAGTTTATGGAGCAGTTGTTTATCTATGTTGTTCTACATGTCTAGGCGAACAACTTCTTGTACCACAGCTTTTCGAAATTTAAATAATTTGAGCTTAAAGTTTACTTGAAAATCAGCTGTTTCTGTAAGTTAGAGGACATTGAGTTTAAGTATTCTATTATTTAGTTTGGACTACTGCAATCTAAATATTAATTGCCATTATTTTCAAAAAACCTGTTTTTTTCTGTAAAATATAATATCATTATTGACAAAAAAAAGGTTTGAAATAATTTGAATAAAACTATAATAGAAGAAAAAAAATGTTCTCCTGGACGTGTAGAAAAACGTGTCTCATAAACTCCAAAACCCTGTATGTATAGGTAATCAAAGAAATTTAAACTAAGAAACGCCTTGTTCTAACAGAATCCTGAACAAATTTTGGCTTCAAAATTCGGAGAACGAACGATCGAACGATAGATTTTTTTTAGTCTGCACATGTATCTATGGAATCGAACGATGGATACGAATGTTTTTTAAAGAAGTTTAAAAACTTCTACGTTCCTAATTTAAAATATGTTTAACATCACAGCACAGTAAGAATTTATCGACCGCTCGTTCAAAAAAGCGAGATAAAAACATTTTAATAATAGTGACCGACAATGCTAATTTGGTTAAATATTTATTAGCAAAAACTACGTTTTTTCTTACAACAAAATTGTCCATAAAAGGGCTTATGACGTGGCTTATTTTTATCTAAAACTGCCCGCTCGTGCCGCCACTTTACGCTGTTTTTGCAAAATATTTTCGAACCACTTAGGTGATGCAGTTTTATGATAAACATCGTAATAATCCTTATTTATTTCTTTTTGCTTAATTTCGCTTTCGAACATTTGGCTATTTAGAGTAATAGGTACCTATTTACCCTCAATAGGTCGATTAATGAAAGCGTTTAAGAGGTCAGTCTACCTACTTGTTTGCCATACAAACGTAGTCGACTGTTTGCTCCCTGGATAAAGACATTAGAGCAAATATGTTTATGCCTTAACACCTATATCTGTCATGACTATGATGCCCCTACGTTTAGCTTTTTTTCATTATCTAATTAGAATAGAAATAAAATTCATAAATTTTAGAAAATGAAAAAAAAAACAAAACGTAAGGGCATGGTCATGGCTATGGTATAAACATATTTTTTCTAATAATTTTATCCAGCGAAGAAATAGTCAAGTAGGTACGTTAAAATTTAACACAGTTTTGGACCGGCAGGTACAGTTAGGCCAATGAGCTCTACCTATTAACTAAAAAGACCTATTGAAATTAAAGACATTTTTCGGTTTGAATCGCGTGGTTTTTATTACTTTTAGCATTGTTACAACGCTCAACGTTCGAGACCTTTCCAGGTCTCTTCTTCAGGATAGACTAAGAGGTGATTTGTCATATTAAAAAAGTTAAAGTGAGACTACCGTCTTATTTTTAAAACTATTAAAATGTTATCAAAAACGTTCCTGTGTACGCAGGCTCTAAATTGCAATGATTATTATTTACTTTATTGTTAAATTTTTATTATTAAACTTTATTATTTAATATAGATTCTAACTCTATTACTTTTATTTACATTTTATTTAGCCTATCATTACCAACTATGCACAAATCACCTTTCCAACGATTAATTTATCACTACGTGACTTCGCAAACGCGCCCCTTCATGAGAAGAAGTCACAAGAAACTCCTGGGGGTTGTTTTATGGTGACTCATGCTTACATCAAATTTATTCTAATCAAAAGCTAAAATAAAATACTATATTCCGGCAAAACCGGCAAAAGTGGCTGACAGTGTCCTGTTGTCTAGCAGCAGTTGTTGGCTGGGCCTGGGACTTAATCAAATGTAGTACTGGGTCCCAGACAGGCGGCACCTTCCAGCCATCCTCCCTATTGAAATTGTTGGGGTGTTTCTTTCAATGGCTTCCCGAAGCATTCTAGGTACATACCGCTTCTCAGTGGCCAGTATCCGTGCCTGATCGAAGCGGAGGTAGTGGTTTGGCTTGTCCAGCATGTGTTCACAAACTGCAGACTTCAGAGACCGTCTGTGCTTCACATCAGCTATATGTTTCTTAATCCGAACGGCAACACTTCGTTGGGTTTGCCCTATGTAACTAGCGCCACACTCACAATCGATTTTGTAGATACCAGCATCCTCCAGGGGTATGTTACACTTGACAGGTGTTAATAATTGTTGGATCTTCTTGTGTGGCTTATAATATGTTTTAATTGAAGCTCGTCTCAAGATACCTCCAATTTTGTCGGTGACCCCCTTGATGAAAGGTAGGATAGCCGGGACTCTCTCGGCCGTAGGTGGTTTTGGGCGGCTTCTGTGAACGTGGCGCGGCACTTGGAGGTTGTTGCGACGTAGGACTTGTTTCACGTGCTTGACCTCCTCCGCCAGGTGGGCCTCGTCACAGATGCCATGTGCTCTCTGCAACAAAGTTTTACCAACAGTAGCTAACTGTGAAGGATGGTGGTGCGAATGACCGTTCAGATACCTATCCGTATGACTACTAGACTACTAGACAACTAGACACTGTCAGCCACTTTTGCCGGTTGTAGAATATAGTATTTTATTTTAGCTTTTGATTAGAATAAATTTGATGTAAGCATGAGTCACCATAAAACAACCCCCAGGAGTTTCTTGTGACTTCTTCTCATGAAGGGGCGCGTTTGCGAAGTCACGGAGTGATAAATTAATCGTTGGAAAGGTGATTTGTGCATATTTGGTAATGATAGGCTAAATAAAATGTAAATAAAAGTAATAGAGTTAGAATCTATATTAAATAATAAAGTTTAATAATAAAAATTTAACAATAAAGTAAATAATAATCATTGCAATTTAGAGCCTGCGTACACAGGGACGTTTTTGATAACATTTTAATAGTTTTAAAAATAAGACGGTAGTCTTACTGTAACTTTTTTAATACATTAGAATGACAAATCACATCTTAGTCTATCCTGAAGAAGAGACCTGGAAAGGTCTCGAAACGTTGAGCGTTGTAACAATGCTAAAAGTAATAAAAACCACGCGATTCAAATTGAAAAATGTCTTTAATTTCAATACAACATCGCGAAAACAGAAGAAGAATCTATAAAAAGACCTATTTTTTTTTTGTTTTTGCAATGTTGCATAGAAATTAAACTCATTTTTTTCGGTTTTAATCACATGGTGTTCATTACTTTTAGCATTGTTTCAATGGTCAACGTTCCAAGACCTTTTCAGGTCTCTTCTTCGGGTTTTAAAGAAACCTGTAAAGGTCTCGAAACGTTGACCATTGAAACAATGCTAAAAGTAATAAACAAAAACGTGTGGCACTCGGGGACTGCCGCGGTAAAGCTATTGCATAGCATTTTTTATCAACTTATGCAATTATAATTACTTTTAATTTCGTACCACATTGCCATGGTTACCGAGCTACATGGTAACCATGGCAACATGGTAGACGGAGTGGGGGGTGTTAGGTTTTTTTCGTTACGAAATTTCTTCATTCAAAGCTCAAAGCTTGCGATAAAAGCTATGCAATAGCTTAATAGGTACTTACCACGCGATTATAACCAAAAATTGAGTTTAATTTCTAAAACGACCTATTTGATGCCTATCTGCCATTCTGTCGAAGTCCGAAACACGTCATAGACCATAACAACGTTAGATATACCTGTAATACTGTAAACTGCAGTTGAACGATACAATCGCCCAATCACGGAGCTATCTCGCACCGGAATCTAGTTACCGAGCTGGTCACCGGCGCAGCTCTTGGTCAAACTTATGTAGACTTATACGTTGGTAGACATGAATTAATTTCCTAATATTATTATAAATGTAAAAGTTTGTAAATAAGTAAACGAGGATACAAATATAAAATACAAATAAATGTATTCAGCTAATCACGTTTTACAAAAGATTGATCAATCACAAAGTTATTGCTTCATATTAGATTTAGTACAGAAAATTTCCCAATGTGACAACACAAGTTGTACAGTTAGTGTGGGTACACTAAGTGTAAAACTTGTGTTGTGGGTAAGGATGTACAAATATTTTCCTTATGTACGAGCATGTTCCTTCACGCAATGACTATTAAACCGATTGCGATGAAACTTGGTATGCAGGTAGCAGGAGATCTGAATAGCTGATTTTGTATTTTTATTGCTATAAAATCTCGATTGAAACTAATGAAATTGTTTAAAAAACAGAGTGCCCTATCTGTCACTCTGTCGATGTTCCAAACACAAATATTACTCGAGTCATTTTAACGTAATGTATTTTTTTTTATTTAGGTAAGGAACCCTTCGTGCGCGAGTCATACTCACACTTTTTCTTCATTTATTAGAATCCTGTCTAGTTATGTTCAACTCTACTATAAAGTGCAGGGAATGAGAAGACGACAACAAGTAGCAAGTGACCGCGGCAATGCGTCGCAATACCAACTGGTAACTACGTTGTACACGGCAGCGGCTCTCAAACTAGTTCGGTGACTGAACCCCTTTGAAAAGCAAAATATTTGACGGAACTCTAATATGTAGGTAGTATCAGAAACTTAGTAAATCGCAAGAAGCTATCCCTATACATTCTGTACTAAAATCAAGTTTTTTTTTTTCATTTCGAAATGCAGACAGTGAAATAAAACAATTAAACATTAAAAAAATGTAACAATACATGAATTTAAACCACTTTTTACTCGATTGCGCAACACAGAAAAGGCTTATTTCATTGATTTATTTCTTTATTTCTCAATACCTATCCATTATTAAACAGTTTTACTAGCCTCCATAATACAGTCTAGTTAACTCATAAAAAGAGAAGCCAGACATTTCAATAACCAATTTCACTACCAATTTATCGACTAATGCCACTAATCATAATGAAATGGGCACCTTTCTTCTAAAGTGTTTCGAAAACATAGCATTTAGAAAAAGGTATTATTTGCTGAATCACCCAATCCATCACGGATCATAATAACACTCGCACAAATTAATACCTGCCCGCTTCAAGTCGTATTTGAAGAATTGGCCACCATTTTACAAAGATCTCTGCACTTGGAAACTTAATTTTCTTAGCCATGCATCTGTTGAGTTTAAAATCAAAAATTGCAAAATAGTATTTTTTCATTTCTCCAGTTTGGATAGTTTTATTTTCATGGGTTGGTAGACGGGTGAAAAATTGCTTATTTCACCCCAAGGGGGGAAAGTGTTTCTTTTTTTCATTTCTCCAGTTTAGGAAGTTTAATTTTCATGTGAAGATTTTCCGGGTGGAAAATTGATTATTTCATCCCTAGGGTATTTAGGAAGTATTTATTCACTCTCACTTTGTTCAAATGCCAGAAATATCTCAAGTGAAATGGGTGAACTATATCTCTATATTTTATCAACTATAGGTATATTTTTAGAACATCACACTGATACATTGTGTGGCAAAAATCACTTTTTCGAGCTCCTCCGTGCTTCGGAAGGCACGTTAAGCAGGTGGTCTCGGTTGTTATCTATAATAGCAGTCGTTAGGTCAAGTTAGAGGCCTTAAAAGGTGCCAATTGAAGATTCGATCAAACTGCATGCTTTAAAAAATCCAGTCAACCGAATATACGAAACGAAAGAGGTCATTTCAAATTAGTTACAATTTAATTCTTAGGTTTTTACGTTAAACAAAAAAATGTTAGGCACTTAAAGAGCACTTCACCATCGATATATTTATGTAAACTCGATGTTTTTACCCTAAAATTATGGTTGCGTAATTTGACAGATAAATTGTCATTTGAATTCTGTCTAAGTGGCTGTATCCATTGATGTTTTTAGGGGACTATGAAAAAAAGTTTGTTGTGTTAGAACCCCACTAAAATTTTCTATTTGTTACTCGTAGACTTACATATTTATTTAATTATATTTTTAGTATTTGTTTCTCTCGGGAGCCCGGGGTTTACTTAACCCCAAAAGGTTTTTTTTTTATTTGGGGTCAACGCAGTAGGTAACTAAGTCTATAATGTCATTATTGACCATACCTTCTACAAATAGGTTTGGTAATATTTTTACGGCCAGCCGCCTGCCTGACATCAACACTCCTAGGAACCAAGCAATTTATCCGCCACCGCGAGGGTAGAACTCAAGGTTTGCTAGTCTCCCCTAGTGGCCTTTTACGACACCCACGGGAAGAGATTGGGTAACCCTATCGGATCTGTCATGTCTATCTGATCTGAAAATTAAGTAGAGCCTCAGGTCGTAAAAATACCAGGTCGCAGAATGGCCAGATTGCAGAAAATCCAGTCCAGCAGAATGTCCAAGTTTCATAATGTTAAAAAGCACATAGAAAAATGTCGTGTTGTAGTGATTCACCCAAGAAATTGAAACTAAAACCAAACAAACAAACAAAAGACTTTTGAATAAAACAAGTAGCATTATTGACCATAAACCACTTTGATGGAACGTCCAGATTAAATCACATAGAGAAATAATCGTAATCATCTCATTTTGCATAAAAATACGGGGGTTAGTAAAATCTTGAGGTGCCGAATTTCCCAGTTGCAAAATGTCCGGGGGTGCAAAATGTCCAGGTTGCAGAATATCCAGTTCACAGAATGTCCAGGTCGCAGAATGTCCAAGTCCCATAATGTTGAAAAACATTTGGAAAAATATCGTGTTGTACTGATTCTCCCAAGAAATTGAAAGTAAAACCAAACAAACAAACAAAAGAATTTTGAATGAAACAAGTAGCGTTATTGACCATTACCCACTTTGATGGAACGTCGAGATTAAATCACAGAAATAATCGTAATCATCTCATTTTGTATGAAATGATTGTCATCATTCTATTGCTTTTCGATAGAAAGTAAAGATTATATAAAAAATTAATGGTGTTTTGTACACTGCTTCTATCAAATGTCTACCGGTAGCATTAGATTGAGTGCTTTTAATTCAATTTAAAAATATGTGTTTTTTTGTTGTCTCTATCCAAGGGGAAGGCAAGCAGTTTCTAGATTATACAGCCTTTGGACATGTTGTATTCTTAGACGTTTTTTAATTTTGTTTATTGTTGCACAATATCATTATTCTATTACACAGTAGCTGGGTCCCGCGGTTTTACCTGCGTAAGTAGTAAGTAAGCGATTTCGAAAAACTCTTTCTTATATGTGCCTACACCATACAAAGAACACACTCTCCCAATTTCAGCTATCTAATACTAGCGGTTTAGGTCGCAGGTTCGAGTCCTGTCAGAGACTAAAAACTTAGAAATCATTTCTTCAAAACCATTACAGCATTTATCAACTAAAACCTGATAAAGCGACAACCATTTTCCAGCACAATATAAAACAATAAAAATCTTATTAAACTGTAATAATAATCCGCCCTACGGTCCGTCGTCGGTCCGAGCTAGGGCGGGCGGGGTAATTACTCGCGCCTTGGATCTCAAGGCGGGCGGCAATTTTATTACCTTCCTACAAGTTTTACTCTCAATTGAGGCTAATTGTAAGAATACTTGACGCTTTTAATCAGATTTTAATTCAATTTTGCTGTTTATTTCTATTGAAAATTGTTTTCTTTGGTCTTATTATTTGTTTAGATTTAGGTAGGTATCTAAAAAGGAATAAGAGTAATTTTAACGAAAAAAAAAAAACAAAAAAAAATTGTCGTAGCAAGTCTTGAACTCGCGTCCCTGCGACTCCTTCACAGCGTGGTAACCAACTACACCACACTAGAGCAATTATTAATCTACCTACAAGTTTTACTCTCAATTGAACCTAATTAAATAAATAAATAAAACATAAATATTTCCCGACGTTACACACAGCGCAATCAAGACTAGGCTTGTACTATGGGTACTAGACAACGGATATACTACAATACTACTACTAATTGTAAGAATACTTGAGCTATTCGGTCTTATCGCCTTCGCTAGACGATTTTAATTACATTTTAATTTATTTTGATGTTTATTTTTATTGAAAATTGTATTTGGGATTTGTTCTGAATTATTATTTGTTTTGATATAGGTAGGTAGTAATCTCTATGGTTTTCGCATAAAATGCGATATCTCAGAAATTTCATGATATAACTTACATACTTAGCTACTGTTTTAGAATCCTCATAATGTGGGCTAGTTTTTAAAACGGTTGAACACATATGTCCAGTACTTTGTTTCTACACCACGGGTGCTCAAAGTTGGCAGATAAAAAACATTAAACTAAAATTGATGTTTAGTGACGTCTTGTACATTATTACGCCCAGCTATCGAATTAATTTAAATGCAATTTAAAAACACCATTAGTAGGGAAGACTAAGAGAAAAAAATGGTGCTATGACTTAAACTGTGGACGTTATACTCATAAATGTGGGAAAAGGTAGAAATTTTCTAAATTTCACGAAAAATGGCCTAGAGCTCGAACGGCTTGGAATAGAAAACTAAAATTCAGGTGATGGATCCACGCCTTGCCCCCGCACACGCACGTGCCGGGTTATCCATTCGTTACGGAACAGCCTGTATAATAAAAAGAAAACAAAACTTAAAACTAAATACAAAACAATAATGGTACAATGGACGCCCTTATTGCTAAAAGCGATTGCCGTATTCTATCCCAGGGATAGACAAGACTAACAACATAAGCTACCTATCTCTTTTCCACATATATTACAGTGGACGGCCTTATTGCTAAAAGAGATAGCCGTATTCTATGCCAGTGCTAAACACGACCAACAACATAAGCTATCTCTTTCCCACATTATAATATTCCAATCTTAAATTGTCTACCCATAATAACAAGTCAGATTCTCAAAGACAACTAAATTAAGGGGCAAATTAAATCGTAACAACCCAGAACTAGTCAACTTAACAAAATCTTGTAGGATCACAACATAATGGAGCTGCGACAGCGACAGATTGCGATAGTCGGGAGTTTGTACACAACTATTCGGTCGCGGTGCGAATTAGACGATGCTATGATACGATTTTGGTTGTTCTAAATTAATTTATAATAATAAATGTTAATATGTATACCTTTACCGTAAGAGCGATGTTAATTAAAAAAAAATCAAGACATGTGAAGGAAAACATCGTGAGAAAACCGACATGTCCTAGGACTCACCACGGTGCGAAAACATAGGACGTTCCCTAATCTGGAGTAGGCTTCCGTGGCGTCTTACTGCCTAACTCCTCTATTGAGAAGCCCTTGCCCTACAGTGGGCTCACAAAAAAATTCTAAATTCATCGCAGTAGCCGCAATAAAATGTGCGATATAAGTTTGTGGTTACTGCTTAATGTAGAACCGATTTCTCATATAATTTGTTTAATAACTTTCAAATAATAATTATCAAACATTATGATTAGAAAATTTATTTTCAAGGAAAAATAGCATTCAAAAATTTTCACTTGCGGCGAGGCTTCAACTCGCGTCTTTGGGTCAGTACCCCAACGTCATTACCAACTAGACTACGCAAGCTCACGTCCCGTGCCGTGAAAACTTCCAATGCTATATTCTCCTTTGATTGTTTACGATTAAGGCTCGTTAGAGCGCCATCTATCTAACGCTACAGGAACAACTTTCCAGTTGTTTACACCTGCGTCGTAATGGTTAACTTTACAGTTAACTCATTAAACGTAAGATGTCGCTTTTTTCCATTACTATAAAATGGGGTACTGACCCAAAGACGCGAGTTCAAGCCTCGCCACAAGTGAAAATTTTTGAATGCTATTTTTCCTTGAAAATAAATTTTCTAAACAAAATAGCCTTGAGCTACATACAAAAATTAATAGAAATTTTAAACATTATGATTTCCAAACGCAACCAGATTGCGACAAGCCACAAATCTCGACCTTTCATGATTTTAGTTTTACCTTATTGTCGCTAGTTACTCCAATGTGAACAAGTCTTTGAAGCTTTCTATTCCCGTCTCTGTCTTACATTCCCTATCGCCCTCACTCTAATTACATTAAGCGACCATTTTTGTAAGCGCTGCTGGGCCGATTCAATTTCAAACTCATTTGTTAGAGTATAAAACAATTTTATTATTAAAAAAACACTGGCGATTTGTTTAGATTGTTACTTTGACTAAGTTAGAGCGTTGGAGATGTTATTAAGTGATATTATTTTAGCATATTTTTATGTTGTTTAGGTTTAATATTAGTACAACAAATTGTTGGCCTAACATATACATATCTCTCATCTAAACGCATATATCAAATCCGTGGCCTTAGAGGGTAAAACATGTCTGATAGCAGTCGTTAGGTCGAGTTAGACACCTTAGGGCGACCTGACTACTTTACCACTAAGGGAGCCACACCAATATAATGATTGTTACCTCTAATAGCAGTCATTAGGTAAAGTTAGAGTGCCACTAAGTGAGCCACACCACCATGGTGGTTATGTCTGATAGCAGTTGTTAGTCAAGTTAAAGACCTAAGAGCGACCTGACTACTCTACTAAGGGAGTCACACAACTAATCTCTGATAGCAGTCAACCTTATGTTTCGTTTTTAATTTTTAAGAATAATAATGATTAAGTCATCGGATTCTTAAGGGCGTACCGCAAGGCTTTATCCTTAGACTGTATTTTTTCTTAATCTATAATAACGATCCACTTTAAAATACGTTTCCTTAGGTACATACGAGTTTTCATGCATTTCATTGACACGCACAGAAAACAGATTTTTTCAATTTAATCTTAGTATACTTATCTACATATTACCTAATTTAATTGAATGAATAAAAGAAAAGAAAAAACACATCCCGGAACTAAAAAAAAAACAAAAATGTTCAATACAAAATCCGTTATTAAAAAAAAATTCCAAAATAAAATAACAAGGTATCATTACGGTCGATGTACGGAACACTTATTTTGCAACGTAATATAGTAATTAGGGTTCAACGTGCTGTTAACTCTGCGGGGTACCTGTGTGACAATATCAGAGATCTTTTTATGTAGCTAGGGTTCCGTTGACGCTTTAACAAAACGGGTAATGTAAGAAAGAGAGGGTCTTTGAAAAGATATTATAACGCTAGGTACTTGTTTTTTTTTCGTATTTGTGTGAATTACATCTAGTCTCGTTGGTGGACGTCCAACGCTGCGCTTTCCGATCCGCGGTCTCCACGAGATGGACGGACGACTTAGTTAAGGCCGCGGGTTCACGATGGATGCAGGCCACTTATGACCGAAGCATCTGGAAATCTATGAGGGAGGCTTATGTCCAGCAGTGGACTTCTTACAGCTGAAATGATGATGATGATGACATCTAGTCTAGATGCATAATAAAATTAATTACTTTATTCCCGGGTCTTAATCGCCTATCTTTATTTTAAATTATCTTACCTCGATTTTCGTCTATACTACTACAATTTAATAGTCTTTGTCGCGAGAATCTAAACTGAGGTCAGCAGTCGTGAGGTCTCTAACTTGACCTAACAACTGCTATCAGAGATAACAACCGGGACCAACTGCTTCACGTGCCTTCCAACTTTCAATGCATGGAAGAAGCTCGAGATTTTTTGACACAATCATTATCGGTCACCCATCCAGGTAATGACCGCGACAGACGTTGCTTAACCTGTTCGACTATAATCTCTATCGTGTTCATAATACGTAAACTGAAGTCGTGTTCATATAATTAAAAACTTTTCAATTGACGAAACCAATACAATATCCTACAGAACCCTCCAACAAGCTATTGACTTAAACAAGTCCATTACATCACCGCTGTCGGGGGTTCGATTCCCGGCCATTAATACAGTCAGATCACACGCCCGCGGCATGCAAACTGTTAACATAAACATTGTACGACTCTATATTATTAGTAGAGATCTAAGATTGAGTTTGATATGAAGATAATATGATTTTAGATTTGAACAGAACTTGTTTAGAAATAATTTAAGCACAACATTTACAATATTTAGAGCGGTGTTGGTCTAGTGGTAGATGCCCCGGCTTTCATTCCGAGAGTCGTGGGTTCGAATCCAGGCCGACCGCGCACCAATGTCTTTTTCTTTAAGAAAAAGCTATGTGCGTTAATAACATCGCTCTTACGGTGAAGGAAAACATTGTGAGGAAACCAACATGTCCTAGGACTCACCACGGTCCGAAAACATGGGATATTCAGTGTTTTCTATGTATCATATGTATGAATTTACAAAAAAAAGTATAATATGTAGTATATCCGTTGTCTAGTACCCATAGTACAAGCCTAGTGCTTAGTTTGGGGCCAGATTGCGCTGTGTGTAACGTCATGCAATATTTATTTATATTTATTAAATAATAATGGAGATATTAATAAAAAATAAACACTAAATCTTACACTAAAATCTATAGACTTTACTTCCGTTATCGCAATGTTGTATTGAAATTAGGGACATTTTTCGGTTTAAAAATCGCGTGGTGGTGGAGCATTGAAATGATGCTAAAAGTAATAAACACCACGCTATTAAAACCGAAAAATGTCTTTAATTTCACTAAATCTATTTTATAAGTAGGTATGCTAGGTGACCCGGCGAACTTTGTTACGCCCTAGAGAAAGAAAATCCTATGTCCGTCTCCTGGTTCTAAGCTACCTCCCCACCAATTTTCAGCCAAAACGGGTTATATCTACATACAAAGATATAAGCTGGTTGCGCTTATATCTTTGTATGTTTGTTCGACGATAACTTAAGTAGGTACCGTTGCCCTGATTGAACGACACATACGAAATCCGGAATAACGCGGATAAAACCGCGTGGCACAGCTAGTTATCACATCAAAGCAAGTAAATAAAATAAAAAAGCTCATCTTAAACATTATTGATATTAAATTGTGTAGCAAATTGAAATTTAAAACAATCGTTTAGTACAATATGAGGGTGAGACCGTTTTGCGTGTCATTTGTGTGGACACAGTGTAGGGAACGCAGTAGGGTAACGTAGTAGGCGAATTCGTAATGAAATATTCTCTTACAGTCACGTAAAATGCCCCACGAATGGTTTTTTTGTTAACTTCACAAATCGTGTCTGAAAAAATTGCATATGAAATTAAAGACATCATTTTCGGTTTTAATCGCGTGGTGTTTATTACTTTTAGCATTGTTTCAAGGCTCAACGTTTAAATTTCTTACCTATATGGGTACTAATATTAAAAATACATTGGTATTAAAAAAAAATATTTGTAGAATTATGCCTTTATCCAGCAGTAGAACATCCAAAGTCATTCGCGTTAAATAACTTCGTCTGCATACTTCGCCGTCTGTTTCACCTCAACTGTGTCCGTCCATTATTACATTACACATACAAAGGGAGCTCAAGAGATGTTATCAACGCAACGATTAACGTCCCGAATCGAATCGACTCGATTATTCGCAACAAATTACTCGGAATATAATCGATTATTCTTTAATAGTGACATTGGAATACTGCAACTTTATGGGCAGATGTTTTTCAACAATTATAAAAAATATGTGTATTCTTCTGTTGGTATAGTGGTGTGTTTCACCTACTGTAAGTGTTGTCAGGGCGCCCTTAGGCCTCTAACTTGACCTAACGACCGTAAAGTGGTGTGTCTCTCCTAGTGTTTAAGTTGTTCATGTAGCTCGAAAGCCTCTAACTTGACCTAACGACTGCTATCTGAGAAAACAACCGTATAGTGGTGTCTCTCTCTTAGTGTTAGTGTTGTTCAGGTAGCTCTAAGGCGTTTAGCTTGACCTAACAACTGCTATCAGAGATAAAAACCGTATAGTAATGTGTCTTACAGTGTTGTCAGGTCGCCCTAAGGCCTCTAACTTGACCTAACGACTGCTATCAGAGATGACAACGATTTGAAATGCGATATTCATTCATTCTAGTAAATTTGGGTGCGTAACATTACCATACCCCGATGGCAAGTCTTTTCTTGAAATTATGTTTGAGTTGTGCGTTAATAAATTATTCTGTCACGTTTTCCTTTTACATACAGTCGTATTAAACATAATTTTATTCTTTTCAGTTGTCGCACACTGGTTCACACCCGAAAAAAA
The DNA here is from genome assembly GCA_958496205.1 of Idaea biselata. Lineage (NCBI taxonomy): Eukaryota > Metazoa > Arthropoda > Insecta > Lepidoptera > Geometridae > Idaea > Idaea biselata. The sequence goes on from OY292404.1 coordinate 8,736,433, forward strand.
CCCGGACAAAAAGAATCCAACATCCTCGATGGAACAAACCACAATGCAACAAAACAAATAACAATAAAAGCAGTAACATACTTCTATCTCTTTCTTCTACATCTATCTCTTTCTCACTGGCTCCCCGCTGACTCGTTAGCGGCGACTAAATACAGTAACATAATAAAACAGAAAAATAAGTAAAAAAAAATCGACATTGACAGTTTTACCAATATTTTGAAGCAGTTACGTAGCTTTTATTGCCTAGAAGCTAAGATTGATAATCGAGTGACAGTTAAGAGATAGCATGGTGCAGTTTTAGTAGAGTGACATTTGTTTAAGGCGTTCTCCCAATATGTTGTTACGGTGAATAAAAATCTATTTTTCTGTTTTTAATTGGGACAAATTGTAGTTTGAAGGGGGCTTTCGTGCAGTAACTTTTTGAAATGATTTTTGCGATTGTTATTCAGAGCAGGGTTTATTTAATTTGGTAGTGATTTTTTGAAAACATTGCCCTTAATTATATTTTTGACACTGAGTTAGTTTTTTGGGGATAAGTAAACGATTTTTTATTAGGTTATGGTGAAGAATGATTGGCCAAATGGTGTTGGAAAATAACTTGTTTGGTTATTTTATATTTCGACAGGTTAGTTATACGTCTGTCTGCTGTTTCTGTTTTGTGATGTCAGTACACCTCAGGAAGATATTTGTAAATATATCGAAACATAGTTTTAATAATAAAATGATAAAAATAATAAACGCAACGCGATTAAATCCAGATAATTAGTTAAATTTCAATCTGAATCGCGAAAACAGAAGATAGTTTTATTCTTTGTGTGTGTTATATAAAAATGTTTTGGTGCTAAAATAATGCCACAATAAAAAAATGTTTCATCAATGGTAACTTTAAACGAAATGTATTGTTCTAGACGTCTATGCAAAAATAATATTATGTTCTACAACTTTCGAAAAATCGTTTTACAGACATGCTTGAAATGTTAAACACAGCAGGGTACCTAAGTATTATTGACCATATCCATATCTATTAGAGACTAGAAGGAGAAAGGTCGCCTGATAGTCATCCATTTCAAACTCGTCTCTGCAGGAGGAGCTTTACCTACTAGTTCCAAAGTCAAACTGTTCGGGAAATTACAAAAGATAGATCAAAATTCGAATGTCGTTGTTAGAATATCCACCATCTTGGAAATCGAAGGTTTGAAACGTTAAACACAGTAGAAAAGTCTTTTTGACCATATCCTACTGCAAATGGATTTGCCAAAGTTTTTACAAGCAGCCGCCTGCTTGCGGCAAAACACTAATAACAACTTACTCTAACGTTTTCTAAGGAAATTTGACCCGTGTAATAACAGAGCCCGATCCAAACACAGATAAACTTGCACAAAGCAAGCTCCTTTGAAATGTATCGGAGGCTTTACGTTTGCCGGCTTCTTACTGCTTTTATGTGCAGTAACATTATACTTTGAGAAATTATGCTCTTGATGTAGCTGCAGATTTCAGTTTAGCTGTTGACCATCAAAACTTAAAATTATTATTAGAAATTTACAGCACCAAACTGTGTAACCACGGCAAAATTCAAAAATATGTTTATTTAAGGGCCCTATTCTGAAAAACTGAAAATCCATGTCGGGCGCATCGAAAATTGTTGATTATTTCATGACGTAATGTCGTAGAACTTTTTTTTGTGTACAGATTGTAGGCGACATTGTTTCCAATATTTTAGTGCAGTTTCCATACAAATATGTCGAAACGTATTGAAGCCTATCGACATTTTAGCCAAATCAGACATTTTTTGTCTAAAATTTGGATAGGCTTTGCACCAATAGGAGGTTCTTGTCTTAAAACTACACCAAAATGTAGGAAACAACCTACAATCTGTGCACAAAAAAAGTTCTACGACATTCCGTCATGAAATAATCAACAATTTTCGATGAGCCCGACAGGGATTTTCAGTTCCAAGGTCGTTGGCGTATATACTCCTCTTAATAATATATTCACATGATCGTTTTTAAACGTTTGTAATCTAGTGTGTCTTCGGAACGCGACCTCCAATGAGAAGAAGACACAATAATCTCATTGGTGATCATCATGTGATTCGCATTATCGCATATTGAGAACTAAAGTGGAACCGGAGCAATTACATATTATCTATACATTAATCATTACAAACATAATAAGTCCGAGAGTAAGGCATTGAATAGAGTTACCCCATTTCATCCCATGGGTGTCGTAAAAGGCGACTAAGGGATCTGGACGCGATGGATCTGGATCTAGTGGATCTTGAGTTCTCCCTGCTCGGTGGTGATTAAACTGCTTGATCTCTAGGAGGGTTGGTGACAGGCAGGCGGCTTATGTTAATGGGTAACACAATGTTAGCTCAAATTTGTTGGATTTTGTCCTAATATAAATCAATAGTGACCCCTGGGTGGTACCAAAGGAGTATACCAATATACCTATTGGTTTTTTTTTTTTTTTTTTAATTGCACGACGTTACACACAGCGCAATCTAGTCCCAAACTAAGCACTAGGCTTGTACTATGGGTACTAGACAACGGATATACTACATAATACTACATATTATGCTTTTTTTTTGTAAATACATACATACGATACATAGAAAACACTGAATATCCCATGTCTTCGGACCGTGATGAGTCCTAGGACATGTTGGTTTCCTCACGATGTTTTTCCTTCACCGTAAGAGCGATGTTATTAGCGCACATACCTTTTTCTTAAAGAAAAAGACATTGGTGCGCGGTCGGTCTGGATTCGAACCCACGACTCTCAGAACGAAAGCCGGGGTATCTACCACTAGACCAACACCGCTCTCAAGCGACCAAGCGTTTGCTTTAATTCTCCTTCTTCTTCTCGGTTCTCTACCACTAGGCACACTACACTACGACTAGGTTTAGTGGTAGATATGACTGACTGTCATTCCGAGGTTCGTAGTTTCGATTCCTGGCCGACCGCGCATCTATGTCTTTTTCTATGTGCGCTATGAGCATCGCTCTTACGGTGAAGAAATCATACCAAGCCAATATGTACCTACTTTAAAAAAAAAGTAACAAGTACTGTATAAAAAATACCCTATAAATAATCCTAAAACCCACTTTCACCATCAAATTCACATAAATAACCAAAGTTTACTTTGAACACCTCCGAACAATCAGTTTCCAAAATCGTATGGCTACTTAAAGTAAATCCTTTTATAGAGCGAAACAAAAAATACTTAATACCACTAATACGCCCATAAACTTTAAAGAAAAAAATGTTTCGTCCTTCTTTATTAAGGGACCGGTACACGGTCAAACAAACGCTCAAACCGGAGTCTTTCTTTCAATCTCAAACCGGAGTCTTTCTTTCTTTCAAACTGCAAACTAAAACTTGTAAAGATGGTTTATACATACCCATTGGGTAAAGTGCAATACAAGGTTTGAAAATTGAAAATGTGTGCCCTACGGTTTTACCAGCGAAAATCCAATATTTCCCGATCCCGCGGAAATATCGGAAATATTATAAAGTAGCCTAAGTATGTGTTAATCCAGATAACCAGCTATTTTTATACTTACCATGTTTCATAGCAATAGGGTAGAGTGGAGAGAAGAGCCTTTGCCCTGCAGTGGCTAAAAATAAAATAATCCTAAATAATGTTAAAATCCGTTGCGGAATTCAGATAAGATTAAGAAGTAAATAAATAAACAAACAGATAAAAACAGCCAGTTTGTGTAGAAAACACTGCTACTGTTTTATAAGCGTACGCTAGATTTGACCGTGCACTGAACGCTTATTTTTTTAACCCAGCGGCTAACACAGTGGCTGACCCCTGGTGCACCACAGCACGGCACAGTGCAAACAAATCGGCTTGTGTTGTATTTCAAGAGTCTCTGCTTTCTTCGCGGTACAATAACCTAACTTAACCTAACGACTGCTAGCTGAGATAACAACCGGGTCCAACTGCTTAACGTGCCTTCCGAAGCACGGAAAAAAATAAAAATAATTATAAACAATTGAAAATTATATAGTACCTACTTATTTAAAACTACATACACCTTCCGACATATTTTTCCAAATTATATTCAAATCCGTTGCACAATTCAGATAACATTTAGAACAGATTGACGAAAACAGCAAGTTTGTGTAGAAAACACTGCTACTGTTTGATAAGCGTACGCTAGATTTGACCGTGCACTGAACGCTTTATTTTTTTCAACCCAGCGGCGAACAGTGGCTGACCACTGGTGCACCACAGCACGGCACACAGTGCAAACAAATCGGCTTGTGTTATATTTCAAGAGTCTCTGCTTTCTTCGCGGCACAATAGCCTGTTTTTACGCTGTGTGCAAAATGACCACAGAATATTATTGTAGTTTTTGTCGTCTGTTTGTCCATTGATAGTGAAGAGGATTATGGGGCTTATTGAGGTTTTTGAGGTCTGGAGTGCGAGGTATTCTTGTATTGAACAGAATAAGAAAGATTGGGTTTGAAATAAAGTTTTCAAGTTACTTTGAAGCTGTAGTACCTATTTTATATGGCGATTCAATCTTAGAATTTAAATTATTTTAACGGGTTTGTTAAATATTTTATTAAATATTTTTATAGGTAGATAATAGAAGAACAGATAGACAGAAAAACGTATAAGCAAATGATTCTAAAATGGTTCTTTTAGTTTCTTAGGGTTCCTTGCCAATCGTAAGAAATAAAAAGGAGCGCGTTTTCTGCAACTATTAGGTACCTACCTACACTCTGGGTACCTATTTACACATTATCTACTAATAAAATTTGTGAGGCGTATAACATGAGTTCACAAATCTTAGATGATTATGAGTGGTCCAGTATCACGGGGCTATGAAGCCCCGGAGCCTTTGAAAGGCGTTCGTGGAGCCGAAACCATCACGTAGAGGCCCGCTTCTATAACAATTTTACTCCCAAACTATAAAGTGGACACCAAGCCGGCGATTATTCAGCCAAAGAAAACCACACCACTATCACAATTTGGTACGGAACTCTAAAATGAGCACTGGACTCGTGAACGCAACACAAACGTTAAAATTATTTTTACTGCTAACGCAAGTCTAACACTTCATCATTGGATGGCGCTAGTGGTAAAAATACATCGCGGTATCGTTGCATTTTTGTGTACCTAAATCACGTTTGTGGTATGGGAGCCCCTGTTTTTAGTATTTGTTGTTGTAGTGGCTACAGAAATATATCTTCTGTGAAAATTTCAACTGTCCAGCTATTATGGTTCATGAAATACAGCCTGGTGATAGACGGACAGACAGCGTTGTCTCAATTATAAGGTCCCGTTTTTACCCTTAGGGTACTGAACCCTAAAAATGGCAAAGTAGTGTTATTATTAATCAGCTCCAAAGCTTCCTAACTAGTTCTTCAACTTAGCAACTAACCTAACATAGGTAAGGTAAGTACCTAAACCTAACGCCTACCTAACTGAAAACTCGAACAAAATCAAATTTTTCCGCGAGTTTCCACAATATGTACGGACCTACCTATATACCTACCTAGTAACTACACATGTGGGCTCTGTACCAAGGTGTTTCAGGATTCAGGGGGTGTGGGGTGCAAGTGGGGAGAGGGGGGTGCCTGAATTCGATTCCCAGCTATTGAAAAGTTTCAAGAGGCGAAAAGCTTCGACAAACGAAGCTAAGTGAATTTTGTGCCCTCGTAAAATACAGGGGCGGATTTTGGGATCTATTATTTTTATTTAGAAAGAAAATCGTACGTCCACTGAGCCGTACCGGCCGCAACACGCGCACCGCGTGAAGCAGTTTTCTATGATACATGTCACTGTATATCATTGACGAAGTATAACATCAAATTATATGCTGAATTTTTCTATAAATTCAATCTTGTTGGCCACTATAAAATTTTATTTATGGACTTTTCTTATCGTGGATACGGCTATAATAAGAAAGGTACGAGTTGGCAGCGGCCCACATGAGGCGGCAGCGGACGACGTGTCGCGGCGACACTACTGGTTTCTATGTATTTCTATGAAGCTTTCATAGAAATACATATTACATAGAAACCAGTTTAAACATATTTTAAACATTTTTCTTAAATCATCAAAGACCATAGCTGCTGTAAATAGATTTGGCAATATTTATACGGGCGGCCGCCTGGCTGACGTCAACCCCCATTTGGGGCAAGCAGTTTACCCGCCACCATGCCGAAGATCGTGTGAAGTGGAGGCGTAAAAGTAGGAAAGCGGACCCCGGGCTCTCAAGAGAGATGCAACCGGGAGCAACGCTCGGATGATGATGATGAGTTTACTCGCCACCATGCGGGGAGAACGCTAAGTTCGCTAGTCGCCTCTTTTTTAGATTTCGGTAAAACGGGAACCCTTTTACAAAGTCTTCTGTTTTTCTGTCTTTTACGTCAGACTTCTGTCTCTTACTTCAGTCTTCTGTATTTTACGTCAAACTTCTGTCTTTTACGTCAGACTTCTGTTTCTGTCTTTTACCAAGCTGTGATCACAAACCGTGATAACTAGACAGTTAAAATCACATATTGATGTTTTTCTGTTAATGCTACTTATACCAAGAAATAATATAAACAGAATAAAATAAATGTGTGGGGTTCTCACACCACAAACGTGATTTTGTGTGATAATAGTACGGAGTCCTTCGTGTGCGCGTCCGACTCGCGCTTGGCCGGTTTTTTTTTCAACGCCTATCTATTATTATAAATCCGATAATCCGTAATATTCTAAGTCCGTCCCTGCGCGGGCGGCTTGGTTCCAATTTTTATCAATCCCATTTCATTTCCCCTTACGAAAGTTTTCCTCCAATTTCGCATTCTCACCCCCGCCCATTTAGAGTTGCGAATTTATATCGATAAAAGAAAATGACATTTTTTATCTCCAATATTAAAAAAAAAAATGAATTAGACAGTCCAATTCTAGATGAAGGTCTTCGTTTTTAGGGTTCCATAGCCAAATGGCAAAAAACGGAACCCTTATATTTAAATTTACAGACTACTATTTGACTCATCTATCTGAAGAAAAAATGTCAAAAACATACCTATAACATACCCAAAATGTCACATAGGTCTAGGGTTAAAAAAACGTATACTGTACAATGTACATACTAATATTGAAAACGCGAAGTATTATTTTCTTAGTGACGTATGCAAAATTGTTTGCAAATATCTTAATGTGTATCTATAGTACACTTTTTTACTCGTTGCACTCATTGGATCGTAAAAAGTTGCTTGCTTCTCTCGCAAACTAGCCGTACCCAGAGGTTTCACCTCGATTTCACCACCTCACACCAAGAATATAGGGATTTCAAAAGTAGCCTACGTCGTTCACCAAGCTCCCATCTATCTTTTTACCAAAATGTATCAAAATCGGTTAACAGGTTTAGTCGTGAATACATACCTAATAAACAGACAGACAGCGTTACTGTCTCATTTACAGCATTAGTATGTTATAAATGCAAAAGCGAAGTGCCGCAAACATGCCTAAATTGTGTTAGATGGTAAAACACAGATGCAAAGATTCAGCGCGTGAGTCACCGATGCGACGCACCGGTAGACTAATTCGTAAAGTCAGTGCTCCTGGATTGAGTAAAGATGCGTTGTTGGTTCGAATCCCGCTCAGCCTAGACTATGCGTTGTGTTTTTGCAGAAGTATTTTTCTTCAAAATATTTCTAACATAAGTATGATTTTATCGACTATCGATACAAACCTTTTCCCAACCCTACCATTTTAAACATTAAAGTATTTCTCGAGAGACGCGCGCGGCTATATCAAGAGATCATTTCGCTGTTATTACACGGCTAAATTCAATCGACAGACCTTTTACACTGACACTTCCTTATTACTGCTGATTCACTCAACTTGGCCGGGTTATTATCAACCATTACCGTGATATTAGTTACCTTTTTCCTATCTACCCCCTTACTTATAAACGACATGCAGAGTCCCGCAGTTTTACCCGCGTAAGTCCCGATCCCGTGGGAATATCGGGTTCAAAATTAGCCTATGTTACTCCTCGATATTGTAGCTTTCTTCTGGTGAAATATTTTTTGAAATTGGTCTAGTAGTTTTTGAGTTTATTATTTTGAGTTCGACTCACACTTAGCTCTATTTTTTGATATTGGTTTGAAAACACACATAAAAAGTCTTAATAAAACAAAACACACTGACAATCGAGTAACAGAGGTCCCGTTTGTTGCTTCTAACGTACGGAACCCTAAAACCGCTTAATATAATAAACCCTAAGAGCCACTAAACAGTGGTATTAGGGATATTAGTAGTAAGTATTATAATATCATAATGGCGATCATTATGAACTTCATGGTGTGATGCTTTCATAGAATATGGTGCTAATAATTTTGTATGTGTACCTACAGTATGATGTTAAATTATAAAAAAAAATAAAACCGTCGGATCTTATTCATCGTGTTCATTTTGTTTGTAAATTGTGATGTAATGTACATCACAATTTACAAACAAAATATTGACATTATTTTTACGAGATATTGAAACTACCGCCTAATTATTAAAAAAAACTAAAAACTTAACAAATTAAAAAATAATTATTTTTAAATTTTACTTATAAATTATTTTTAAAGTAGTTAGGTGCCTTCAATATTTCTTATCATTATTTAAAAAAGAAACCAATGTACTTGTTCAATTTATCTAACTAGATACTTAATTTATTAAGTCATTATAATACTAGCTGTGCCCCGTGGTTTCATTCACGTTGTTACCGATCCTGTGGGAATATCGGGAAAAAAACCTATATCCATCTGTAAATCGGTTCAGTCGTTTTTGCGCGCGGTCTTGGTTTAGTTAGAACATTTTCTATGGACTTACAAGACAAGTTGCAGGTTGAAAGAAAGTTTTCACAATTTCAACCGTCCTATAGGCTTTTATCGCTTGAATTTAAAAAAAAACATAATTACTTTTAACATTGTCGGAATTCGACATTTTGGGAATATCAACATTTTGAGAAATTCAACATTTTGGTAAGCTCAACATTTTGGGATATCCAACATTTTAGGAAATTCAAAATTTTGGGAATTCAACATAATGAATAATTAAATATTTTGGGAATTCAACATATTTTTGGCACTGCAACATTGTTGAGTCAACATTTTGGCACTGCAAATTCTCCATTACCAAAAACTTTCTTCAGCTGTCATATAACTTAACCCTTTACCGCATGGAATTTTTGTTTTTGTTTAAAAAAATACAGTGGATATTTGAGCCTATTTATAGCCTAGGAAAAATATCTAAAAAAATCTAAACATGTTTCCAAAGAGTATATTTAGAAAAAACTATTTGTTCCAGATATGGAACTGTATGCGTTAGTGGTAATGAAATAGGTTGTGCCATATTGGGAACACCATGCAGTCGATGCAATGACATAATTTTTAAATATTACTAATTAACAAAACAAGTTTTTATGAAGAAAAAATAGTTTTTAATTAAACTAAAGGTTCATGGAAAGATTTAATACAATTACGATCTTTATTTAGACAAAAATGCATCATACATTTTTCGCAACGAACAAATGACTTATGATCGCAATATTTGCAACGCTGCCGATCTCCATTCCATTCACTCGCCAGCCTAATTCTTAGCACAATTATTCGTGTTTTTATACATGGGCCGGTGCAGCCACTAAAAAGACGGGTCGGGTCTTGAACTTCCCTCTGTCTATCATCTAGTTGGGCTTGCTACATCTTAGATCACATCATTTCTTACCATCTTGGAGATAGTGCTCAAATGGTCACCTAAGTACGGAAACGTACCCTAAAAAACGATAAGCTTCACTCGCTCGGTCAGTTATAAGTACCTATTTAAACTTTAAATAATAGCACACACACCCAAAAGTATAATTTGTTAATTGAAAAATAAAAAAAATGCTACGCTAAATAATATTTCACTACTGCATTTTGTTCCATATATGTCCGAGTACCTAACTGAATGGTGTGCCATATATGGCTAGTATATTTTTCCTTTAATGCATGGAGTGCCATATTAGGCACAATGTTTCCTAGCTATTATCAGTAAGTTGTAATTAATTTTTCTTACGTTTCTTGCCGTAGAATCGTAGTGGATCCATTATATTTACACCGCAAAATAACAACCAATTTATTTTATCGATAGAACACAAAATATATGCAATGCAATCGTTGCAAATGAGAGCGGCGTACAAAATGGCGAAACCTCAACTTTGTACATCAATCTACCCGCAACAGAAAATAACAAGAAGCTGCAATTGATGTTAATACGTTTCAACACTCACGTGCTATTAGATTGTTTATTTTATACAAACATAGACTGTGTATCATTCAAATTATACTTAAATTTCTTTAGCGTGCCATATCTGGCACGAGATGCGGTAAAGGGTTAAGCAGTAACAAAGTAACCTTTATGTTAAAAATATAAGTAGAATATGATTTAGAGGAAATTAAATAGCTTTACCTTATCTAGTAATCTACTTAATCTAATTATTGCCACTTTTGACCGTAATGGACTTATTCTAATAAATATAAATCATACTTTATATTTATTGTGTTTTAATAGATTTCATTTCGAGTTAGGTGGCGAATGGGCCCCTTCAAAACTGGGACCGGGGCCCAGTCGCCACTCCAAATTTTTGGTGGCGTCGACTGGGCCCACATCCTAATCACCATTTAAATGTCTTTAAATTCAATACAACATCGCGAAAACAGAAGAAACATCTAGATTTAATTTCGTTTTAGATTTAATTTAGTTCTTAATCATTTACCTATAGTAGGTATTGATAATTTGTCTAATTATATAAAAAATAACTTTTGTAAATGAAACTCTCACAACACCCTGTAAGTACGAACATAATGCCCCGCACACAATAATGCGGCGTGTCGCTCCGTATAATTGGCATACGCACCGCGACACGGCAGCACCCCGGTGTGACGGGGCCTTAAACCGTGAGGATTAGCACATTAACACCTTTTTTGTTAGTCGGATAATACATGGCCATGTTAAGATGTGTTAATACGTGTGGAATTTTTGTGGGTTTTATAGAAATAACGTCCTTTTTCCTACGAATAAGTTAAATCGCTCTTACAGTGAAGGAAAACATCGTGAGGAAATCCACGGCTTAGTAAGCTCCAGACGTTGAACCGTTCTTTCCTCTGGGCATGGCTGACTAGGCTTGGAGGGTGTCAAAGGTGCTGGGCAAGCCTAGTCCAGCCAGGGGCTGTCAAGTGGGGAAGTTACACCTATTATCATAGGCATGATAGTGCCTATGAGAGAATGTTACGAGGACTTTATAACCCCCGTGGAGGTGGTTATAAAGTCCTCGTAACATCGTTGTTACGGCGCTCGAAACGGTGTGGAGTAGTGTGGACAAATGCTAAAAAAATCTATTTATATAGAAAACGCTTTGTCCTGAGTTACTGACTGACTGATCAACGCACAACCGCCGCTGATAGTAGAGAGCGAAATTTTAATAGTGTGTTTCTTATGTTATGGACAAACCCTTTCTTATCGGATGCCTCTATCATAAGTTATTATGATAGAGGCATCCGATAAGAAAGGGTTTTTCAAAATTCGCTGGCGCAACCCACACACACACACACAGCTTCCTTGCTTTACACAGCTAGTAAATAACGAAGCAACGCGATTAAAAACGAAAAAGAGTAAAATATTAATAGGTACCATTTACAAATACGAGTATTATTAAATAACACCAGTCTCGTGAACAAGCCAGTTGAAATTACTGGCGAAATATCGAGCTCAATCAAAAACAAATTAAAACATAGTAAATACCCCGTTATTTAATAATATTTGTAGTGAAATGAACCATGTAAGTTTAAAATCGTATATACCACCATTACCACCATACCATTGGTAGGTACCTACCAATGGTATGGAGTACCATTCGTACCATATTATCAAAATGCCAACTTCGCAAAACACCACAAATAGATACCACTTGCAGTTATGAATTGAAAATGTTGGACTACGGTACCTAATGCTAATTTATTTCCCACTGAATGTTTGCTAAATAGCAGTAATTGCGCAATCTCCTAAAGCCTCGAATCGCTGTAAATAAAACTGAATTCAATGACTGAGGAAGACTGCCAATTTCCAGGGAAATAGTAAAGAAAATGCATTCACTCCTATGCAATTAGGGTTCAGTACAAGTTGTAGAATGCTGCGGTGTTATTATACTACAGCCTTTGTGGCGGAACCCCACGCTGCGACGCAAAAGGTTGCGGGTTCGATTCTCGCTTGGGACAGGTATTTATGCTGACCATAAATGTTTGTTTCAGGTTCTGTGTGTGTCTATGTCTATCTATTTATAATTAAAAAAAGTATGTTGTACCTATATCCGTTGTCTAGTATCCTATAGTACAAGCCTAGTTGCACACGCAACGTCTTGCATTATTCTTATCCTTACGTAAAGAAAGAATAAACCTTAAGTGGGTCAAAAAGCTGTGGCCAGCAAACATACACAGTCACAGCGCTGGTCTTCCGGAAAGGTCTAGAAAGATAGGGTAAGATATGACTGACCTGGGCCAAAGCCAGGACAGGCCAGGACAGGGGGACTGCGGAGCTCTCGAGCAAATCATGCACACCCTTGAACCTGGGGGCGGACTTTATTTTAACGAAAAATGTTTATTCATTCTTTTAGTCATAAAAATAAAAAAAAAAACAAAAATCAAAGTACGTTTATTCATTAGGATATTAGCAAGATACTTATCTCTTTGAAATGTCATTTTTTTTTATGTTTAATCTACTCTACTGTGTCTTCGGAACGCGACCTCCATGACATGAGAAGAAGACACAAGAAACTCATGGGTTTTTTTTTGTATATTTTTTTTGCAGTAATCATGTGATTATCATTGTCGCATATATATTATTGAAGAAAAGTGGAACTGGAGCAATAATCTATACTATAATAATCCTTACTTGCATTACAAGAGCGAAAGTAACTCTGTCTGTCTGTCTATCTGTTCAAATAAGTTATAACATACAAAATAATAAACATAAAAAAAATAATTTACTTAAAACACTATCTCATCCACAAACACACAACCCGCACCAACACCGCCCAAACCGCCCCGGGACCCACCACCAGAGTTCTGTGGTGCCAGCCTTGCATTCCTTTCCTACACTCTAGTCATGTCTTTTGTACTACGGTTCCACTTCTTTCTTTGCGATTTGAAAGTTTGTCAACTTTGAAAGTTCTTGTCACGGAAAAAGGCAAAGCTTTCTCAATACTATGACCTCTACGTTTATTAATAAAGATCAAATACACGGGCGACACTGACACTGCAACTTTTCCTGTAGAACCCACCACTCAGTACATAATATGCTCGAATGTCTTTATATGTGTTCTGTAGGTGTGAGCTCTAGGTAAAATTGCAGTGTCAGCGTCTGTCGCGCATTTTGACTTTCAGGGCCTGAACGTTAAAATACACGACACTAACTCAGGCTATTAAGGTTCAGATCAATAAATAAATAAATATTGCACGACGTTACACACAGCGCAATCTAGCCCCAAACTAAGCACTAGGCTTGTACTATTTGTACTACACAACGGATATACTACATATTATACTTTTTTTTTGTAAATACATACATAATATGATACATAGAAAACACTGAATATCCCATGTCTTCGGACCGTGGTGAGTCCTAGGACATGTTGGTTTCCTCACGATGTTTTTCCTTCACCGTAAGAGCGATGTTATTAGCGCACATACCTTTTTCTTAAAGAAAAAGACATTGGTGCGCGGTCGGTCTGGATTCGAACCCACGACTCTCAGAATGAAAGCCGGGGTATCTACCACTAGACTAACACCGCTCTCAATGCTTTGACTATAGAGTGAAAATCTCGTAACTTGTACAAGCCACTTTTACAATGAATGAGTATCGTTAATCGCGTTATGTTTTCCATTTCCACTGTCGTCAGACGTCGTCGCAATGTTCCTTCATTTCGTAATTACTAATACAAACTGAGTACCGGTGATTAACGACATAATTATGATACCGTTGCGCAAAACGGTTTCATTGAAAACCGGTAAAACCGGTTCAGCCGGACTCGCGTCCGTACCTATAGGGTTCCGTACCATTGTCTCCGAAAAAAACATAGCATGTTCTTAGTACTCCGACCTGCTTAGACTAAAGACTAAAAATCTCGTAACTTGTACAAGCCACTTTTACAATGAATGAGTATCGTTAATCGCGTTATGTTTTCCATTTCCACTGTCGTCTGACGTCGTCGCAATGTTCCTTCATTTCGTAATTACTAATACAAACTGAGTCCTACCGGTGATTAACGACGTAATTAGCGTTGCGCTCAACGGTTTCGCTTAGAACCGAATAAAAATCGGTTCATTCGGACTCCGTACCTATACGGACGTTAATAAAAACCGATAATTTTATATTTTCCCTGGTCTTAATCGCGTAGTTTTTAACTTTTTATTTTTCTTACCTCAACGTTTCGACCACCAAAATAGAATGGGCGCCCTCATCGCTAAAAGCGATTTCTTCCAGGCAACCTTAAGATGGAGGAAAAACTGTTACATGAACATTTAATTAGTAATTATTCTCAATAATTTCATTTTATTTGATACAATTTGATCCGTAATGTGTTTACTGAAGATTTGCATAGGATCTTCGGAGCAAAGAGCAGAATGGAGCTTTCTTGAGCAGAAATACACGTGCAACTTTTTAAACCCACTTCACACCACATTAAATAATACAAAGCCTTCCTTTTTACGTCAAAACATCTCGAGGACACACGTACCAAATCACAATTCACTCAAAACACAGTAAAACATGAGAAAAAAAACTTCAAATCACACATAAACACCTCCACACAATGCTGTTTAGAAACAAACTTATTTACTGCAGTTCAGAAACAGAAAGCTTCAACATTTTGTTAACAAAAAGTTTTCGAATAAACGCAAATTTAAACTTGTAGTTTCATGGCGGTTTTGGCAAACGAATGCATTTTTAACAGATTATTTAGGATTAAAAACTATATTTTGTCGAGTCTACTCAAAAATTTTGCTTTTAAAAATAGACTCTAAAGCCAAAGCAATAGAGTTTATTTTACCTAAAAGATGTACCGAATGATTGGGATGCGTTGCGCAAAATTTTAATACATTCTTAGAAGTGTTACATTTCAACGGATATATTACACAAAAGGTGTTAAAAATTAAAAGGACCGACAGAAAAAAATGTGTAACAAAGCTAATTTTCAAGAAGTAGAAAAAAAATGTACAAATAAGAAGAAGCCTTAAGTAAAATACTTATTTAACAAAAAAAATGTAGTATATCTGTTATCTAGTACCCATAATACAAGCCTAGTGCTTAGTTTGGGGCTAGATTTCGCAATGTGTAACGTCATGCAATATTGATTTATTTATTTAATTCGACTAAAACAACCTAGAAAGTTTTTCTTTCACAGAAACGACATCGGTGTGATAGGTGCGAAAAGGTTAAGGCAAGAGCGAGCGAAGCGAACTTTTGAGTTAACGTATCGAGGTTCTTTTTCTAAACCACTCGGAATGTTTTTTGTCTTCTTATCTATTTCTATAAAATGATTTGTCCTGAGTGACTGACTGACTGATCAACGCACAGCCTAAACCGCTGATAGTACAGATATACAGAGCTGAAATTTGGAGAGTATGTGATGGAGCCATCCGATGAGAAAGGATTTTTAAAAATTCCCACGGGAGCGGGAGTTATGCGGGTGAAACAGCGGGTCACAGCAAGTTTCAAATTCTTATTATAAAGCTGAAAGTTTGTGCGTAATATATGTGTGTGTGTGTGTGTTTGTTACTCAATTACGTAAAAACCTCTGAACCGATTACCATAAAACTCGGTACGTAGATAGCTGGAGACCTAAAATAACACATAGGCTACTTCCTAATATACCCGCGGGATCAGGACTTACGCAAGTGAAACCGCGGGCGCAGACAGTAAAAAATAAAGTCCTTTGAAGCCTCCTTTCCATTACCTAACTAAGATAGAAACTCAATTTTTCGCTCGAAATGAAAGCAGAATGAGCGAATCGTTCCTAATCGTCTAGCAATTAAAACTGCTTATTTCCTTGATTTGAAGCAATCGCCTGCCTAAAGTACCTTTCAATCTACCTTTAGAATCATCACACTAAAACCTACTTTAATACGAAAGTGTCAAAGTCTATATTCGCTTGTAAGCTTTACAGTTTCAGCTAATAAAGGCTTGGTACTGTAAATTGAATCTTTAACAGTCGAGATAAGGTGTGAAATGGATTGGATGGGATGGTGTAAATAGGAAATTGTGAGCTAAGTCTCGTAGTTAGGAGTAAAACAACTCTTTGCGCTAATAATGAGATCGTATTTGTTGGGATTTAGGCTCGGTTGGTACGTTTCCATGGCGTAGTTCCCGTTCCCGTGGGAATATCGGAATAAAAAGTTTCCTGTTGTTCTTCCAGGGCTTAAACTACCCGTGTGCTAAATTTCAGCGAAATCCGTTAAGCCGTTTTGCGTGGTTGACACTCAAATAATAACTAAAATTTTTGCTTTTAGTCAATTTTATTGTGCATTAGCATCAAACATAAAGTTTGACGTTTGCGTGACCGTAAAACTGTCTCTTGGACGCTTAAATTTCGCGTCACTAAGGGCGAACAATTAATATAGTACCTATGACCTACAATATTTCAGAAACTTAGTTCAAAAATGTAAACAAATAGGTAACTGTCAATTTTAAAGGAAACAGTAAATAAAGAGCTGTCACTTTCAAATAAATGTATGGGATTTTTGATATATTTTTGATCTAAGTTTCTGAAATAGGGTATAGATTTAGATTTTTCTTCTGTTTTCACGATCTTGAATTTAAATTAAAATAATTTTCCTGTTTTAATCGCGTTGCTAGTAGATAGGTAGGTACTAGGTACCAACTTACCTACTTACTCTTTTTACCCGACTGCCAAGAAAAGGTTATGAAAGCGTTTGGCTCAACAATAGGAAGTGTCTCATTTCATGTGGCTGTGGTCGTGGTCGGGGTCCAAAAAATCATTGCTTTTTCAGTGTATTTAAAAAACAATATAGCTGTACATTATTTTATTTTAAAACATTATTTACTCAACTTAGTTAAAAGCAACGTATAATTAATATTTAATATGTATTTACAAAATATACATAATTTTAATTATTAATATTAATTCTAAATACAAATTATATTATTATAACTATTACTGACATCTGTGTTCGAGTAGCGCGCATTTTTTTAATTTGTTGTTTTCAAATTATTGAAAATAATTAATTGTAAACTTTCTAAAAACATTAATAATGCTTATTCAGACAATAATATTACTATTAATCTACTTTTAATTAACAAACTTCATCTTAACTTAAATTATGATACAACTAGTGCTGCCATCTACCGCTCAGTAGCAAACCTCTGTTGTTTCTCTAAGGTTCGTCTCTGTTCTTCTCGAATGAGATCGACTAGTAGTTGCACCCCTGTGTTCATGTCACTGTGGTTTATTTTACTAAATGTTAGCCGCAAGTGTTGACAGAGGGCGGTAGTGTCGTAGGAGAAAGCGTGACCGGGTATCAACATTAGGCCTTTGCTGAAGGCTCTGTCGAAAACCTGCGAAAATTAAAGAAAATATTTTCATTTGGGTACGGAACCCGAATTAACAAGCAGCTGCAGTTTATCGTCAATTTAATCTGTGGGTTCCATTCTGTTTTTGCTACATTTGATTCTTTCTTCGGCACAGAGATGGCGCTGTACACAATTTTATTTTGTAAGAAACTAAAGCTGAAAATTATTAAAATAAATAATTTTATTTAACTTTACTAATCTAAACTTGACTTATCATTACAAAATAGGAACAAGACGGGGCTTGGTTTGGCTTATTGAATTTGAGGCTTCACTGTGGCCAAGCAACATATTTTGGCTAAAATGTTGAGTTTCTGATTGTGAAGTAAGGTGCATGTGGATTCGGGGAGTGTAGAGTTATAAATAACACTAAGCTTGGCTCTACATGACATGACTTTTTGACAGTGCATATTATCATTATGGGCTATATTTAACACAAGCTGCCTCCTGCGGTTTCACCCGCATAAGTCCCGTGAGAATATCAGGATTAAAAGTAGCCTATGTTACTTAGGGTGAAAGTAGCTTTCTTTCGATGAAAGATGTTTTGAACGGTCTAGTACAAACATACGACACACACACACACACACACACACACACACACACTGAAAGACAAATCTTTCCTCTTTATAATAATAGTGTAAATAAATTTAAAAGTACCTACCTACCCTGCCCGAACAGACTCTACAAATTTTATGTCTCTAGGGCCAGTGGTTTGGGCTCTGTGCTGATATATAGAACAGTCAGGACTTTGAATTTTATATATATTGTATTTACTTACTTATAAACATCTGCATAAACTATGTATCGTTTGTCTTTTACTGTGTCATGAAGTTTCAAAGTTAACAGACAGAGACAAATGTTACATAAACTTAGTCATTGTTTATAAGTAAGGGGGTTGGTGTAGAACTAGATAAAAGTGGTTTTTAGAAGGGATTGTTATTACCATATCATAAACATCATCAACTCCATGAACCTTCATCCAGAAGAAGAGCCCAGCTTTAGGCATCGGGCAGTGAGCCAGCTCGCCCACAGACTGTAGCTCGTTGTAGAGAGCGTCGCGTCTCTGTTTGTAGAGTTGTAGTGTGTTCGCGAGGTGCGTGTGGAGGTATGCCCGGTCTGATAGTAGGTCGTGGATTATTGCCTGGAAATATTATAATAAAATTTATATATCCACTCGGACTATTATTGTCTGTTCATAGCCTCGTGATACTGAACGTATAAATACGTCCAGTATCACGAGGCTATGGAGCCCCGGACTTTAGGAGCTGCGTGCGTGGAGCTGAAGCCAACACGTAGAGGCCCTTTTCAATAACAATTTTACTCACAAATTATGAAGTGGACACCAAACCAGCAATCCCAAACCAAAACCCTATATGCACTATAAATGTAGCTAAGGACAACCACAGGATCGGATTGAACTCTTATTTATTATAACAAATCTCTGGAGACCCAATTCATTCAAAATCGGTTCAGTATTGGTAAACATATATAAAAAAACTGTTAAATCATTTGGTAACCTTCCTTGTGGCGTCGTGGTAGTCTGGTAAAAGTAAAGTAGCTAAATCGTGTCAAAATCACTTCGGCTTTGTTAGAATTTCTCGAACACCGCTTTGGAAATCTTTGGAAGTGTTTAAAATCACTGAACCGTTTTCGAGAAAAATGTACCTAATGATCTTCAGAAATTTTCCTTAAAAAAAGTTGGGTCTTTCAAAAGTCGTAGAACAATAGCTATTTATCTAGACCACTAGAACAACCCCCTTTCGGATTCCGTCACCCTCACTGACACTCTAGTAGGTATTAAAAAGACCCACCTGCGCAAGAGTGCAAGTATGCAACAATTCCGACTGCGTATGCAGCTCCAGTTTGCTCAGCAACGCTACAGGCGCCGTGACCCATCCCCCGCGGAGACCTGAACTCACTACCTTGGATAGCGAGTCGATTCTGATCACTCGGCCGCAGGTGTCCAGTGAGAGGAATGAAGGGATTTGGTTCTGGAAACAAATTTATTTTGAAAATAGCTGAGTTCTGCGGTTTCTCCTATGTAAGTCCCGATCCCGTGGGATTTTTTAAAAACCCTTTCTTATCGGATGCCTACATCATGTAAAGAACACACTTTCCAAGTTTTAGCTCTCTACTATCTGCAGTTTAGGCTGTGCGTTTTTCATTCATATGTAGTAGTGGAATAGCACCTAGCCTAGTCCACGAAGGGGATACAATCTTTACAAATTTAATACCTACCTAATTATATCCGTTTTGTCTAGTCACCGTAACACAAGCTTAGTAGCTTACCACGGGGCTAGAGGGGCAAGGGGCCCCATGGTACACTCTGGCCCCATTTGTGCCCACGGTTTGAGGGGACTGGGCACTGTGTGATGTCTACAGAAAGAACACATTCTCAACATTTCAGCTCTCTACTATCAGCGGTTTAGGCTGTGCGTTGATAGATCAATCAGTCAGTCAGTCAGGACAAAGCATTTTATAGATATAGATTTTCATTACTCACCTCACTATAATTCAAAAACATATACGGATCGTCTTCCATAATCAAAAAGTCGTATCTACAAGCCATTTCATACACCTGTCTCTTTCTCTCCTCAGTCAGAACGGTGCCCGTCGGGTTGTTCCCGTTGGGAATTAGATAAAGGAGTTTGGGCATTTTGAGCCCCTTTTTCAGGCGGTCTCCGAGCATAGAGTCAAGTGATTCTGGGATTAAGCCGTCTTCGTCTTCTGGTATGTTTAGGACTTCTGGGTTGAATGCTCTTAGCTGAAAATGAAATTATTATAAAACCTTAATAGGCAAACAATACCTAAACTGAAAATCCCTGGCGAATTTATCGAAAATTGTTAATAATTTTGTAACGGAATATTTTTGAATATTTTCGTTTAAAGAGTTGTAGATGACATTGTTTCCTACAGTTTGGTGTAGTATATCAATAGAAAAAAATTGTTTCCAAGCCTTAGCACAATTTTTAGACTTTTTTTGATCTATAATGTGCTATGACTTTAACACCGTTAAATATTTTTGTTTGAAATCTACATCAAAACGTAGAAAACAATGTTATCGACACACCTTTTTAACGAAAATTTTAAAAAACCTTGCGTCCGAAAATAATCAACAATTTTCGATGAATCCGACAGGGGTTTTCAGTTAACATGAAACTGAGACGTTCCCAATAAAATAAAATTTCATCAAAACCATTGACTAAATCGATTGTAATAAAACTAGCAACGCAAACAGGTAAATTTCTGAAAACAGCACATCTAAGCTACTTTTGAAGTTATTATTTGTGCAGAGTTCGATTACCGCCTCAAGCCTCAGCAATATGCTGAGACACTATAATTTAAGTTAATATCAATTGACATTTATCTTACCGCACTATGAAACCCGGTAAATGTGTATTGTGTGGTCAAAACCGCGTCCCCAGGTTCAACCAACAAGTCTATACACTGGTACATGCCGTGCTGGCCTCCGTTAGCGATGAGAACGTCGCGCGCGAGCGATGGCGGTTTGTGGAGGTCGTTTTGGAAGTTACGAAGTTCTGATAGTAGGGCTGGTAGACTGGGAAAGAAATAAATACAATAAATATTTTCTTATGTTTTTGCGATTGAAATTAAACTCATTTTTCGGTTTTATTCGAGTGGTGTTTGTTCATTTTAGCATTGTTTCTCGTTTCAAGATCTTTACAGGTCTCTTTTTCAGGATAGAGTAGTGATAAAAACTGTGCGATTAAACCAGAAAAAAAGTTTAATTTCAAGAAATACAAGGTTAAATACAATTTCATTATTTTTTTACGTGGACTAATGGATCGGCCGCTTATGTAGGGGTATTTTTTTATATTTATACGTTTTGGTGGTGATATACAAACCAATGAACCACGATAGTTCGCTTTTACCGCGACTTGAAGTTACAAAGTTGAAATACAAACACATGAGAAAAATATACGAAAAAAATGTATTTTTTTCTCATTTGCATATAATAGCAATTACTTAAGAGCTGTACTGCTCTAAGTTATTGACATGTGCCTTGTTCTGACATTGCAGAGACAAATTTATTTGATTAGTAGAGGGATGAGGGGAGGTAACGGAGGAGGAGGTGATAGAAGGGGTGGTAGGTAATGTGAGAGTAGCAGGTGAAGGAGAGGGAAGTAAGGGGAAACAATATTTTATATTATAGTCTACATCTACACTACACTATCTACCCTAATATTACAAAGAGAAAATATTTTTGTATTTTTGTGTATGTGCGTGTATGTATGTTTGTAATAAATAAACTCAAAAACTACTGTGCCGATTTCAAATATTCTATCACCATCAGAAAGCTACATTCACCTTGAGTAACATAGGCTACTTTTAATCCCGCTATTCTTACGAGATCAGGACTTATGCGGATAAAACCGCGGGACGCAGCTAGTATTTTATATAACTAACTATTGCTACAGAAACAGGCCAACCTTCACACTTACCCCTGCGATGGCACGTACTGCAGCGCTTTGCCCAATTCCTTCCCTTCCAATACTAGAGTCTTTCCACCAGTCAGCTCCAACGTCATCTTGGTGTAAGGGAACGCACCTTCGTTCGGCATGCCTTCAGCCAGCGATATCATGTCCTTACCAACTTTGTATGCGAGGGATGCTAAGGGAGAAAATTGGCTTTGAATACACTAGAAATATTTTAAAGGAAAAATACTTCAAACATGCCGCAAACATGCCTAAGTTGTGTAAGGTGGTAAAAGTACTGATGCAAAGATTCGACCTAGGTAGACTAATTGGTAGTCATTGCTCCCGGCTTGAGTAAAAATGCGTTGTTGGTTCGAATCCCGCTCTCCGTCTATCGTGTGTTGTGTTTTTGCAGAAGTATTTTTCCTACTTGTATGTAACCCCTCAATGCAGGATTGAGCACCTTAAAATAACGTTGGTCAGTAATAATTACTATGCAGGGTGGAATTTTTATTGCAGTGTCTAATGATGATTAATAAAATTATAATAAAATTTTCAGTCTACAAACAAATCCAGGAAACAAGGCAAATTATTGTGGATAAAAATTCCATACAAACCTGCCCTTCTTCTTTAATGTAAATCAGTGCATCTGTTTATGCGAAGGCGATAATATAAAGACCTTCATACATTTTGAATGATAAAGAAACAATAAAATGTAATAACATACACTGATTTACACTTGACTGATAAGTAAAGTTGAAAAATAACAAAGATAATCTCAAAATTTATAACAATTCTTAATTGATCGCAATACGACAAAAGTCTTTGACTGTACATGTTTTGATAAACCTCTATTTTGAAGAAAGTCATTAAACCCAATTGCTGCCCTTGTTTAAGCTTGTATTAGAGGTACGCATGCGTAGTAGGTACCCTTAAAACAAAACGACAAAAATAAAATCGGCCAAATGCGAGTAATACTCGCATACAATATGTTTCGTAACATTATCACAAAATGATCACGTGTGTTATATGGGAGCCCCACTTAAATAGGTTCATTAACATTTTTAGTACCTACACCTATATTTATAAATTTCTTTTAATTTTTGTATGTAGCTTAAGGCTATTTAGGCTATTTATTTATATATAGCAAGAGTTCAAGCCTCGCCGCAAGTGAAAATTTTTGAATGCTATTTTTCCTTGATTATAAATTTTCTACACCTATATTTGTTATTATAGTGGCAACAGATAACATGGTCCATGGAGACATGGAGATACAGATAGGTGACAGACAGACAAACACACAGATCATTTGGGTACGGAACCAAAATAAAGCAAAAGTCACGCACAATATGATGCTGATACAGAAAATCCTTGAGTTTTCCCCAAAATGCAATTAAAGTGATTATCCTAATCTCTGAATAAATCTGTTTTTATTATCAATCATTCGCAATGTTATCGCGAAATGTTCATTATCAGGCGAGTAAATAATTAATTATCTCCCACGTCACTTCAATTAAGATTAAGAATGATGAGATTTACAAACAAGATAAAAACAAAGTCACGCCTACTTTTTTAAATATTTGAATTTCCTTGTTTTTTTTTGCATTTTGGTATGACATCACTAGCAGCGGTCCGCAGTTTTATCCGCGTAACTCCTGATCCCGTGGACAAATCGGGATAAAAAGTAGCCTATGTGTTAATCTAAGTCTCCAGCTATCTTTATTCCAAGTTTCATCGCAATCGGTTCGGTAGTTTTTGAATGAAAGAGTAACAAACACACATTCATGTTATTAAATTAGTAGGAAAGAAAACGGGACCCCGGACAACTAAACTATGCATTTTATGTTATAGCGTCCCCAACTATGACCACTTTGGGTACAATTGGAGGGGTCCGCTGTACCATCAGGCCACTCCCAGGAGCAACCTTCAGGGATCTGGTTATAGACCGATCGTGTCCCCAAACGCTAGTGTTCGGTTCACTACAAGGAGAGCTACCACGTGCCAACATTTTGGCACTAAAGAAAATCTAAGTTATTCAATGAATGTTGCTTACTAATTTGCCTGGGACATTGAAAAAGGACAATGGCTACTTTTGATTTGCCATTTGCCTCGTCAAAGAAGGTTCTCTCCTAGAAGCCCTTGTGCTGATAAACCTCTCATAATTCTTGTCGGTCAGTAGGTCTGTACCGATCTTCCAGTTTACCACTAACACTGTAAAACTTGAAGAAACTCTCCATGCTTAACCGATTTTGGTATCGAGAGATGGGACATTGAAAAAGGACAATGGCTACTTTTGATCCCGAAATTTCCTCGGGGCTCAGCAGCTAGTGCTTAGTACAATTAAAGCAACGTGTTTTAAACCGAAAAAAAGTCCACAATCGCGAAAACAATACGAAAATTTTGGGAAGTTCAACTTTTTGAGAAATTGGACATATTGGGAAGTTCAACATTTTGGCACTAAAGAAAATCTAAGTTTAGAATGTTCCTTACTAATTTGCCTGGTCAAGGAAGGTTCTCTCCTAGAAGCCCTTGTGCTGATGAACCTCTCATAATCCTTGTCGGTCAGAGGTCTGTAGCGATCTTCCAGTTTACCACTATCACTGTAAAACTTGAAGAAACTCTCCATGCTGTCATTTTGAGAGTATTTTCTTAACAAAAAATATAATGGTTGGAGATTTTTTGTTATTTTCTTTGAAGACACTTTTGGAGTCACAAACATTTTGATTCGAGGTAATGTATTTTCTTTTTAAAACACTAAAAGCTAGCTTTTTTGAAAAAATGCTTTCAAAAACTTTACTAAAACTTAAACTTTCCTAAGTGTGGATTAACACTAAAAAATAATGTTTACACTAAAAGTTTATTTTAAATTAAATGTTTTTTTTTGTTTAATAGACACTAAACATTTTATTTTTTAATTGATATTGGTGAAATTTAGTTTTTTTTAAATTTGAGTATATTTTTTTTACGTGTACTTTGATAAAAATCTCGTTAGAAACAACACTGCTATTCTCTTTCGGAGTTCGAGATAAAAAGATAAGTGCTAAAAATGTATTTAATTTTTATGTGTGCCTACTATCTTTTAATATTCAAGCATTATTTTCGCATTAAGTACCTACTGATAACAAGCTGATAAGAGGAGTGAAATCAGTTTTATAAGCAACTACATACCTATATATGCCTACGGTTTCACCCGCATAAGTCTCGTTTTAATATTATGCAGCTAGTACATAACAAATAAAGAGGAAAGATTTATTTATGTTTGTAACGAATATGCTCCGAAACTACTAGACCTATTTCAAAAAAAATATTAGTTAGTATATGTAATATATTGACTGACTTATTCTATTTATTTGTAAAATTTAGATAAAACATTTTCTGAAATCGTGTTTCACAACATACAGGACTTAGTAAAATTCTCAACTTTAATCTTAGATTAAAACAAAAACCTAAAGATACGGTACCTAGTCTCGGAAAATGAGACAATAAAACTGCGTCTAGCTGACGCACTAGCCTCAGTCGTATGTCAAACCGTTGCCGCGAGAGCACGTGCTGTCACACTGCGATTGTCTTTTTGACATCCATAAGAATGCCTTTTTGCTTATTTACAAAGCCTGAAACATTTTTAAAGACAAATATTTTAATATACAATAATTTTATAAAAATGCATGTAGGTGTTTCTAGCTCATTTTTCGAATACGCAATGTTAGAATATACCGTATCTATATTTTTGTTTTTATCTAAGACTTTAATAAGCATTGTTTTCAAAACTGATGTTTAAAATAAATTTTATAGTTAACTGTACGAGAAAAATCAGTTCTGGCCTACTGCAGTGGCTTAAGGTGACGTCAGCTCTAATTATCAAACCCAATATAATCAGACACGTTATCTCTGACACGTGAACCATAAACAATGAGCAACAGCGGCTGTTTGTTCGAAATATTATTATTATAGGTAAAGTCAATCATAACAATGATTTATCTCCTGATTATTATGTTGCAGTCAAACTTGGAAGCAGGTAACATCGGTTTTGACTGAAAAATTCGGTCTAAATTAGTTTTAAACGAGCGTATTGGTCAAAAATGACTTTTGACTAACTATTCTGTCAAATTCATTTATGATTAAAAACATCGGTCAATAAAATAAACCGCCCTTGATCGTACAAAAGCAAAGAGCCGAGGATGCTAGCAGCATTGCCTCTCTGTATTGCAATGGCCAACCATTGCACCAAGCATTATTGTATTGTATTTACTTTTAATAGATTTAATTTAGTTTTTAGTGAAATAAATTCATATTAGAATTCTTTAGTCAAAGCGAGTTTTGGCCATTTTTGAGTTTAATTTGTAACAATTATGTAGGTACCTACATTGTAACGGGCTACCTACTTCACTGGCTGTTTTTTTTTCTACTTTAAAATGCATTACAAAGTATCAAAAACAAGGTCAGCAGGTATTAGTGTTATTTATGTTTAAAAATTATAAACCGAATATAGAAACAGTAGGGGAGACTGATGACACTTGATCCCCCCCTTTGTTTTTTGTCTCTAAAATCTACAATTTTAACCTATTCAATGAAATTTTTGGACCAAACGATTCAAAATTTATCAATTTATTTATTTATTTAATAATTTATTTATTAATTTACTTATTTTTTTTTAAATCGTAGTCTTAAGTAGACAAACTTCAGACTGCGAACTTACTCTATCGTCCTGTACGTGTTTCTAACAGTAAATTATTTTTCTGTAATATACAAACAATGATTATGTCAATAAGCATTTAATAATAGTAGGTACTTCCCATAATAATAGAGTGCGATTAATATGCCTAATTAACTTAAAAATAACTATTAGTAGGTAACATAAAACATTATTTCCTAATTTTCTAACTTATCTGTATCTCACGATTGAAAATCCGAAGCCTATTCAAAGCATTATATAGATATGCATACAAGGTGCTGGGAGTTAATAATAATAATAATAATAAATAAATTCTGTGAACAACACACAGCGCCATCTAGCCCCGTGGTAAGCGACTAAGCTTGTGTTACGGTGACTAGACAACGGATATAATACTTATATATATATTTTTTGTAAATACATACATATTATACATAGAGGGACACCCAGACCAGACACAAATATTTATTCTATAAGCATAAATACTTGCACCCGGCGGGAATCGAACCCGCAACCTCCTGCATTGCAGTCGCGCTTTCGCACGACGCGCCACAGAGGTCGTCAAGTTAATGGAACAGCCGCTTATTCATTGTTCTACACGTCCAGGCCACGTTTTTTTATAGGACTTTTTGATAATTCCGAGGTTCTCTCTCACTCTCAGAAACAGCAGAAAACTACATATTTCAAATTTCCAAAAGCCGAAGAACAAGTTAATGATTGAAAAATGTTCATAATAAAGTTCTGCTAAAATTGAAAGTTTCCATACCTTTTAACCAGCTAGGCTTTTTTTAAAATATATTTTCTATTTATGGTTTACCACTTTAGAATATCATTATTTTTTTGTTACATTATTTTTAGTATAAATAATTTATGGCCATTGTTCTTTGAGATCAAAGATTGGCTGCACTCATATTGACATGATGTTGAAATGATATTTTAGATAATTTTATTATGTCAATAGGCCAATAATTTATTTATCTGCGGGTCGCTTACCGTCTCATAATTTAGAATTCTTTCTGTTTCTAGATCTTGGTGTCGACATTTCACTGCTGGCCGGTGTGCCTGCTACACTTGCACCGGGGAATAACCTTAAAAATATTTAATTCTAGTAGCACCCCACGGTTACACTCGCGTAAGTCCCGATCCCGCAGGATTTCGGGATAAAAGTAGCCTATGGCTTAATCTATATCTCCAACTTACCAAGTATCTACCAAATTTCATCGCAATGGATTCAGTAGTTTTTGCGTCATTTCAACGTAAGCATCCAAACAAACAAACATAATGTTATAATGGGATTAGTAGGATAAACTTTCATATCAAAAATATCAGTAGGATTTAGAGCGGTGTTGGTCTAGTGGTAGATACCCCGGCTTTCATTCCGAGAGTCGTGGGTTCGAATCCAGGCCGACCGCGCACCAATGTCTTTTTCTTTAAGAAAAAGGTATGTGCGCTAATAACATCGCTCTTACGGTGAAGGAAAAACATCGTGAGGAAACCAACATGTCCTAGGACTCACCACGGTCCGAAGACATGGGATATTCAGTGTTTTCTATGTATCATATGTATGTATTTACAAAAAAAAAAGTATAATATGTAGTATATCCGTTGTCTAGTACCCATAGTACAAGCCTAGTGCTTAGTTTGGGGCTAGATTGCGCTGTGTGTAACGTCGTGCAATATTATTATTTAATGGACTACAATTAACTCGACAGATTTCCACGAAACAAGATCAAAAAGATAACTCACTTTAAGACCCGCTTATATTCGTCCATCATTTCGTCGACAGGATCGATTGTTGCTGTCGGATATATGTTCAGAGACAAATATGGAGCCCCAGCGATTACAGCTGAACGCATCTGAAAATATAATTAATAAATAATTAGCCCGTTAGTTTGTCCCACTGCAGGGCAAGGGCCTCCTCTCATAGGGATTAGGCAGTAAGACGCCACTGGAGCCTACTTCGGATTGGCGAATGTCCTAAGCCTTCGAACCGTGGTGAGTCCTAGGACATGTCGGTTTCCTCACGATGTTTCCCTTCACCGTAAGAGCGATGTTATTATGAAAATATACTTCTGTAAAACATCACACACATGCGCCTTGGGTGGTGCTAAAGGAGAAACCATTTGGTTCCCTACCTACCTACCTACCTTAAATAAGCTGCTGAAAATCAGCGTTGCATCCTTCATTCATTATGCAACATTTTTACTGAGCAGGAGCCTATTTGGCGGAGACAGTGTTGTATATTTTAGTGTCAGTTCTATGTTTATGTACCTAGATATGGTAAACAAGGGTTATGGAGCAGCTGCTTTATATTTATGTTGTACTATTCGTTCAGGCGAACCAATTAAAATCTGTTTTTTTTTAATTAGAACTTTTTTTTCAATAATGTTGTGATTGTCTTTTACTGAAGCAGCTGTTTTTGAAAGTAAAAGCAATTCATGTTTGGATTGTAGTGGTCCAAACTAAATTCAAGGACAATTTAAGGTCAATGACCTCTAACTCTCAGAAACAGCTGATTTTCAAGTAGGTAAACTTTTAAACAATCTTTTTGAAACTGTTTAAATAAAAAATTGTAAAAAGTACTCCTGGACGAGTAGAAAAACGTATAGAAGAAGCTGTTAAAGAAGAAGCAAACTCCAACACCCGGTACATACATGCACTTTACTTTATCAAATAAATATATTCATATTCTTGTGTTAAGACTTGGTAGGAAACTCAAGGACTGCCCCCTTGAACGAGTTCATCTGATAAGGTAAAATATATTTGAGATCTTACTGTCTCTTTCTGGGTGTCCATAGCAGCAAGTTTCTTATTGAGATCGTGTTTCAAGCCCTGCATCAATGAGAAGTCTTTTTCGAGGATGCCTTGAAGACCTGGAAACGATACAACAATACCTCTGTGAAGAAGGTTGCGGATTCGATTGCAGCCGGGGACAAATATTTTTACATAAAAATAAATCTTTCTTTCTATTCTGGGTGTCTCGATATGTATGATATGAGTATGTGCCTATGTATTAACAAAAGAAAGATAAATGTAGCGGTATTGGTCTAGTAGTAGATACCCTGACTTTCATTCCGAGGTTCGTGGTTTCGAATCACTATAACCTCAATGATGTAGAAAGAAGTTTCTAGTCTAGATTGATCTCACCAGCGTTTTCCAAAAGTTCATCTAAGTCTTGCAGCTGGTACTCTGCTGTAGCCGGCTCCAACATTCTTGGTGACGGTTGAGTTTCCTGAACTGGAGCTGGTGAATTCGTTTCTGAGAATACGTGCAAATACTAAATTATTGTAAAACAACAAGCGCGTGAAATGATTAGACAACCGATTCTAACCACAACTGGCCTAGGAACAGACAGATCGTGTCCCCAAAGCTAGTGTTTGGTTCTCCTAAGCGCAACTTGCGCAGCCTTGTGACGGGCTGCCTCATCCTGAGCGTGCCGCGGGCTGCGGAATCTTTGAATCTGAATCTTTGAGTTGCCTGAGAGTACAGCGGTCTAGTAGGAACGCTATAACATACATTTATGTTAGATCACTTGTTTCAGGGGTTGCCCAATACAAGTGACACTACCTGATTCTCCAGAGCGGTACCGGAGCAAAGCCGCTCACTCGCACATCGGTGATGAAGCTGTTAGTTACAAACTCACGTAGATCAGCAAAGTCCGGCAAGTCCCAGGCGCTAGGCCGCCTCGGAGCCAGGGTGTCGCCTGGAGGAGGTGGAGGAGCGCCGCGTGGAGACCCGAGTGATAGGACACTCACGTGGGAGCACGCGGTTATGAGGAGTGAGCTGCGATTGAAGCGGGTGTACTCTCTGGAATCAAGGAGTATCACTAGTTTAAACATATCAGCTATTCTAATTTTAGAAGATTAAAAAAAAAACGTAGGGCATGGTCATGGCAGATGTAAGTTTTATGGCATAATCAAATTTGGTCAAACGTCTTTATCCAGGGGATTACATGGTAGAATAAAATGTTCAACCATGCCTTGCAGGGAATTTGTGTATAGAAACTCCAACTAAATACTAGAGTTGGCTTAGAGGAAAACGTTCCCTTTTTTAACCGACTTCAAGAATAGAAGGAGGTTCTCATTTCGGTTGATGTCCAGAGTGAATAGGTTTGTCCCGTCCCGTTTTTACCCTTTGGGTACGGAACCTTAAATGGGAACGTTTGGGCGGGCCGGACGGTCAATGGGCTTACATGATAATAAAGAACTTACGGCTGCTGATTCTTAGCAGATCTCTTGATATCAGGATCCATCAGCATCAACCCCCCGGTTGGTGCCTGCATTACGCTGGAACCACGACGGGAGGTGAAGTCAAATCTATCTGTATCAGAGTCCTTATACAGAGGCCCTGGATGTATACAGTATGTCCCAAACTCAAGCTTCTTTCCCAGAACTCCAAGGAAGGGAAATTTTATTTTGATGGTTTGAAGTAAACACTCTTCGTAGATGTCCCAAACGTGAACACTCTGTAAAATATATGAACATAAATAACATCGCTTTTTTGCTTTTCAACACTAACGCCTTTTTAAAAAATAAGTCTATTTTATCCGAGTTCTGAAAAAAAAAGGAAGTTCTCAAAGTTTTGAACTAGAACCGCATTTAGTCGATGCGTTTCTTATTTCCATCTATTCCTTGAATAGCATGGCTTAATTTTACTGGCGCTGTTTAAATCATCTAAATAGAGAAAGTAAGTAACAGAAGAACGATATTTGCGGGTCCAAGTAGTTCCATATCTTTAGTGTTTCCAAACTTGTCGGTCTTGAGCGATATCAAGTCTTCATCGAATGCACCCTTGTCTTCTTCAGAAGAGATTTACAATTACAAATAACTCACGCAATTATTACAAAAAGCAACCACAACTTCTCTAGCAGGCACAACGGCCACATCCAACACGGCAGCTTGCGCAGGCGCGGGTAACACCGCAAACGGCGCAGCTTGCGACGTCTCCCAAAGACGGACCCCGTCCGGTGAGCCTGTTGCTAGCAGGTGGAGGGGGTACACGGCGTGGAAACAGGATATGCCCTGGGAATAATAGAGTTGGACGTACGGGTGAAGCAACGCATGGCACGGTCATTACTTGGATGGGCAACCGATTGCGTGGCAAAAAAACACTTTCTCGAGCTTCTTCGTGTTTTAGAACGCGTTAAGCAGTTGTTCTTGGATGTTATCTCTGATAGCAGTCGTTAGGTCAAGTTAGAGGCCTTAGGACGACCTAAAAACTCTACCACTAGGTAAGCCATACCACTACGCGAAAAGAAGAAGAAATTGAAATCTCTATATTATTTATAGAATTATTACAGTGAAGGAACACATCGCGAGGAAACCCTCGGCTTACTTTGTTCCAGACGTATTGACCCGTTCCTTCTTCTTGACATGGCTGACTTGACTGGGAGGTTGGTGTAAATGCTGGGCAAGCCTACTCCACCTTACTAAGTCCCAGGCACTACAACGCCATAACTAGCATGGATTTAAAGTCTAAATCGCGTTTCCTTTATTAGATTAAGCATTTTTAACACCAGTGTCATTTGTCTACCCAGGAACATGAGGTCTGGACCTCGAAACGTAGGGCGTTGGGAAATGCTTAATACAAGCAACACAAAAGAAAGAAGAAAAAATTAGAACATTTTTTTTCTTCTTTCTTTCCAGCTGTACGGGAATAAATACTCCTGCAACAGCTGCAACAACATATTTTACTTACTCTTTGCACTTTGAACACGTAATCGTCAAGTTTTCCAGGCACGTGTCGTGCTCTCACGCTCACTCCCGAGTCGTGTGAGCAGGACAGTAACATATCTCCGTCCTTCGCATAGGCTATGCGCCTGATTGATCGGGAATGCATTCGGCGCCATATTGTTATTGTCAAGTGGGATATGTGAGGGGGTGATGATAACTCCTGTGGAAATGAAAAGGTGGTTTCAGCTGCTTCAGCGATCGTAAGTAGGAACTTCCTATTCCTATTGCCAACCCTCTGGCGCGTCGTGTGAAAGCACGACTGTAATACAGAAGGTTGCGGGTTCGATTCCCGGGTGCAAGTATATATGCTTAAAAATTAATATTTGTGTCTAGTCTGGGTGTCCCTCTATGTATAATATGTATGTATTTACAAAAGAAAAATAAATATATGTATTATATCCGTTGTCTAGTTACCGTAACACAAGCCTAGTCGCTTACCACGGGGCTAGATGGCGCTGTGTGTTGTTGACAAAACTTATTATTTATACTACTACTGAGCCGATTGCGATGAAACGATAGATAGCTGGATTTCTGGAATTGCATTTATGCTAGGTAAGTACTTTTTATCCGACTTCGGAAAGCCAAGGATTTTTGCAGTCTATGTATTTTGTATCCATGTATGCTTGTATGTTCCACCGCAACGTAGCGTCTAAACTACTGAACCGATTTTAATGTAAAAGATGTCAATAGATTCGTAATAATAAATATTGCACGACGTTACACACAGCCCAATCTAGCCTTTACTTTATTTTGGTCCACCCAGACAAGAAACAAATAATTTATTTTTAAGCATAAATAGGTACTTAGGTACCTACTTGGACCCGGCGGGAACCCCGAACAACCTTCTGCATTGCACTCCGGCAACAGAGAGGCCGTCAAAATGACCCATGGGTTCTTATTTTACTTTTATGTAAAAGCACTTAATTGCAGCACAAGTGACTAAGCCAATAGTCATGGTCCTCTAAATAATATGTTATACTTACCATCCAAAAATAATAATTGATAGAGTCAGGTTGCTTGGTGTAAAGGAGCTGGACCCTCGGCTGCAGGAAGGTAATCCTGATGACGTCACCTCGTTCAGTTCCTATCGCCAGCTCCGAGGTTCCGTCTGAATTTGTTGGGGAGTACGCTAGACACTGTAAAACACAAAAATCTATAAGGGTTCCGTTTTGTTGCCATTTGGCTATGGAACCCTAAAAAGTTCATTAACCGACTTTAAAAAAGACAAACGCGAAAACGCTACGCGAAATGGCGTGACGCGAAAATTGGAAATTCTTCTTTGCGTATAGTGATATGGCTCACATAATAGTGTTATAGTTTTCAGGTCGACCTAAGGCTTCTAACTTCTAACTGCTATCAGAGATAACAACCGGGACCAACTGCTTAACGTGGGTTCCGAAGTACGGGAAAATGATTTGCCACACAAATGATCGATCACCCATCCAAGTAATGACCGTGCCAAGCGTTGCTTAAGACCATTTAAGATCGTTAGGTGCAGCTAGGCCAATGAACCGCTTAAAATTTTAAACAAATTTTATTTAAAAACGGGAAATTTACCACGTTTGAATTAATCAAAATTGGTATGTACCTAGTTGTAGATAGCTGAAAATCTAGATTTTCACATTATAGGTTACTTTTTATCTCGCTATTCCCACGGGATCGGATCTAACGCGGGCAAAACCACGGGGCGCAGCTAGTAATACAATAACAATATTATTATAATAAAGAACAAACATTTAGACAGGTAAGTAGGTACTTTAATCTACTAATCTAAAAACAAACATATCAATTAAAACAAGCAAACAGACGCAGGCGCTGTTTGTTTGGGTGACTTTGAAAATGTTAAGGAAACACAGTGATATGAAATGAACACAAAAGAAAATCGGTATCGTGCATAACTGCGTCGATTTATCTTTTACTAGCTTTTACTAGCCAAGATTTTCAGATCTCAGATCGCATGCAAAGTTTCATCGCAATCGCCGCCCTGGATAAAGACATTAGAGCAAATATTTTTATGCCATAAAACTTATATCTACCATGACCAATCGTTTTATATTTTTAATTGGAAAAGAATTAAGAAAAAACTTGAGAGGTGTCAAGGGACACCCGGATGGAACGAAGGATCTTTCTATGAGACAAAGAGAGAGACAGACAGAGAAACACGCGCACGCCGCGCCGCACGGCTTACAACTATACCAAAAAGTGTCGTTACAACTTTTGATCTTATTTTTTTCCGTCTAGCCCCCTTTCGCAACGCGCGATAAGGAACTTCGTTCCGAAACTAGAGTAATTAAAAGTTTTGATATAGGTTTGTATGGCATAAAGATATTTGCTCTAACGTCTTATCCAGGGAGGCCGGTTTGTCAGTTTGTATGGAGATAGAGTAGGTAGACTTACCTCTTATCGTCTCTCGTAACAGAGGCCAAGAATAACTACCCCGCCCGCTCTCTGTCTATTATACTGTGGTACATTATACTTACAGTGGGAATGTTTGCCATCCCAGTGACACAGTAGAGCGGTGTGTGCGATAGCGTTGTTACATCGTATACCGTCAGACTGCGGTCCGAAGCGGATATCATCAGATACTGGACGTCCTGCAAACAAAATATAGTTTTTTTTTAACATTTTACAAAAACAATAAATCACAAAAAAGAAAAAAGACTTAAAATCTAAAGCAATAAGAAGTTGTCGGCACCGCCCTCCCGCGGCATGGTGCCCAAAACGCTGGCAGCGTTCCCACGCTGGATAGCTAGGCTAACCCGCTGGGACAAGAAATTACCAGCCTGGGATCACCAGACGAAAAAAAAAAAAGTTTTTGGTCTTTTTGTTTTAAAGTTCGATGTTCCCTGCCCTGCCTGAGACTACAGAAAAAAGGGGGTTGGTTTCAAGGCATTGAATTTTGGAAGAAAGAGTTCGTTTAAAATTGACAGTTCTTTGTTTATATTTTTGGTCGAAGTTTCTGAAATAGAGTATAACTTACTTTCAGATAAATAGCATCAGTTATCCAACAATTTTTAACTCGACGATGCAAACCAGTTCTGTGGTAGAAAAGCTGAAAAATAATGAACGAATGAAAAAATCTTTACTTAGGTACATCAAAAGATAGATTAATCCGTTAATGTAACAAATATTTACAACAAAAAAGACCTCTGAAGTCAGAAATCGGTAGATGGAAAAAAACTAATTAAGTAATACCTACATTAGGTTTTGGTTTAGGGATAGGGGATGGCTAGATTGATGAAAAACATATAATATGTTTGAACCATCGCTTGGCCATGTGGTTCGACCGTACCCCTCTAGTACGTGCATAATAATCTCAATGGTGCTAACTGAGATTAGTTGTTCAGTTTGGTAACAGTATAAATAAACGAAGAGCGAACAGTGATAACGCTGTCTGTCTGCAATAGATATGATAGTAATTGTTTTGCTTTTTGCTTCTTTGTACCAAAATAATGAAAAAAATACGAGAAAAGAAACAAAGAATAAATAATTAATCTTAAAATTAAACAACGTTACAACGGTTGGCCTCATCGCTAAATGCGATCACCTCCAGGCAATATTCTGCCTATTTCTCACCTCATATGACTGTAAATGCTTCAGATATCCGTCGTAAATGCCTACTCTACCGCCCTTAGATATTACAGCATAGCAAAACGTGTCTTCTCTTTCAATGTTCACAATCTTGACGATTGTTTCTCTCTGAAAAATAACAAAGTTTACATACCGTAAACGATTGTAATATAACACATGATCACAAAATAAAAACCTACGAGTTTCTGGTGGTTTCTTCTCATCGGAGGGCGCGTTCCGAAACCACAGTAAAATTTCGACATTTCTAAACGTTTATGTAACTTATACATCGTTCTTAATGAATAAATATAATTGACTTTGACTTTACCGTCCTCTGCGACTGAAAGACACAGCCACCGAGAAGCGGACATCAATGTTGGGCGACATCCCCTACTCAACCGATGACAAATGCAGTCTTTCTGGGATGCTGGGCTTGCCCAACCACGCGAACCCTAGTCCAAAGGGGTTTCTTTGTTTTTCCCTTTGTTCTTCTCCAAAAACGCGCCTACCCTGGGTCCTGATAAGCAGGAAATAGAAGCAGAAGTAGAGAATATTATAAAGTTACCTTACAATGCTCCATGATCAGGATATCAGCACAAACTATTCTATTCCACCTATCACGCTTAGAGCCAGTCTTCTTAGCTCCCACGGCCTCTAGTTTCGATACCAGCTGCCTCCACCTGGCTCTGCCCGCGTTGTAAGGGTCCAGTACACGGAATAACTTCTGCGCGTGAGTTGAGTATTTGTAGTGACCTGGAAAAATTATAAAGGTGTGTGTAAGTAGATATTATATAGAGTGGGTCATCACTCGCGTCTTATTCTATGTCAATATCACTCTTGACAGAGTGGTTGTGGTCACCACTTCACCACATCACCACACCACAGGTGTTGGTGGCAAGCACAATACGTCGCAACTCTTCTCTGATAGCCACCTTCCTCGTGCGTTCATGTAGTGATGATGTACCATTCACTGCTGCTTTTATCTGGTCAGTCCCTAAGGCGATCTTCCTCGTAGCTTGGTACCCTAAACCTTTTCTTAGACCAAGTCGCTCAATAGCCACCTCCCTAAGGCGGGATACGTTTATCCTTTAATATAAGTTACTTACCAAATATACTATTAACAGCATCGACAAAAGCTCTCTCATCTAGACTGAATGGGTCATCACTCGCGGGAGTCACGGAGAACTCTATTCCTTCCTCTGCTGCAGCCATACGCATCACTTCTTCTACTTTCCTATAAAAAATCTATTGTTTCTCTCGCTGCACACCGGCCATAAAGCAACGTAAGATAAGAACCGTTTGTCATTGATTTTCAACGCCTCAGACTTAGCCAAAGTAATTATGGAACTCGTCTATTTGACATTACATTGATCTGAACCTTAACACCAACCAGATCATCAGAAGAGAGATAGAGCCACTGCGGTAACGCTACCGCAATGTCAATGATGCTTTTGACGTTAATTGTCATTCATCTACGTCATGGTTAAGCAATGCTTGGCGCGGTCATAACTTGGATGGGTGATCGATAATTTATGTGAAAAAGAAACATATTCTCGAGCTCCTCCGTGCTTCGGCGCGACACTTGGTTGGTTGGCAGTTGGTCCCGGTTGTTATATCTGACAGCAGTCGTTAGGTCAAGTTAGAGGCCTTAGGGCGACCTGACAACTCTAACACTAGGTGAGACACACCACCATACGAAAAGTAGAAGAAGACCAACTGATAGGTCTTTCAAATCTTATTGTTAAATTACCTGTCGATATTTTTAGCACTGCTTTTATCTTTAGCACTACTTTTCTTTTTGAAACATCTCCGTAGCTTGCTGATGAAGGCTGGAGTCATTTTCTTCATCAGCTCACGTGCGAGGGTCTCGTCTTCATCATCGCTGCGGGATTGAGAATATTTTTTTAAATTAATCTTAAGCTGTGACGTAAGTTCCGTTTAAATTAACACATCCTGGATCAAAATCCTATTTTTACCTATTTTTATTTATTACTATGAAATTTATTAGACATAGCTGCGCCCTGCGGTTTCAACCGCGTATATACCGGGATTAAAAGTATCCTAAGTTACTCAAATTATTTAAACTATCGTTATGCAAATTTTCATCCAAATCGGTCGAGCCGTTTGACCGTGAAGAAGAAGCAAACAAATAAATATAGAAACAAACTTTCGGATTTATAATATTAGTGCATAAGCTTTAAGTCTATGCTACTTCAAAGATTTTAATTAGGTGTGTAAAATCTATAGGTACACCTACCTAGGTACCTATAAAAGGCTTTGTCCTGCCTGACTCACTGACTGACTGATGGACCAACGCACAGCATAAACCGCTGATAGTCGATGTTGTTAATTTATTTTTTTATTAAGTACTAGCTGTGCCCGCGACTTCGTCAGCGTTTTTCGGACTACCTACCCATCGCTGTGCAAAAGTCTACACTTGAACGGACGACCAGGGAAGTCTGTTGCTGAGCAGAAGAGAATCATGGCAGAGTCTATTTAAGTGTAGATTTTGCACAGCGCAGCGGTAGGTTACGTGTTGCAATCAAAACGCGACTTGGAAAAACAGGACAAAACAATAATATTAAGCTGTCCTACATACAGTGCAACCGACTTATCTGTTATGTAAGCTGAAGTCGGGCAACTTAACTACATGATATCTTTTTTTTACGTGGGTAATGTCCGTCACCGTCAGGCCAATCTCGTTGGGTTCCCTACCATAGGTTTATAATCTAAATCCCCATGATGTCCCTCGCTCCACAAGTGGTAAGGCCAGTGGAAATTCCTCATGGACTACATCCCGACAACGACGGCCTTTCCAAGCCTCATCTTTGCCTCTGCCCGATAGACAATCCCTCTCCGTCTCCCCTCCCTAGGCACGGTCACGCCACCGTCTCGAGGTCCCCAAAGCCGGTGATAAAGCCCCCCACCGAGTTCACCACCAGAGGCTGAGGTGATTTTTTATGTCTTCCACGCAGCCCCTTTCTTGCGGAAAGGACCCCCGAGCCCGCTGACGCGGGATTACGGAGCCAGGCCAGGCAAGCCTGGTTTCCCACGAGGGGACTCAGTAGCTGCAAGCGCCTCTTAGCTTGCAGCTACTGAGTCCCCTCACAACGGCAAGGTGGACGACCATCTGGAGGGTAAAACGTAACGTCGTGTCCGGGACTCGGGACTCGAACGCGCAGACCTCGAATCGGAAACCATCACTCGGCTCGGTAGGCCACCGTTCCTTAAAAAGGGAATGCGGTCTGTGATTCGAACGCGGAACCCTCGACTCGGAATCTACAACTGCCATCGTGCCACGTAAACTACATGCAATCTGCATCTACCCAGTGAAACTGCCCGATTACAGCTATATTTTTTAATCATTTTTATTGAATTTTCGACTGCCACTAAAAATTATCAAAATTGTAACCCTAACTTTAATCACTGAGGGATTTTTGAGAAGGTGGTTTAAGGGGGTCCATCAATTTGTACCTAGTTCTTTATAAGCCGATTCTATTGATGGAAGTCCAAAAATTAGTAATTTACAGCATTATGGGATGCTATTCTGTTTCTCATTCCGAAGGTTCTAATCAGATCTCAGATCTTCACCAACAATTTATGGGACCAACTCGGGACTCTCACTTTCCAAATAAAAAAAGAATGATCGAAACCGGACTTTATTTGCCGGAGTACGGTGTGAACATATTCACATACAAACAATATGCGGGTAGAATTGAGCAGCTCCTCTTTTTTTAAAGTCGGTTAAAACCAGCCATTATAAAGAGTTTCCGTATGTCCGAAGGAATATGTGGAGAGACATAGGTAGGTATACGGTATTTTAGGAATTTCCTGCAAAAAAAAACTGGATATCCGGTTTTTTTTATTTTCGACCGGATATCCGGTTAATCATGTGTTGATTACGCACAACATACTTTTTCAATACAACATTCAAACTAATTAGGTAAAAACAGAAAAAACACTTTATCCGGATAACCGGATTAAATATCCGGATAAAAAGTACCCTATATGCT
Source organism: Idaea biselata (assembly GCA_958496205.1). Lineage (NCBI taxonomy): Eukaryota > Metazoa > Arthropoda > Insecta > Lepidoptera > Geometridae > Idaea > Idaea biselata. The sequence continues at coordinate 8,776,482 of OY292404.1, forward strand.
AATCGGGGTCTAAAGCTATCTGCATACCAAATTTGGTCAAAATCGGATAAGCCGTTTCTGAGATTAGCGGGCACAAAGGCACACACAAACAGACAAACAGATAAACAGACAAACAGACAAACAGACAACCAGAAAAACAGAAAAATAGGTTCTACTGCGTTCATAGATACCCATACAATTTATATTTTTTTTATATCTCTCAAAAACAGACACCGCTAAGTTACGATTTTATTATATGTATAGAAGATAAAAAAAAACAAAGGTCGAATTATTAACCTTGAAGACAGGAAGATAGCAGTGGAACAAGTAGTTTTGATCAGTCTTCCTAGTGGCTGCTCCGGCCTAAGTATCGCACGGTGTAGTATGCTACAATCCAGGGTCAAAAACTTACCAAGAACTATCATCTGAACCGCTTTTTTCCGAATAACTCTTTTCAAACACATCAGAAAACTCATCGTAGGATTTTAGTGATTTTTCCGACATTTTCCTTGCTTTATAACTTTTACAGCCAATGCAAGGTTTGTTTCATCAATTATATTTCTTTTTGTTGCAGCCAGGCAGCGGATGTTTTGTCAATAAACGTAAATTAAAAATTGATATTAGTGCCATCTAGCTGGGAGTAGCAGAACTATTACAACAGTTTATAACAGTGACATCTATCGAAACTTTTACGAACCACTTGGTATTTAAATGTATGGTATGTGTTTATTTCAATTGTAGATGTCGCTAGGTGTAACTAAACTTCAACAAAGTGGACAAAAGGTTCTAAGATGTAGCACGCAAGGTAGAAAGAGAGTAGTGGAACGAATTTTCATTCTTTAAAAGTTGAACCGGCCTTCGTTTCGGAACAAGGTTGTATCCCTCCCGAGACCCCGGAGTCCGCTAAACCACAAACTTACCTCTGCAAAGCAAGAGGCACCAAGCAGTTTATCCGCAACCGCGCGGGGTAAACACCCACAGTGAGAGATGGGGTAACCCAACTGTCTGCCGGGGCTACCGGCATAAGGCCCTACGATAATTCCTTCGGTCCATTTTCATCAATCTGGTAGTGCCATTTTAGGTACGAGGCAGCTCTCCTTTTAAGAGGAAAGTCTCCATTCTCTTTCTCCATACAAACGTAGTTTACATTTTCCTCCCTGGATAAAGACATTAGAGCAAATATGTTTATACCATAAAACCTATATAAAAAATATAAAAATATACCTAAACCAATTAAAAAAAAAAAAAAAAAAAAAAAAAAAAAAAAAAAAGGTAGATCTATGCATTGTCATGACGGATATAGGTTTTATGGCATAAACATATTTGCTCTAATGTCTTCATCCAGGGAGGAAAATGTAAAGTACGTTTGTATGGAGAAAGAGAATGGAGACTATCCTCTTAAGAGAACCGAATCTAGCATTTGGGGACACGATCTGTCTAAAACAGATCCCTGACGGTTGCCCCTCGGGGTGGTCTGACGGTACAGCGGACGCCTCTCTTTATACCTACCCTTGCTGGTCACAGTTGGGGACGCTATAACATATTTTCATTTTCATCCATTTCGGTCCATTTTCATAACTGTTTTTTGTAACTAGCTATGAAAAAAGATTTTTTTCTGATTCGTAACTAGTCATTAAAATGAAATATTTTAATCCAAGTTCATAACTGTGTTTCGGTATCAACTATTAGGTAAAACATACCTACATACATACATACACACTAGAGATGGGCCGACTAGTCGCCGAATAGTCGGGAAAGCCGACTAGTCGGCAGTTCAACCGACTAGTCGGCAGGTGCCGACTAGTCGGCAACTAACAATTATACAATAAAACTAATATTTATTCAATTAGTAGTACAGTTTAGAAGGTGGGTAGTCAGAAAATCGTAAACAAAACACGTCATAGCTTACATACATCATCTAAACATCTATAATGTCATAATTATGCCTCAGCTCCATTTTTTTTCCAACTTTTATTTTTATATCAACCATTTTTTCAAAGTTTCGCTACAGCTTTCGAAGTGCAAACTTATCCAAAAAAAGGAACAATCGCCGAGTGATCATGATTAACCCAAATATCTCGAAATTATAATGATCTGCATTGCCGACTAGTCGGCAATTTTGGAACCGACTAGTCGGCTAGTCTGCTAGTCGGCAGAACCCCTAGTCGGCCCATCTCTAATACACACAGATTGAAAAACACAACGCTTTGCATCGCGCAGTCGGGAAGATATAATAAAATAGGGCGTGAACTTACTGGTAGTTTTTCCTAATACCTACTTACCTACTTGTAACACCACATACATAGTAATATAAAAGTAAATACACGAAACAGTTCCAACTAAAACGCACAGACTATACAAGGCTGTGTACACACGATGCGTTAAAACAATTCGTGTAGCGTGTGCTTGATAATTGTCACCAAAGCAGCAGCATGTGACTTTATTGGCGATTTTTGTATGGTGATGGCGTTTGTTTAGATAGAACGTTTGTTTTAAATATAATTGAAGGTCAGTGAACTTTATTTTTACGGGCGGACTTCGTATCGCCCCGCCCGCGCCGTGTCTGTAGATAAGTACGGAAAATGCCCGGCCCGGCTTTTGGATAGTTACATAACATGGCAACTATTTGATCAACACCACATTACAAAAATTAATACATTACATAGTTTTTTTAACTAAATTAAATGTTAAACAATTCGGCGTCCTTATCCATCAAATGCGTTTTTCTTTTCGGTTTTTTCGCGCAACCTTGGAATGGAAAATGCCTGTAAGGAAAGGAAAAGGCTGACAAGCGCTGGAAAGGGCTGTTGTGTGTAGGGTTTTAGCTATGTTTTTAAATGAGATAGGCTTAAATTTTTCCTCACCTCGCCTATCATTATCACGGGTCTAGATCACGTTATAGATAATTATTTTTATTAAGGGCCATGTACTGAAAAACTGAAAATCCATGTCGGGCGCATCGAAAATTGTTGATTATTTCATGACGGAATGTCGTAGAACTTTTTTTGTGTACAGATTGTAGACGACATTGTTTCCGATATTTTAGTGCAGTTTCCATACAAATATGTCGAAACGTATTGAAGCCTATCGACATTTTAGCCAAATCATACATTTTTTGTCTAAAATTTGGATAGGCTTTGCACCAATAGGAGGTTCTTGTCTTAAAACTACACCAAAATTTAGGAAACAATGCCACCTACAATCTGTGCACAAAAAAAAGTTCTACGACATTCCGTCATGAAATAATCAATAATTTTCGATGAGCCCGACAGGGATTTTCAGTTTCAAGGTCGTTGGCGTTGATACTCCTCTTAATTACCTCGTCGTTTCGGCAAACGGGTCACACCGGCCGTGATGATTGACGCAAATCGTGTAAGTTTAAAAAGTGTGTCTCATCTCGCCTGATGGGAAGCGACAGTCAGGTACCTATAAGATGTTACATAAGAAGTTAGGGTTGCCTGGAAGAAACCTATTTACTTTTAACTTGGACACTCCAAGGTTATAGTTTAAAGGGGGACGTGGGTTGTGAATTTCACTTTGGTATAAGTATGTTTTTTCAAAATAATAAAACGCAAGTAGAACATTGTATCTATTTATTATTGTATGTACTGATGTAATTCTTATAATACTAATGTAATGCTTAATCTACGGTTACACAGAGCGATCCGAGTCCAAGCTGAATTATTCAGTCAAATTATAGAAGTACGTAATACGAGTACAAGACGCAACGAAAATGGACAGCCACCGATGGATATGATATGGATAGCTTTAAAAGTCAATCTACACGATGACACTTACACTGCAACTTCACCTATAGAGCCCACACCTACACACACATATACACGAATTTCTATAAAACGTATGCTATTATAGAGGTGTGGGCTCTATACACTGACCTGAATTATATGGACAGGAGGTCTCACACCGAATTTTGTGCCTATTTGATCTGTCTGCGCCATGTGAAGATTCAGAGTGATGGTGAACGTTTCTAGAACTATTAGTTCCACGGACGGTCACCATCACTTTCAATAGAAAACGCGCGACAACAGCGCAACATGGCGCAAATCAAATCGGCACAAAGATCTAACTAATGTCATTTTGTATGGTATAGGAATTCCAGCGTACTTGTGTAGTTTCAGTTCATTGGGGTCTATAGGTAGAGTTGCAGTGTCAGTGTCGCCCGTATATTTTGAGATTTACAATTTTATTGAAGGGTCCACTGCAATAATGATAAATGTCCTTTTGTCTTTGTTTTAAGATAATTACGGTTTAAACTTTTAATCGGTGAAAAAGGCAGTCCAGTATTGCACTGTACACCGAGGACGTTGAGCGTTTTAGCTGTGTATACAATTATTTCGAACGTATTTTTCTCAGCACTGTGAGCAATATTGACGAGTCTGTAAATGGGATAACTAACTACTTTTATCACTTAATCGAATAGCGTTCTTACTTTATTTTACTATAAATTCGGACATTCATCAGTATTGCAGTGGACCCTTCAATTGTTAAACTAAACCAGGCTAGAACCGACCACCGGCTAACTTAACGCCAGTGTTTTAAAGGAGTGGGCATAGCTGGCATAGTTAGCGGTGTATGACGCACATGTATGAAAATCCGGTTGTTTCACTAAATATTTAAAAAAGGGGTACCTATTTACCACCCCAATAGTTTTGCGCGAAGCAATCTCGCTAAATTAAAATAGAAAATATTAACAAAATGCTCGAAAAAATCCAAGAAAAAGAAATAAGAAAGATATTAATCTGGGAAAAGCAAATTAACCATAATACTTTTAAGTACAGCTTCTCCCAGAATACGAAATCCTTTTACATACAGAGGATCGCAAAACCAATTCTGTGTTCCAAAATTTGTTGAAATAGTTACTTGATTGGACCAAACTGGAATAACCAACGATTAGCAATTCTCCGCATAAATCGACTTTTGTTCGAGAGACTCTCTCGCTGCTCAATCGAAATTATACGAAGAGTTGTTCTTATTCTACTTAAACTCTGTCTCAAAATATTAGATCGAAAATGTGAACAAAAAAACTCTCAAGGACATTTATTTGAAAGCGACAGCTTTTATTTACTTTTTTCTTTGATATTGACAGTTCTATGTTCACATTTTTGATCTAAGATTAGTATAGTTTGGTCGAATCAAGCCTAGATATTCAAACTTTTCGCTTGTAAAGAAGTTACATCTTTAAATGGGTTCTGAAAACTAAATATAGGAACTTGCCTACCACTTGAGTAACAATAAAACATGTTAGTTACAATAACAGTGGCTGAGTTTTCCTCTTAACACTAAAATGTACATTTATTAAAATACATCCATAGCTTAACCACGTTGACTTGTCTCGGTGCTCACGCCTTAGCACAGGGGTAATTTTGACATTAGCGACATTATTATATACATTTTGACATAGATGAGCTCAAGCTGGAGAGTCACTAGCTAAGCTGTAACTGTAAATTCCGTGATACAGTAACAAGGTTATATTGATTCGCGGCAAAAAAAAACATTAAATTTTCGGCTCTGTGTGAGTGGCTCGTGTAGCGTTTGTTGCAGGCTCGCGAACCACATAACGTAAGTATGGTTACTGCAACGATACTGTTACATTTGCTACTGAGTGACACATATTCAGACATTTAGGTACCTCATTCATCATGTACATTTCAAAATTGTGCCATTCTTGTTCGATAGACGCGCTAGTCTAAAATGTCCATTCTTGGGACTTACGGAAAAACCAATTTTTTGTTCGGAAAACCAAGATCCCATGGTAAAGCTGGGATTTACCATTTTCGCTCTAAAGGTAAAATGAAAGGGATGAAACCTATTAAATAACCTAACTAATCTGTAATCACGATTTTAAACTGGGATTTACTATTTTCGCTCTAAAGGTAAAATGAAAGGGATGAAACCTATTAAATAACCTAACTAATCTGTAATCACGATTTTAAAAAATCTGTTGTATTTCTCATTCATCAGGGTACTTTTCCAAAACTGCTCCTTGATATGAAAATACAAATTCTAAAGGAAAAATAGCTTTTTAAACGTTTAAGGGCCCTATTCTGAAAAACTGAAAATCCATGTCGGGCGCTTCGAAAATTTTTGATTATTTCATGACGGAATGTCGTAGAACTTTTTTTTGTGTACAGATTGTAGGCGACATGTTTCCGATATTTTAGTGCAGTTTCCATACAAATATGTCGAAACGTATTGAAGCCTATCGACATTTTAGCCAAATCAGACATTTTTTGTCTAAAATTTGAATAGGCTTTGCACCAATAGGAGGTTCTTGTCTTAAAACTACACCAAAATGTAGGAAACAATGTCACCTACAATCTGTGCACAAATAAAAGTTCTACGACATTCCATCATGAAATAATCAACAATTTTCGATGTGCCCGACAGGGATTTTCAGTTTCAAGGTCGTTGGCGTATATACTCCTCTTAATAAGTTTAGTTACGACAGCATCATAATCGTTTTTAGATTCGATTTTATACTACTCTACTCAGGGTTGATTTTTCAATCTACAGATAGAAATCATAAAGATCTTCGAAGTTTGATTGTTTTTTAATTTTTATCCGGCGGTGTTACATTTTATCTCTATCTAGACAGACATCTTTATCAAGGGAATTGAAAAATTGGCTCTTACTAGTAAAAGAAAGACAAGTCAACGTAGTTTTAGTATAATTCCTTAAATTATTTCGCGTATACATTTTTTTCAGTAAATGCCTTTCAAAAAGCTGTTCACGATGGCACAATATCGTATAGCTATTTGATTTATCACATTTATTATAATAATATTAATTATTTATAAAAATGCAGGTTATTCATCGGAATTTACAAAATTAAATTACATAATTTCGGCAATGATGTAATATCACGATATTTATCATATCACGATAAGAAAATGTATAACGATATTGAAATATCACGGTAATAATAGTGAACTTTACTGTGTAAAGTTGGAATATCGGCGATATGCAATGTATATGACATTACCATAATAATGATATTACTAAATCAAATATACCTGGCACTACAGCACCACAAATAGCATGGATTAAAAGTTGCGTGCGCTGTAAGAATCATCTAAAAAATATATGAAAAGGCCAATTATTATTAAATCAAATTCCAATCACGAAACAATCAGCAGGTGGCACCGATTGTTATCTCTTGTTAGGTCAAATGAGATGCCTTAGGCGACCTGAAAACTCTAACACTAGGTAAGCCCACATCACTATGCGAAAAGAAGGAAGCAAATCAAAAACGAAGTTGGCGATATTTGAATATTTTGACAGTGAAATTTGAACATTGTGGTGATGTTTTTGTTGCAATATCAGTGATATAGCAGTGGTAATTTAACTAGTGATATTCTGTCCTTGATGATATCGAGATATTATGATATTTCAATATCAAATCGATCCGCAATACAGATATGTAAATAAGTATTATGCCATGTTTATTTTAATTTGTAATATCACAAATAATAATAAACATTGATATTACGGTATTGTGATATTTCAATATCAGATCAATCAGCAATACATATTTGTAAATAAGTACTGTGTTATGCATAGTCTAATAAACATAACATAGTCTGTGGCTGTAAATCTGTTGTTTTTAATTAAAATTAAAGCCAGTTCTATTACTAATTATTCTATTAAACAGACAATATTCTATAATGTATTGTGGAATGCTTTAAAAACAATATTCATATTTAATAATATTTATTTTTATTAAAAAAAATCGATTACAACGAATACCTAATTAAATACATCAATACAACTTCTTATTCAATTTATAAGCTAGTTTAATTATAATTATAATACTTATAAATAAATATACTTAATAAGTATGTATTATTATAAATTATATTATTATTTATTATTGTACGAACGCGTATACATTTATTTTCTCAAATACAGCTCACATTTTTTTAACTCCATTATTCATAGACTTTTAACAAAACTTCGAAAATGGCTTATCAAAGTTTATGAATAAGAAGATAAGTACCTTATTTTAATAGTATAATTATTAATCCACTGAATGTTCATAATTTTACACCGATGACACATAATAATTGTTTTTGTAACTTTTCACATTAGCTATTACTTAGGTATTTGTTAAATACGAAATATCTATTGTAAACCGCGCTTACATATTGTAAAAATCGCTTCTACATTTAAAAAAAAAGTAGGTAGGTACCTACACCAATGTCATATTCTTACGCATTGGCAAAATCTGCTGTGACCATTGAAAAACTTGCTTGTACAATGTACATTGTATTTAGTACAATTTACATTGTACAAGCAAGTTTTTCATGACAGTGCTTATGCATAGTAAAACGCGCTATTACACCAATTTCATATGCCTATGTATTGAATTGTATTGTAAAGCGTTTGCGGTCTTTTGAAAGAACTATGCAGAGTATTTTCCATTGTAAATTACACTCATACACCAATGTCATTCTAAAGTATTGGAAAATACGTTTTGCGGTCTTCAGATAGGACTATGTAGGTATAGTATTTTCCATTGTAAATTGCACTCATACACCAGTGTCATTTTATTAAGTATTGGAAAATACGTTTTGCGGGCTTCAGAAAGGACTATGTATAGTATTTTCCAATGTAAATTGCAATCATACACCAATGCCATTCTATAGAATTGAAAAATACGTTTGCGGTCTTCAGAAAGGACTATGTATAGTATTTTACATTGTAAATTGCACTCATACACCAATGTCATTTTATTAAGTACCTACTTATTGGAAAATACGTTTTGCGGTCTTCAGAAAGGACTATGTATAGTATTTTTCATTGTAAATTTCACTCATACACCAATGTCATCCTATAGTATTGGAAACTACATTTTGCGGTCTTTTGAAGGGACTTTTCACATTGTAAACAGTGCTTATACATTGCTTATACACAACACCAATGCCACAATCTTACGTGTTGTAAAAAGCGTTATGCTGTCAGTAGACAGGACTGTGGGCGTCGTAGTTCAGCTGCAGATACGGTGGAATCGCGGCCGAGAGTTCTGAGGCCCGTCTGCGGAGGGCTGCGATGCTGTGTCCGCGCCATACTTCCTCTTCAACTTGTTCACCGCCGTTACCTGTTTCGTAGAAGAAATAAAAATCAAGATAAAGAAGTGACTTCATCGAGGCAGACTAGATTTAGACACAATTTAGATACATCAAGTGTGAAACCCATATAGCTATATTTGAAAGCCGTATTCACAAACGACCCAATGCGTGGCTTAATGCTTTGTCTTGCTCTTGTGAGCGAATATGTGACAAAAGCTGAGGATACGCATAGGGTCATTTGTGAATACGCCTGAATATTGTAAATATTTTACAATATTCAACTCCCGTTTAGGGTCTGAGGGGTTCCCATCCTTGTTGCGATAAGTAGTCCGATGAAGGTACTAAGGAGGTTGGAGCAGAACTTATTTCACAGGTAACATCTTAAAACTCCAACGCACTTTGCCAGCAACCTTATCACAGTCATTATTTTTAAGCCACCTGATAATACGGCACACTGCTATCGTCGTTTTTTGATTTTCGTCACGACCGACCTCTTCAAGAAACCGCTCGCATAGTGAGTGTAGCCATTAGAACATATCGTCACTTGTAATTGTTTACTGCCATGATTTCCGCAAACAGACCTCCTCGAATCGTGTTTTTTTGCGTAAGGTTTCCCACTGTCAGTGGAAGAACCAGTCTAACTCTTTCACACATCGGCACTTACCATCTATTAATATTAGATCAAAGCTCACCAAACAGTTACGAAGAATGAAGACCAGAATGTAACCCTACCTGAGTTAGGCGACGCGTTGTTGGTACAATGTCCCATGTGTGGCGGAGTGGGTGACCCTTCAAGTGGCGCACCAGACTGCTGCCCGCCGATCTGGCTGTTGCAGTAGGACATCATCGTGTCTCCTGTTGGCAGAACAATGGATGAATATACAGCAGCGAAAATGGTTACATTGGGCGAATTGAGTAGTAACTCGATTTGCCCAATAGAGCCATTTTCGCTGCTTCATACCCGGGCTACAAAACCTATAGTAAATAGTTATAGACTTTGTAGCCCGGATCCAAAAGAATATACCTCAACGGTATCCCCTGCCCGTTTTTAAAGGCGACCAAGAGGGGTTTCTTGGTGGGAGGCTTTGGCGGCAGCATGTTACCGAGTGGTAACAAACTGGCCTAAGCGCCGAGAGTACAAAGATGAAGTCGATGAATGACGCTTAAAACGTCACCATGAGGTGATTTGACTATAGTGGCTTGTTTCAACTGTCTTCCTACTGATGACATATCTAGAACTACTGTTAAAGTTCAGATCAATGGTGACGTGCTATTTTCCACTGCTTTTATGACAGTTGACTTACCGAGAGAGTTGAGCGGGTAATGACCCTGGTATGGCTGCCCCGACCCGACGGAGCTGATCGGCAGTGAGGGGTTGAGGTCTGCTGCTAGTTGAGGGAGGGTTCCGGCTCCGAACCCACCCATGGACACCCCGCCTTGGGAGAGTTGACCGAGACCTAAAAGAATAATCAAGAATTAGTTTCGCATTAAAGAATGGGTGTAGAGTTGCAGAAGATACGCTCTTAGACGCGAAGTGTGATTTCGAAGCATATCTCAGCATATGCACGGCTCATTTGGGGGCAATGAGCCGTATGACTATGAATAAGATGGTTGGATGGTAAACTGTCACTTATAATTAATGACTCCTCTACGCTCGAGGTTAAAATTCGGCTTAATTTATTAATTTAACCAACCAGGTTCAGCAACGCTTGGCTCGGTCTTTACTTGGAAAGGTGTGGCAAAAAATACATTTCTCGAGCGCCTCCATGCTTTGAAAGGAACTAAGCAGTTGATCCCGGTTCTTATCGCCGATAGCAATGGTTAGGTCAAGTTAGAAACCTTAGAGCGACCTGAAAACTCTAACACTTGGTGACCCACACCACTATACAGAAGGAGAAGAACCTACCAGCTGGCATAGACCAAGGTCTGTCTCCGAAGACACCAGGGCTGCATACATCGCCAGCTCCGAAGGGCGGCAGTCCGTGGGACGGCAGCAGCGATCCAGGAGTTCGGAAGACGTTGGTGCTCTTCTTGCGTTTCTTCCACTTTGCTCTACGGTTCTGGAACCATACCTGAGTAGAGGAAACAAAACACATTTATAGAGACTGAGAAGCGAACCTGGAGAGGACATTGAAAAATGCAACAGGGGTCGATATAGACCCTAAATGGAAGTATTTTAGAATTCTTCCTTTTAAAATTTTATCTTTGGGCTGTGCTTTGGGTTCTTTTTGTTTTTTTTTTACTTATTATATTTTTATTTTGTTTTGTAAAAGCACTCCTTTATGAGTCTTAGTTACCTACTCGAAATAAAACCTTTTTTTTGGCGACCCTGCCAGCTATACCTTTTTACCGAAAAAACAAATCGAAAACAAAAATAGTGCTAGGCATATATGGGTATTAAAAACCAAAAAAACGTTTAATTTCATATCACCATTCCCAAAGAAAAATCTAAGGTTTTTTCGCTTTTTTTTTTCACTCCAAAAACAAACAGAAATGCCGCGCAAAGACTTGCGAAAACTTTCACCGTCCCCTATTTACAGGGATGCCAGGCTAAAGTGTGATAAATAGTAATATTTGTGACCCCACCTTGCCCTGGCTTACCAGGAGACAGGGTGGAAATAGACTAGTGACTTGTTGTCGGTCGATTGCTAGGCGAAGTTAACATTTGCCGTGCAGCCCCGGCCTAGAATAGGGTTACCATCTCTTCTTGTGGGTGTCGTCGATTTTCCGACGATGTTTTCCTTCACCGTAAGAGCGATGTTAATAGCGCACATATTTTTAAAGAAAAAGACATTGGTGCGCGGTCGGCCAGGATTCGAAACCACGACCTTCGGAATGAAAGTCGCGGTATCTACCACTAGACCAACACATCTTCCCTGAGAGGGTCAATGTCGGGCAGGCGGCCTATCGAAAAATATTGCCAATCATTTGCAGAAGATAGTTAATAATAATTATTCATTCATTCAAAACCAACAATTCAAAGGCATGCTTATAAACTGTCCTTCTTTAGATGAGTTTCAAAGTTGGTACATATCAAATCACTTATGAAGGCGCTCGTTCACACCTTAAGAATGTTGTTGTAAACTTTTCCTACTAATATTATAAACGCGAAAGTTTGTATGTATGTATGTCTCTATGTCTGTATGTGACTTTGTTACTCTTTCACTTACGAGGGTGAAACCGCAGGGCGCAGCTAGTCTTCATATAATTCTATGTGTGCGTAAGACGGATACGCTCTCAGCAGCTACCAAGACGCGTCGAAGACATCTTGTAAGCACGTGCGACACTCATATTAATGCACACAGAAAATTTACCCTTTACCCCGCGCACCTTCGTGAGTGAACAGATCTGTAGTAATGAATCGAGTTGAAGCTATCGGGCGATAGAAAATTGTTGATCTGTAGTGCCCGATACCCTGAATCAATGAATCACCCCGGCCCAGCTCAGATTGACAAATGACGCGCGATCTCGGATGATCCACAGATTTACTTGATTCTCCCGAGATAATATGGTGCGGGTTAAGTGAAATGATATGAAGAAGGGGAGTTCGCATAGTCTGTAGGTCCTAGGACGAGTTTTTGGAGCTTTAGAGGAGCTCATTGTACCTGCCGATCTTGAACGGTCGTGCGGGTTAAGCAACGCTTGGCGCGGTCATTACTTGGATGGGTGACCGATAATTTGTGTGGCAAAAAATCATTTTCTCGAGCTCCTCCGTGCTTCGGAAGGCACGTTAAGCAGTTGGTCCCGGTTGTTATCTTGGATGCAGTCGTTATGTCAAGTTAGAGGCCTTAGGGCGACCTGAAAACTCGAACACTAGGTGAGCCACACCACTACACGAAAGGACGAGTTTTGGAGACAAGTTCGCGATCAGATAGAAATCTTTATAAAAATAAATTCATGTATTTACTAACAAACAAATCTATTCTACTAATACTTTGTGTGTAAGTAAATAAGTGAGGAGTATGTTTGTTAATTCTTCAAGTAAAAATGATGTGTGTGACTTGAAATTTTTTAAATGTTTTTAACACGATATATTTGTAAATAGCTGCGTCCCGCGGTTTCACCCGCGTAAGTCCCGATCCCGCGGGAATATCGGGATCAAAAGTAGCCTATAGTCTTCCTCAATAAATGGACTATCCAACACTAAAAGATTTTTCAAATCGGACCAGCGGTTCCAGATTAGAGCGTTCAAACTAACAAACTCTTCTGCTTTATAATATTAGTATAGATGTTATTGTTAACGTTTACGAAAGTGACCAGTTGCAAAAATGACATTCTGCGAAAGTGACCACATATTTCGCGATGACGAAGATGAGCTTAAATTCTCTCTGCTTTGGAAGACACGTTTTAAACAGTTGGTCCCGGTTGTTATAACTGATGGCAGTCGTCAGGTCACGTTTTAGGCCTTAGGCCAACCTGAACAACTCTAACACTAGGTTAGACACACTACTATGCTGAAAGAAGATCTATAATCATTTTCTAAAGGGGAAGTGAAGAGTGGTATTGTAGCAATTTTGTTTTGATTGTTCTATATAAGTTGTGTCATATGCGTAGGTACGTATGCGCACATACTAAACAATTGTATTTTTATATTTACACTGGCCGTATGCACGAACAGTGGAAAACCAAAATTACAATTGATTTAAAAAATACTAAATCCCTACTGCATCGTGTCTAAAAAAAACTAAAACTGTAAAAGAACGGTGACAATAACACAAAAACACTTTTAAAAAAATCCGGGTACAATCGTGGACGAAACTCATTAAATATTTATTCCAATGTGTGCGAAAGAAATAGCGCCGTGTGACAGAGATGGCTATATTCATTTAGTAACTGACAGTACCTTTTCATTTATTAATGGGACGACCAGAGATATAAATAGGTGATTTTGGAGCAGACATGGCAAACAAAATTTGCAATCTGTAGCCAAATTTTTTAGATTTAAAGTTCTATAAATAAAACTGAATTTATTCATGTAATTTGATTTGTATTTCAAGTTTAGGTTAATTTAATTTATTATGGTTGTGTATTATGACAAATATTTTTTTATAATGTAATCGAAATGTTATTTATTCAATAAAGATACCCCTACATTAAAATTAAAACAATTACTGCGTTAAGATTACCCGGAAAATAAGTGTGAAAACCCCGGATTTTGGAGCTTTAAACCCGGACATCAGTAGGTAAATGTTATAAAAGCTAAAAAACGCATTTTTTCATAAATTAGAAAAATATGATTTTTCTTATATATAAAAATGAAACGTTTTCCGTTGTCACGACATCACGCGTGAACGGCTGGACCGATTTCGATAATTCTTTTTTTGTTGTGTTTGCTATTGTCAGGAGAAGGTTCTTATGAAAGAAAAAATGCTTAACCGATTTTGATGAATTTTATTTTTTTATACTAAACGACAGGACAACGTCTGTCGGGTCAGCTAGTATTGAATATATTGAAAATGCTTTGTCCTGACTGACTGATGGATCTAAGCACATTCTAAACCGCTGGTAGAAGAGAGCTGAAATTTAGGGAGTGTGTTCCTTGTATGTAGGCAACTCATGAACGATAGCTAGACAGGTGAAATATAATACAGATGATGTATTTCTGTTGCCGCTATACTAAAACAGAAGAAAATAACAATTTAAGTGGAATTCCCAAACAACAAACGTGATTTTTTGTGATATTGGTAAATCCCCTAATGCGCGAGTCCGACTCGCACTTGGCTGACCCAGCAAACGTTGTTTTGCCTTATAAATTATAGATAGTAGCCGATTCTCAGACCTACTGAATACGCATATAAAATTTGGTAAAAATCGGTCTTGTCGTTTCGGAGGAGTACGGTAACTAACATTGCGACATGGAAATTTTATATATAAGATTAGCAGCGTCCCGCGGTTTCACCTTTGTAAGTCCAATTTTCCAAAAATCCCTACACACCACAAAGAACGCACTCTCCAAATTTCATGACCCTTGGACCAGCAGTTTGGGCTCTGCGTTTGATATAAAAGTCAGTCAGGATTCAGGATATTGAATTTGATATATATATAGATAGATAATACATTTTAAACTACAATATTTGAAATGCAAGCCGAAGTCAAGCTAGTAGTATAGTAGTAGTACTATAGCTACATCGTGAGGAAACCAACATGTCCTAGGACTCACCACGGTCCGAAGACATGGGATATTCAGTGTTTTCTATGTATCTAATGTATATAATTACAAAAAAAAAAAAGTATAATATGTAGTTATCCGTTGTCTAGTACCCATAGTACAAGCCTAGTGCTTAGTTTGGGGCTAGATTGCGCTGTGTGTAACGTCGTGCAATATTTGTATATTTATTTATTTATTTATTTTAGTATTAAAGTTTTTTTTAAATAATAGTTTAGAATAGAAGGGTAAAAGTGCATTCTATATTGACATAGGCATAGATTGTGGTTCTCACAACGAACGGGTGTGTGGAATGGGAAGGCTACCGTGAGTTGCTTGTTGCCTCGCGCAGTTAGCACCTTGGACTGTGTGTGGTACAAGTCAAGAGCGGATGTTGGAAAGTTAAAACGATGGACACGCATAGCGGAAATCGTTAAAATGTTGATATCGTTAGAGGCCCTAGGGCTACTTGAAAGTGTGGTGAGGAACATTACTACACGGAAAGAAGAAGCGGATAGCGGAAGAATCATTCGCAACGTTGAGCATGCCGTGTCGTTGGTGTGTGTGTGCATGTTTGTCATGATAAATTATTATTGACGATTTTAATACTTCACTATTTAAAGGACAAATTTTGAAGGAAAAATATAATAAAGGCAAGGCTCTAATATGAGTTAAGTGTAGGAAAATGATCTGCCTAAAAAAGCTTTATTCTCGTATTAGAATTGTTCAAATAAAATTATATTGAAACAAATTTATTTAACTGAACTGCAATCGAGACTTCATTGGAATTCATTGGATATAAATTGGCAAACGTAAAATTTGAATATGAAGTGACTGAAATTAAATTTTGAATAATTGTGATAGAGACAATCCAAACAGGCGGTACAAGTTCAAATCTTGCCGTGGTTGCAATTTTTGGACATTCATTCATTCAAAAACCTTTCGTTTTTCTTTAAAATATAATATTTAAGTAAACTTTTTCTCAAACGAAATCGCTTCCGCCTAATCTCTCGCTGCCTCTACCCCTCCTACCTTGCACCGCTCCTCACGCACCGGGTCTGAGAGCACGACGTGCAAACACACCGCGCTAAACAACATCTCACGAACGTCTGACGTGAACCTGTACCTACTGAATTGGAAGATTTCTAAACCGTACGATTTTGTTCCTATTAAAGATTTTTGAAATTAGAACCTTATTTTCGTCTTTTGTTTCTGTTCAAAAGGATAGATTTTAGAAAACAGTTTCTTTTGTTTTACATTTTAGTATCCTTTTTGCACTTTTGCATCCGACGATACAAAATCAAATCTGACCAATTTTGACCCATTGTTCCAATTTGGGTACCATTACAATTTTAATACAAATGACAATTGATTTTGTTTCACTGCCGGCTTTTTTCTTCTTAATGAGCGTGCTACATCTTAGATCATATTATCATCTACCATCAGGTGAGATAGTGGTCAAACGCTCATCTATAAAACATGCACATTTTGAATGTTGAAAATGTTATTAACATTACATTGACTCTTAGGTATTTTTATACCAGGAGCTTATTGACCTGTAACTGCCGATCTTAAACGGTCATGCGGGTTAAGCAACGCTTGGCGCGGTCATTAAGTACCTACTTGGATGGGTGACCGACAATTTGTGTCGCAAAAAATCATTTTATCGAGCTCCGCCGTGCTTCAGAAAGCACCTTAAGAAGGTGGTCCCGGTTGTTATTTCAGATAGCAGTCGCTAGGTCATGTTAGAGGATTTAGGGCGACCTAAAAACACTAACACTAGGTGAGCCACACTACTATACAAAAAAAAGAAAAATACATTTTTATGCATTAGGTAGGCACCTACTTACTAGACTTGCATAAAAATAGTTGAAAACCTACAAACCAATTTTAAACTCCATGAATAGTCAAAACATATAAAAATAGCAGTGAAACAGGGTGGGTGTTGATAGGTAGACCTGCGTACGTATTCCGGTAGCATACTCGCAATAAATATCAATTTAGGATCGCGTTCACGGACTCGCTAAACGATTGAGAGCGGGTGAATTGTAGGCAAAACGGTTTACTATAGGTATCTACTGAAATACCGGTTTACGGCATAGGTGATAAAGTTTCGTTTCATGAATGAAACGCGATCTAAGATCATATTTGCATTTTCCCTGGTCTTAATTTATTTTCTTACCTCAGTCCCCTCGCGTCCAAGACCAGTGTAACATGGTTGAAACGTCGAGGTGAGAAAATAAATAATTATACGCGATTAAGACCCGGGAAAATGTGACTATGTTAACAAATCGTGTGAATTTAAAAGTTTATAAGATCATGTTATAATGATTGCAGATTGCAGAGCGTTACACACAGCGCAATCCAGTCCCAAACTAAGCAACTAGGCTTGTACTGTGGGTACAAGACAACGGATATACCATAATTAAAGATCGCGTTCACGGACTCGCTAAGGGATCACACCGGCCGTGGTCCCGAGAAGACCGAGAAGAAGAGAAGACGGTCAGTTTTCTCGGGACCATGGCTGGTGTGATCCGTTTGCCAATACGTCGAGGTAATTAAAAACAATGATTATCTATAACGCGATCTAGACGCGTGTCTAATAATAATGAATGATGGACGGAAATCGTGTAAGTTTAAAAAGTGTATCTAGGTTCATATTTTAAAGATAGCAGATTGCGGGGCGTTACACACAGCGCAATCCAGCCCCAAGCTACAATGATTATCTATAACGCGATCTAGACGCGTGTCTAATAATAATGATGGACGGAAATCGTGTAAGTTTAAAAAGTGTATCTAGGTTCATATTTTAAAGATTGCAGATTGCGGGGCGTTACACCAGCCCCAAGCTAAGCAACTAGGCTTGTACTATGGGTATCTACTAGACAACGGATATATAAGTACTAGAGATGGGCCGACTAGAGGTTCTGCCGACTAGCAGACTAGCCGACTAGTCGGCATTGCAGATCATTATAAATCCGAGATATTTGGATTAATCATGATCACTTGGTGTTGTTGGTATTTAATTACCTACTTCATAATTACTTTACTTTATTTTTGTAAAAATATACTTAGGATACATATAGAAAATACTCAGAACCAGAAATAAACATTTATGGTCGGCCAAAATACTTGCCCCCGGCGGGAATCGAACCAGCAACCTTCTTCGTTGCAGTAGGGGTATTGCCCGTCGCGCTACAGAGGCTGTTTATAGATATTCTTATTCTTATTTCTGTATAGTGGTGTGTCTCACCTAGTGTTAGAGTTTTCAGGTCGCCCTAAAGCCTCGAACTTGACCTAACGACTGCTATCAGAAATAACAACCAGGACCAACTGCTTAAAATGCCTTTCGCAGCACGAGGGAGGTCGAGAAAATGTCATTTTTCCACCCTCATTATCGGTCACCCATCTAAGTAAAGACCGTACTAAGCGTTGCTTAACCCCCACCGCTAGGCTAAACGCGACAGCGACGCGTCTAAGTCGCGACTTATCGTTTCTCATTGAGCAATAGGCCTTGTCTAATCTGTACAACCGTGGATGATAGACAGAGTTACTTTCGCGCTTGTAATGCTAGTAAGGATAGTAGGTACCTACAAATTATTGCTCCAGTTCCACTATTGTTCAATAATATATATGCGACAATGTAAATCAATAAAAACTGCAAAAAAAACCCATGAGTTTCCTGTGTCTTCTTCTCATTGGAGGTCACGTTCCGAAGACACAGTAGATTAGATATAATAACTGACATTTCTAAGAAATGTCTTGCTTATATCCGAATGAATAAACGTACTTTTATTTGGTTTGGACAAGCAAAAGAAAACCATGGGTTAATTTGCTATAACAAACTCTACCTTTTTCAACACACGTAACGTAGCTACGTGTATTTATATTGTTCCTAAATAATGTACGTGATAATGTAGGTATACAGAGCGTAGGTATAATATAGCGTATATATCCGTAGCGTAGGTACGAAATAGAATAGCGTAGACCGCTCGATAAATACGCGCGCAAGCGTAAACGCGAGGCGAATTCAGAATAGGGATGTTGGAATTGCATAAATGTCGATAATTTTTGATCGATAGAATGTTTAATTCAAAAAATATTAAGTTTGTATTTATTAAAGTGTTAAATCAATTCTTAGGGAATTTAAAATAGAAAAAGAGAAGAAAATGATCATGAATTAAATAACAAAGTGATTAAAATACGTTTTATCTACATCAACACTAATATTATAAAGAGGAGAGATTTGTATTTTTGTGTGTCTGTAGGTATGTTTGTAATGAAAAAATCAAAAACTAATGGACCGATTTCAAAATTCTTTCACCCAAAAAAAGGTACATTATCGAGAAGTAACATAGGCTACTTTTGATCGCGATATTCCTATGGGATCAGGACTTACGCGGGTGAATTGATTCTGCTTTTTTTGTTATACATTTAAAATCTAAAAAGAGATTCCTAGGTATGGTATTGGTAACTTAAAACTACTGGATTTACGGCATTAAAAGTAGCCTATGTCCTGCTCCAAGGTCCTATCTATCTCTATACCAAAATTCATCAATATCGGTTCAGCGGTTTAGGCGTGAAAGCGTAACAGACAGACAGACAGACAGAGTTACTTTCGCATTTATAATATTAGTAAGATAAGTAAGATATTATTTAGCTAGGAGTCAATAGAATTGTAATGTTGTATTGTGTAGTGTTTGTTTAGCTAGGTATTGTATTTGATACAGTAGGTAGGTATGTGTTCATTTGATTTGTTCGGTATTTTACTTTTTAAGTTTCTACAAACACACCTAAAAATATACCAAGTAAGATAACAAGAAATATTCACCCATATTAGGGCCAATAATTTTGAAATATTTTTTATTAACGTGTGTGCACGTTATAAAAAATAACTCAAAATTATTGGTGAGTATTCCTTGTTGTCTTACTTGGTATATAGAAAAACTAGCTATGCTCTTCGGTTCATCTACTCAAAAGTAAAGGATACCTACATTTACTCGTTCCCCGTACAAACGTAGTCGACTGTTTTCTTCCTGGATAAAAGACATTAGAGTAAATAATATGTTCGTTTATGCCATAAAACCTAAAATGCCACTACACGCCTCTATGTTTTTTTCATTTTCTAATTAAAATAAATTGACAATTTAAAAAAGGTAACCAAAGGGCTAGCGGGTACTTTAGCCAACGAATAGGTATTGCTATTTGGGTGCCATACCGTATATCTGTAATTAATTAAAATTATATAATATAAATTATAATTAATTATATAATATAATTAAAATTAAAAATCAAAAAATGAGTCCCTATCATTTTTTGATTTTTAATTTTAATTATTTTATTTAGTGATTTTAGATGGTGTACTATTTTGGAAATCCTTTTTTACTAGACTAATGGAAAATTATAAAAATAGAGTATGAAAAAAAACATAGGGACAGGGTGATGGCAGATATTGCAGAAACATAGTATAGTTAATATCCAGGGAGGAAACATATTGGCTACGTTTGTATTTAGAAATAGAAGGTAGACTTTCCTCTTAAGTCCCGATTCCATGTGAACTTTAGGTATTATCTAAGTACGCACAGCGAAACAAATAGGCCAACTTTACACAAACTTATTGGATATTTTAAATTGTAAGTATATTTACTAGCTGTATCCCGGTTTTACCAGCTTATCTCCAGATTCTCCAGATCCCGTGGGAATTTCAAAAAACCCTTTCTCATCGGATGTCTCCATCACATAATGAACACACTCTCCAAATTTCAGCTCTCTACTATCAGTGGTTTAGGCTGTGCGATGAACAGTCAGTCAGTCAGGAGAAAGCATTTTATAGAAATAGAAGATTATGTCCCTACGTATATATAATATTATGTATTTGCATTAATTTTTAAGCTATTGCATAGCTTTTATCGCGGGCTTTGAGCGCGGCGACCGAATCAAGAAATTCCGTAACGAAAATAAAACCTAACATCCCCACTCCGCCTACCATATAGCCTAAGAAAAAAAAATGGTTTGCAATAGCTTTACCGCGGCAGTCCCCGAGTGTTTTTAATATTTAATAATAAAAACTAGTGGTAACCATTTATTATCGACAATTCGATATTCCGCCCTGTCCCCGCCCTAGCGCCCCCGCCCGCCCTACCGCGTTACTTCCGGTTCAATGCTCACTATTAAACGTCTATGTACTTCGTGTTATTGCTTCAATATACATACATACATGTATATATAATGTATACATTATAGCTAGATAGGTAGGGTAGATAATAGGTATTTGATACAGTAGGTAGGTATGTTTGTGTTAATTTGATTTGATTTGTTTGGTATTTTACTTTTTAAATTTGTATACTTACTCCTAAAATTATACAGATTTGCCTACTTTTTCTGGATGAGCGTGCTACATCTTGACGACCTCTGTGGCGCGTCGGGTGAAAGCGCGACTGAAATGCAGAAGGTTGCGGGTTCGATTCCCACCAGGTGCAAGTATTTATGTTTATAAAATAAATATTTGTGTCAGGTCTGGGTGTCCCTCTATGTATAATAATATGTATGTATTTACAAAAGAAAAATAATATAAGTATTATATCCGTTGTCTAGTCACCGTAACACAAGCTTAGTTCGCTTACCACGGGGCTAGAAATGGCGTGTGTTGTTTAGAGAATTTATTTATTTTATTTATTTATTTATCTTGGACCTTATCATCAAGTAAGATAGTGGTCAAAAGCTCATCTATCGTGTGTAAAAAAAATATTTTCGATATTATTTATATAAATATAATATGCGTTGAAATTTAATTAAAACAAGGTAGGTACTTATTTATTTATATAGATTGATTACAATATTATACTATTTTATTTAAACAGACACAAGTACAAGTTATTTATATTATATTTTTGTTAGACTTTGCCCATCTTTTTGATGATGATGGATGGCGTGGCGCTAGATGGAAAAGCTTGGAAAAATCACGTTTATTGTATGAGAGCCTTTATTTTGTTTTAGTAGGTTTTTGTTGTTATAGCGGCTACAGATATACATCTTCTAAGAAGAAGACTGTCAAAGTTGATATAAAATAGCAAGCTAGCGCCAAGCGAGTCTCAACATTTGCATAATCATGACAATTTAATTTAGTAACTCCCAAGTTTTGAAATCCGAGGATTTCACTTCCGAGACGTTTGTTCAACGGAGGGATTATTAACTTGGCAGCTTTTAAATGAATTAGCTAAGGTAAATAATACAATTTTATTATCTAAAATTACAAATTGAAATAATATGGTAGGTTTTACAACAATGCAAATAAATTGTAATTTAAAAATAAAACTTATTTTTCGGTTTTAATCGCGTGGTGTTTATTACTTTTGGCATTGCCTCAATGATCAATTTTTCGAGATTTTTACAGGTCTCTTCTTCCGGGTTGGATTGATTGTCAATCTTCATGATTTATAAATAATCAAAGTCTTAAACTACTATTAATGTTTCTATTTTGTTGGTGATTTCAATAAGTTATTTTAACTTGCTTTTTGAAACACACGAAGGATGTGTGTGTTTGTGTGGATTAACACTAAGATATAATGTTTATGTTATTTTAATAATAATTTGTAAAAAAAAATGGGCCTTACAACCAGGCAGTACCTTATAAATATAAATAACCAAGAAGATGAAAAAGATAAAAACATAGGAAAATGGTCATGGCTGATATAGGTTTATGGGTTTTATGTTTAGATTTTATGGCATAAACATATCGATACCGGAAATTTCAATTGTCGTAAAGGACATTTTGGCCAAAATGAGTTAATGATATATTTGGAATCAGCGTCGCGAGCTCTATCGATTGGTATATTCGAATTTATAATATCTTTAAAAATGAGCTTTTTGGAAACCTTTTACGACCTGAATTTTGAACAGATTTTTTTACGATTTGGGGTGTATGGTAAAAATATTTTTTATAAGTGAGCGTAAAGTCACGTTTGCTTTGAAATGTCATTTACGACATTGTCAATAACATTTTTACAACAAATAAAAAGGTCGTAAACACTATAACTGACATTTAATAATGTAGTCATTATTGTGTTATTGTGTTATACGACCTTTTGTTTGAGTGAAATTGCAAGTAGCGCAAAATAAATTCAACAAAAACATGGTAAATAACATTGAGAAACAAGTACCTAGAGAAGCTATCTCAAACAAATTCCATGTTTCTATTACACGAAACCATTACAAAAAAGCTGCTGCAACGCTAACAATATCGTAACGTCTATAGTAAAAATTAAATAAAGCGCTTAAAAGGCTTAATTTTTCTGCGACGAATCAAACGTCAAAAGCATCATTGAGTAATGTCTAAATGGCGCATAATGTCGCAGTGATTTTATAAAATATTTTTCTCTATCGATAATATAAAGTGTACTTAATGATGGAAGGTGATTCCTTGGGTTTTATTTGTAATTCATGCGCTGTTTGTACAATATCTCAGGACACACGAAAGCATATTGAAGTCAAATAAAATACACAGAATACACACGTATCGTCGCGTCTAGCGTCAGTCATAGACTAAATTCAAAGGTGGGAGTAGGCCCCAACTCGTGTTACAAAAAGTTTGGTTAGGCCATCTTCTCTAGTTACTACTTATTAACTCAATGGTAAATAAGTATCCTATTTTTAATTAATTTTGGTTTGTTAAAATCCAATTTTTTATTATTAAAATAAACTACAAACACTACATTTTGAAATCAAAACGTCTTTTTCAAATAACAAAAAAATACACTTTTTAAACTTACACGATTTCCGCCCAGATGATGAACAAAAAAAATATCAAAATATGTGGTAATAATCAAAAAAGTAGGTAGACTTTCCACTTAAAAGTCGAAAGAGTCACTTTTTGCCGGTGAAAAATACCTTCTTAGATGATACAGCTATATACCTATTAAAAAGAAAAAAAAACAATGTTCAAACAATCCACCTTCCTTCTAATTCAGTAGCCCGGTACCCTGTCAGCTGCATCGCTAGTACCAGGCTATCATATCAGGGTGGAGTCTCAGGGGATGGTTAATTCTGTTTACGTGTAACTGTCTCGCCGTTTGGGGGAGTTAATGCATTGCTTTAGTATTCTTTGATTTTAGGGTTTTAGCGTATTTGGAGATGTTTTTAAAGCTGTATGGATGCAGTGTTTTTAAATGGTAATAAAATGCGGATTTATTTGTTGTTTTTTTTTGTCTATTTCGATGTTGGATTGATATTAAACTCATTTTTCGGTAAACAAGGCACAAGTTATGATCAGAATTGAGAATTCATGCAATGTTTTGTACCCGTGCTTCTAGCTGTTGATGAGTTCCCTCGTGAGAAACCACTTCTGGCTGCAGCATCTGGTTATCTGTCATTTTATTGTATTGCGCCTTTAACTGGAGAAGTTTTCTCTTGAGAAGTCACTCCTGGCTGCAGCATCGGATAATTTCTATCCTTTTAGTGCATTTTTACCGGAACTAAAGAAAGAGGATTGCTAAAATTCAAAGTCCTAAGTTAGATTATTTTTTCTTTCATTATGGACAAACCTCAAAAGTGAAGCAAATAAAGCTAAAGACATTTTTCGGATTTAATCGCGTGGTGTTTATTACTTTTAGCATTGTTTCAATGATAATGTTTCTTCTGTATTTGCGATGTTGAATGCAAATACTGAAGAAGAGGCCCGTAAAGGTGTCGAAACGTTGAGCGTTGAAATAATGCTAAAATAAATTAACACCACGCGATTAAACTGAAAAATAAGTTAAACTTATATTGTTTCATTGGTCAACGTTTCGAGACCTTTATAGTTTTCTTCTTCAGGGCTGACTGAGATGGTTGGTAGTTTTGTTTTATTTGGACAGAGAACTTTCTTACGAATAACGAATTCTACGAATATTATTTGACGGCCTCTGTGGCGCTTTCGGCGAAGGCCTGACTGCAATCCAGAAAGTTGCGGATTCGATTCCGCCGAGTGCAAGTAGGTATTTGTTCTTAAAAAATAGATATTTGGTTCTGGGTTGGGTTTTTTTCTATGTGTCATGTGTATGTAGTTATTTACAAAAAAATAGAACAATATTTAGTATATCACAAGCCTATATGTGCTTAGTTTGAGGCTAGATTGAGCTGTGTGTAACGTCGTGCAATATTTATTTAGAAGTTATACATTTTAACGTGTTGGTATACAGATAAATATTAAAAAAAATATACCTATTGCACGACGTTACACACAGCGCAATCTAGCCCCAAACTAAGCACTAGGCTTGTACTATGGGTACTAGACAACGGATATACTACATACTATACTTTTTTTTTGTAAATACATACATATGATACATAGAAAACACTGAATATTCCATGTCTTCGGACCGTGGTGAGTCCTAGGACATCATCCTAGATTGAATTAAATATTTAAAAGTGAATAACGATTAGCTCTTCTTTTCCGTACCTATTAACTTAATTCGTCAAAGAGGTAGTATAACACTTTTTTCACCCACAAAATAAAACAAAAGGTGCACAAACAATATAAAACTTCAATAAAACCGGACCATTAAATTATGAACTACCCCCCACACCACGAACACCCCGCACCAAGCGAGGCGATAGTAATCGTGTGTAATCCGAATTTAATAATAAACATCTGCAGCGCCCCCTCGCGGTCGTGAACTGATTTAAAAGTCAATATGGATTAATGTAGGGGTTAAATTCGGCGGAATTAAGGCAGAACAGTACTTTTATTAGGCTTTAAATTTTTTTAACACCAGATTTAACTAATAAACAGCCGAATACAGAAACGCCAATTAAAATTTGAGGCTGTACTTAAATAATTGAGGTTGCAGCTTCTCAATTTAAAACAGTATGGGAATTTTTGAATTTGAGTGCTTAGTTGTTTAAGTAGAACTCAGATTTTGAGTTGCTTTTCTGTATTCGGCCATTACTTAGGTCAGATTCATCTATAAATAACACCCGTATTTATAGATGAATCTGAGAGATTACTTTGGCTAAGTAATGCCCATAACTTTATTTAGTCAAGTAATTACTTAAAATTGACTATAAATACCAGTATTAGATTCATAATATTGCAATTAAATGGAAAAATTATCTGCCCGTGACCATGAAAGCTGTAAAGTCCCCGAAACGTCAATTTACTAATAATAAACATCTGCAGCGCCCCCTCGCGGTCATGAACTGATTTAAAAGTCAATATGTATTAATATAGGGGTTAAATTCGACGGTGTTAAGTCGGTTTTTTTGTATGGAATTAATGCAAAGTGCCTTTATAATATTAGTCTCGCGGAGTTTTTAATACCAGATTTATTTATTATTTTCTCAGTTTTCAGATAATTAAACTCATAAAATTGCTATTTAAAAAAGGATAAAATAACCTCCTACATACAGTGCATCTTATCTGTTATGTGTTCTGAAGTCAGGCAGCCAAACCACTGTTTCGATCTACCCAGTCAAACTGCCCGACTTCAGATTACATAATAATAGATAAGTCGGTGATACTGTATTAGGTAAGGATATTTTGTCTTTTTTTAGGTCGGCTTTAAAATTTTTCAATTAAATTCATTATTTATTTTGACAGACAGAAACAAAACATCGTCCAATACTACCTTAGAACCCATTTATTACCAAGGGAGGAAAAGTCTTACTCAATCCGTGATCAAGGAGTCGCCACTGTGCTTAGATCAAGTATATAGATGGAGTATCTAAATCACTCCATAATACCTTTAATAAATCAACAATAATAGAAAATGACCGGACAATGCCAACAAATGATCACATTTCGCCACCGTTAAGTAAACCAACCCTCCCGGGAATCGAACCCGCTAGTGGTCGGACTTGATGGACCATTATCGAAGAAAAATAGAGTAAAATATAAATAAATACCAAAGATACAGCTTTGCTATTACATTTTAACCAACTTAGAAAGACAAGGGGGTTATCTGTTTAGCTGTTTTTTCTGTTTTCTAAAAGTTGTGAAAAGTAGAGTTTTTACCTTTGTATTAAAGTCTATCTTACCTCCGTATTTATAGACGAATCGAGTAATTACTCTGGCCAAGTAAAATCTCTGTCACATTTTCGCAGATGTTGAAAACTATTGACAAATGCGATACAAATGCATTACAAAGCCAAAATAATTACTCGAATCCTATCCTACTTAATTTATAATCCTACTAATATTATAAATGTGAAAGTTTGTATGGATGTTTGGATGTTTGTTTCTCTTTCACGCAAAAACTACTGAACCGATTGCGATGAAACTTGGAATATAGATAGCTGGACACCTAGAATAACACATAGGCTACTTTTATCCCGTAATTCCCGCGGAATCGGGACTTACGCGGGTGAAACCGCGGGGCGCAGCTAGTATCCTACTAATATTATAAATGTGAAAGTTTGTATGGATGTTTGTTACTCTTTCACGCAAAAACTACTGAACCGATTGCGATGAAACTTGGAATATAGATAGCTGGACACCTAGGATAACACATAGGCTACTTTTTATTCCGTAATTCCTGCGGGATCGGGACTTACG
Organism: Idaea biselata; assembly: GCA_958496205.1. Lineage (NCBI taxonomy): Eukaryota > Metazoa > Arthropoda > Insecta > Lepidoptera > Geometridae > Idaea > Idaea biselata. Next base: position 8,804,224 of record OY292404.1, read on the forward strand.
CGGGCGAAACCGCGGGGCGCAGCTAGTTGTCTATAAATACGGCGGTTAGCCTTGGGTCGCTTGAATCCCTCGCTTTACTCTCTAGTCTCTAAAGTCAATACAAATACGCTCTTGATACAATCTAATACCTTGCTTTAATACTTCGGGCAATAATCTAAGTACGTAGGTAGGTACTATTAAAAACCGTTGTCCTTCTCCAAGGTCCCAGGGTCCTCCAAGATCTCTATACTAAAATTCATCAAAATCGGTTTAGCGGTTTAGGCGTAAAAGCGTACGACAGAGTTTCTTTCGCATTGATAATATTAGTAAAATAGCTACCTACCTACCTAAAGTTAAGATAGTAAGATTTATTTATTAAACTAGTCAAAAATATGTCTTATTATTAAAAATAATTTATTTCCTTTACCGCCGCACTCAGAGACATACATAACTAAAAAACACCGGCCAATTGCGAGTCGGACTCGCGCACGAAGGGTTCCGTACCACTATCACAATTTTATTGTGTACGGAACCCTTTAATGAATACGCTGCGTTTTTACGTCAATAAGAGTAATTTTGGCATTTATAATTTTAGTACCTACGATAAGATAGAAGGATTGAAGACAAAAATATTGTCTATTAAAAAAAAATCCTACTTATATCAAAAACTGGTAACCCTAAAAGAACATCATTTTCTTAACACCCTACCCGCTGTGTTGCCAACAAATTAACTGGCTCCCTGATCCTCAATACAATTTTATTGCAAATGGCCACGAATAATGCTAAATCACAGCTAAATCCCTTTAATGTGGGGTATTGTAATATCGGGTGGGTTTTTTTCGTTGGCAACACAGCATTATCTTTTATTTTTGTCGGTTAATTAGGTGCGATTTTTTGTTTTTAATAAAGTAAGGTGGGAAGAAATGTTTTCTTTTCTTCATGGGTTATGTACTAGCTGTGCTCCGCGGTTTCGACCGCGTAAGTCCCGATCCTATAGGAATATCAGGATAAAAAGTAGCCTATATTTTATTCTAGGTTTTCAGCTATCTATATACCAAGTTTCATAACAATCGGATCAGCGGTTTCTGCGTAATTATTATTTGATTTTTTCGATACTAACATATGAAATTAAACTCATTTTTCGGTTTTAATCGCGTTTTCTTTTACTATAGTCTAAGATCCCACCATACAACGACCTTCACCGATCTGGTTAATGGATGAAAAGTATTTTATATTCGATTAAATATGTAAATAATACCTATGTATGTATATATTGCAAATGGATCGTCTAAAAAAATTTAAGATGTTCATTTTGTTTGTTTTTGTAATTTTTGTGGTGCGTACTATTAAAAATTTATCAATCAATCAAAACTCTTTTTTAAAATTAACAAAAAAACACATCTTGTCAAACAAATCTCTTACTGTACTCTTTACTCTTTTGTAATTTTCAAGAAAAAACCCCAAAAAAAAACTTAGGTACAGCATCATAATACCATATTCAGAATGCATAAAATATAATTAAGTGTAAGGGTCTACCTACTAAGGGACGCTACATTAGCATGCCCAACTTGAATTAAGATTTATGAAGCAATAAGTCAGGGGCGAGACCCGGCAGGGGTCGCTGTCGTCACTGCGGACGTATTATGGTAGATCATTGTTTGTTTGTTTGTTGTAGGTGGGTACTACATGTACGTGAGTTGATAAAACAATATTGTTGGTGTATTTTGGTAATCGGAATCGGATGAACCGAATCGGATGTACAGTCAGCAACATTAATGCCTGTCCACTGTAAGGTCTAATTTCGCTTGCAAGGTAAATTAGGTTCACCTAGCAAAGGTACCAACGATTTTATTGTTCGCTTAAGTCCCGATCCCGACGGAATATCGTGATCAAAATGTAGCCTATGTTACTCAGGGTGAATGTAGCTTTCTAATGGTGAAAGAATTTTTGAAATCGGTCCAGTAGTTTTTGAGTTTATTCATAACCAACATACAGACGCGCACTTGAAATTATAATTAAAAAAAATGTGATATAAAAAAAACGTAGTCGACCGACACTTAGATTTAGAAGTCACGGGTACACAGGAACTTCCAAAATCACAAAAAATCTAACCCCCAAAACGTTCCCAGCTAATAATGACACCTCCACACATCACGACAAAAAGACGCCGCGCCGCCGCGGCCGCACCGCGGATGGAATTGGAAAGAAAACATTTCGAACAAAATATGAGCAAATTGTCGATCGAACAAAATTGTGTTCTATATTTTAGTCATTGTGTGCTATGACTGTTTTGTATACCTACAGAATTTGTTCGAAATTTTCCATTTACGAAAACAAGTTGTGGGCAATACTCAGAATACAGAGCAAATATGAACCGCGAAATATGTTTCTTATTGTATCAATTATTAAATTTTATGTCTTTACAAATAATTCCTCCTAAACTTCCAAAACCCAGACCGATTAAAAGTCAAAGTTATAAACTAATACAGTTCCTACTTATTTTTTCGACCAAAAATAGAGTAAATACAATACAATAATACAATACAATACAATATTTATTTATTATTATGAATCTTGTAAACATTATTTCTTAGTGTTTATAAACACTTAAGAATACTGCTTTTTAAATTTTGGTTCGAATCCCGCGGGGTACTAAAGTTTTTGAAAGCATTTTTTCAAAAAGCATTATGAATCTTACTAAACATTTCAGAAATTACATTATAAATCAGTTCCACACTAAGCACAGCTTGTATCGCAGTAACCGAGATACCAATATAAAAATGAAGATGATATTTAATAATTATTCATATAAATATATACCTTATAGACAAACATACATAAAGATAATATAAAATTAAAATTAGGGTTTAGGGTGCCAACGATCCAAACCAAACGATCGACTAAAACGGTTTACCAGAATATCGGAGTAGTTATGATGCAATTTTCAAGTAATTATTTTGCCAATTTCATAATAATTGTCGATTATAAGCCCCGCTGTTTGACCCGCGGAAGTCCCGACCCCGCGGGATTTACGGGATCAAAAGTATTATTTGTCCTTCTCCCGGCACTGAGCTACCTCTCCACCAATTTTCAGCCAAATCGGTTCAGCCATTCTTGAGTTATAAATAGTGTAACTAACGCGACTTTTTTATAATAAAGATTATATTTTATGCCCTTACAATTTGGTTGCTCTAACTAAACTTATTTAGACCCAATTAAAAGCTAAAGAATCTCCACAAAAAGTTTAAAAACCAATACAATTAGCTATTTTATCGACCAAAAATAGAGTAAATAAACCAATCGACGAAACCTAACCAAATCAACTGCAGAAAACAATGGAATACGAAAATAAAGGAAAAATACAAGAATAATTGATGATAGAAAAAGACTTCCTATGTAACCTGACGGTGCCGGTTTACCAGAATATCGGAGTAGTTTTGATGCAATTTTCTAGTAATTATTTGCTCATTGACAGTCTCGCCGCGAACGGTTGCAAATCCGGATGAATTTTTAAATGATATCGTTTTTGGCGCGATCAAAATAGTTTTAATATTGTTCTCACTGAGTTTTTTCCCCATTATTTAAAAAAAAATAACAAAAACAGACTAGATAGTTGTGGAAGATATCGCTTCTAGCGATAATGTTGCCCATTTGTGGAACGTTCTATTTCTGAGCTTCTTGTGTTTCTAATGTGTACCTACTTAAAGTTGTGAAAATAAAACGTTCATCTATCTATGTGCAAGTGAGCTTAAGGCCGGGCGCACTTTGGGTACGTTTTCGTCCAAATTTTATTCGTGCGCTAACGTACGAAGACGGACAAACAATCCTATCCTTCCAGATACTCTGAAAGCGCGCAGACTGCATACGAATAAGCGCGCTTACATAGTACTTAGAAGGATGGGATTATTGTACGTTAGCGCACGAATGAAATTCGGACGAAGACGTATAGGTGCAAAGTGCGGCCGGTCTAAGTATGTACCTATTCAATTCTAAAATTAGACTGGCTGGAAGGTAGGTAGGTTAGGTACCTAGTCTAAATGTGTTTCCAAGACAGTAGTCGATTGTCTAGCCAGGCCGGCCGGGGCCACACCACACACCGATCGACGTACAAACATGTATTTTTGTACGTTTTTGTGCATTACGAGAGACCACTTCGCGCCACACCGCGAGATTCTTCGTGAGCGGTTTATTGTGTGCGCTAGTGATGGGACTCGTTACGGGTTTATACGGATTCTAATTATTTATTGGAATATAACCGATAATCTATATCTGTATCTGTATACCTACTTATATTATAAATGCGAAAGTAACTCTATCTAAAACGTAACGTTTCCACGATTAAACCGTTGCGATTTTGATAAATTTTGCTAAAGAAATAGATGAGAGCTTGTTGTTGCTATCCCGGCAGTGTGGCCAAGACATCAGAGTTTTTTTTTCGTTTTTGTATTCTATAGACCAGCGTTGGACCAGTATCGCATCAGCATTCGTATGATATATCTAGTGGACAACCCGCAAGAATATCGGATCAAAGTAGCCTATGTCCTTCTACAACGTCACATTTATCTCTATCCTAAAATTCATCAAAATTGGTTCAGCGGTTTAGGCGTGAAAGCGTTAAAGACAGACAGACAGTGACTTTTGCATTTATAATATTATAATAAGTATAATTTAGTATAGATTAGTTTAAAGTAAGATTTGTCTGTATTAAGTATATAAATCCGTATTTGTCCGTAACCCCGTTTCCGAAACTATTCTGACCCGTCACTGATACCGTTTGCACGCTTTTTGTAAAGGCTACTTTTTTAAAAAGTATCCAAGGTGTAAAGGTTAGTGTTGTTTGTTTTGACCGAGTTCTCGGTTACGGATTGTGATTCATATACATATATATTGGTAGTAGGTATATGTTAGGTAGGTACTAGGATGTGAAATCATCGGTTCAGTGGAAAATTGTTGGTAAGCGAACAAGAATCTACCATATTGTTGCTATGGTATTTTTTGCCAGATTTTTTTTTTGTTTGTCACTAATGCTGCCTTATTCCAATAGGATCCACCAAATGGACTCCTCCAGTGGACCTATGATCGGTCTGTCTTCTTGTAAAAGCTTTTAAAATAGTTGTCTGGTGGACATATAAAAATGGAGCATCAGAATTTATGTGAAGTTAAGTATAATTATTTTGGGAGCTTTAAAGCGTCTGCAAAGCAAATACGGCTGACGAAAAGTGTCTGGGAGTATTGGCGACTTCTTTTTAAGTACATATATTAGGTACCTACTTAAAATATACGTGAAAATCAACTTAGAGAATTAACGTGAGGTAAGTTATTTTTATGTACCTTGATGACCTGATATCTGAGAATTGGCCGTCGCAGCAGGCTAGTAAGTAGGCATGCGTTCTTAGTGCATAGGTACTAACACTACTTAATCGTCTATATTTCGTTCGTCAGAAAATACGTCGTGTCTACCGGCCCAGGGATTTTACTCTAAAAAGACCTCGAAACGTCAGGCGTAGAAAAATGTTTAAAGGATTCAAAGAAACGCGATGAAACCCGAAACAAAAAGGAAAAAAGCGAAAACAGAAGAAAAACCTAAATTACCTTATAATTACAAAACTAAATACAAAAACAAAACTCGTTGAGGTAACTACCACATAATTTATCAATGAATTCCTAATCAATGAAAAAGCTCATGAATAAGAAAGCACAGTGGCAGTCGCTACTCGTTAGCAGTAGTTTGGTAGTAGACGATCACTCGAATGACAACTACTTGACGATAAGCCGGCGATTTTCACGGATGGTAAGTAGTTTGGTTACTACTTGAACCGTGGGACACACAGATAAAATAGTTGATACTGTTTTAACTGTTATACAGTGTTAATTTAAATAAAGATTCACTCCCTTACTTATAAACGATGATCAAGTTTATTGTATCGTTTGTCTTTTACTGTGAAATGAAGTTTTAAAGTTAACAGACAGTGACAAACGTTGCATATACTTAGTCATAGTTTATAAGTATATTAATATTTTGTATTTTTATTGCTCAAGGCATTAAATTAGGAACATTTTACAAGGAGAAAAGCAGCGTCAAAAATTCTCCCGTGACAGGATTCGAACTCGTGCCTCTCGTTTGCCGGGCTAATGCGCTAACCATTACGTCACACGTGAACTCCCGTGAATGCGATTAAATAAATGTGTTGCCTGTAAAAATCTTAATTCTTACTATAAAGTAAGAAAAAAAATAACCTATGTAAAAATGGTAACTTGAGTGAATACAAGTAAATTAAGGAATACTGTGCAGCCGTTTTTAGGGTTCCGTAGCCAAATGGCAAAAAACGGAACCCTTATAGATTCGTCATGTCTGTCTGTCTTTCTGTCCGTCCGTCCGTATGTCACAGCCACTTTTTTCCGAAACTATAAGAGCTATAGTGTTAAAACTTGGTAAGTAGATGTATTCAGTGAACCGCATTTAGATTTTTACACAAAAATAGAAAAAAGTACCAAATTTTTGGGGTTCCCCATACATAGAACTAAAACTCAAAAAAAATATTTTCATCAAACCTATTCATGTGGGGTATCAATAGATAGGTCTTCAAAAATGATATTGAGGTTTCTAAAATCATTTTTTTCTAAACTAAATAGTTTGCGCGAGAGACGCTCCCAAAGTGGTAAAATGTGTGTCCCCCCCCCTGTAACTTCTAAAATAATGGAATGATAAAAGTAAAAATTATATATAATGTACATTACTATGCAAACTTCCAACGAAAATTGGTTTGAACGAGATCTATTAAGTAGTTTTTTTTTAAAACGTCATAAATCGTAAACCACAATTTACCTTTCAAAACAAAATCTGTTGTATTGATAATGGTACGGAACCCTTCGTGCGCGAGTCCGACTCGCACTTGGCCAGTTTTTTATTATAAATAAAGTCCACCAAACCAATCCCAAAGAAAACAAAACGAAAAAACGCCTTTAGGCCCCCACGGTATGGGTACAGATACTGATACCCAAAATCAAACAACACCTATCGAACTGCAAACTCAACCGTCAAACTAATCCAAGTCTAATCAAACTCCAAATAACTCCGGACTAAAACTTCACAGCACAGTAGTTCGCCTACTCGCCCCGCAGTATGTCTCAAGTTAACAAACACAAATATTGTTAAGCACACGAGACAAATTAAGTCTAATCCACAAAGCAAAGTCTATTTAACTGAAACTAAGTGCTTGAACAAAGTCGCATTAGCAGATTAGTAAAATAAGAACGGCTAAACAGACAATTTTGGTCGAGATGCAAATGAGGGAGTGAGAATTGATATCGGAACAGTTAGTTTATAGGTTAGCAGTCAAGTGAAAATTGTTATTAATTTGCTTTATTTGTTATTGGTTCGGTTAAGGCGTCTTTGTTGCGTTTTTTTATTTACAGGTCGATGATGCGAATTCGAGTGGCGCTTATGTATTTATTAATAGTAGGTAGATATTATATTCAGTTTGTGCGATGCTGATTATGAAAATAAATGTAACTCGCTTATTGGTTTTTATCGCGTTGAAAAATGCTGCCATAATACATTATTTTTATTCTATGTTTAGATGTCTACATCATATAAAAACACACTCTCTAACTTGTAACTCTCTACTATCATCAGTTTACCACGGGTTAACGGGTATCATATCATCACTCAATATAAAACTAATATCTGTAATACTCATGAAAGCAATAAATTAATCTGAATCTGTTTATGCCGTATCCTCGATGGTGACCTACGTGATGGATCAACGTAGCATTTTAAAAATGTTATAGGTTTAAAACAGCCAGCCCTGATTCTCACATACAAAGAACCGGAAAAACGAACAAACTAATCCAACAAAAGCCAAAACTAGTAGTTCATCCAGTAGTAGCAATTAGATACCATCAAACACCTTATAAAAATAAGAAGCTCAATAAAAATGCTGTAAAATTACTACGAAGACTTGACTAAAGCTTTTGACAGCGTCGACCACCCATTCACGGGGCTTTTAAACCGAGCTTTTAAACCAACATTTATTCAACGTAAAAAGAAGTTTATGCGTGTAACACGATGTTTGATACAGGTAGAGGGTCCCGAGAAATGTATCAATATAGTGCAAGTTTTGCCTGCAATGTGCGAAGTTGGAGTCACGCAAGGTGATATTTTGGGACCTATTCTTTTTTTCATATGATTTAAAGAACGGATATTAAAAATCTTAACGGTTTATAGTTTGTTTACGTTATTCTTTTAGTAATAAGGGTCAAACCTTTCCACCGGCAGTTCGGGCTTGAAAAAATATTGAGATTGAATTATATATTTTATTGTTCCACAGTAGGTATGCCAGCCAATAGTAGGTCTAGATAAAATGGTTAAATTCACACGCTTTGTTAGCATGTTACATTTACCGGATCTTATTCGCGTACCTATTATTTTTTTATGTCGATGTGGACGGACTTTTCCGTTTCGTCTTGTAAAGAGTTATTGATGTAAAATTGTTACTGCCATTTTATGTCATATACCTAGTTCTAACTAAGTCCGCCGCCGACTGGACTTAGTGAGAACTATATGACGACTTGACTGTTTTTGTAACAGCAAATAACTTGCAAATATTATAAATCACTGACACTGACACTGGTTAATTGTCAAATGGCGGTTCAAAACCGAGTAGAAAATAAATAAATGGTCATAATGGACTCAATACGACGGGTTCTGTTCCACCCACGCCACTCAAGAACCGGCCTGTGACTATATTATTCCAGTAATAAATATACGATAGATCTAGAATATAGACTAACCTGAACTCTGCTTTCCGTGAGGCCAATCCTCATAGCGATTTCTTCTCTCATGAAGATGTCGGGGTAGTGGGTTTTTGAGAAACATCTTTCTAGTTCGTTCAATTGTGCCGGTGTAAACCTGTTAGGAGAAATTTGTTTCAGTAAAACTGTACAACTACCTATCATAAACCAAGTCATTAATTCTACAAAATATTTAAATGTCTCAAACCCGGCCCCTGATTACGTGACTCTGTTGCTAACAAATCGCGATTGAAACAATAGAAATTGTTATACAATTTCAAAGTTACAATCGCTAGTTTTAATTGCAATAACAATTTGTTAGCGACTGAGTGACGTGAAAAATTAAGTGTTTTCAATTTTCAATTGTTTCAATCCAGATTTGTTAGCAACAAAGTTACAAAATAAGGCCCCTGTGTAAATATCGGCATATATCCTAGTACTACTTAGAATATAGTACTATTTAACTGATTGTGACGAAACTCATAATATAGATAGGTGAAGATCTTAAATAACAATTAAATATGGTAGGCTACCTATTCGGTTATTTTATCAGAATAAAATTTATAGACCTTTCGCACTACAAATGACTCAAATATGCCTTAACTCTGTTCATTTTTTTTTCTCTAAAAAGTAATTTCTGTCAAAATACCAGACGACAGCAACAACTTAGACATAGTTAAGACATTTTGTATAGTGAATAGTCCAGTCCATAAATCTTGTTTTAAAAAGGTATCGGAAAAGTACCATAAATATTCGGTGTTATTAAGGCCTTTAGCGAGATATCTCTATTTTAAGTTTCGTCGCAATCAGTTCAATACTACATTCTAAGTATCTAGTGCTTCTTTACTATTTTTACTGTGTGTTTCCGCAAATAGCTCTATAACTGGAGGGTTACTGCGGTTCTTTCGACACGACATCGTATCGGCTGGAATTATCGTATCGTTGTCGTGTCGAAAGAACCGCAGTTACCCTCCTGGGCCTTTTTGCGTGACTTTAAGACGTAGGTTTTCTCACGATGTTTTCCTTCATCGTAAAAGCGATGTTAACAGCGCACTTAAATTGTTCTCAAAAAAAAAGACATTGGTGGGCGGTCGCCCAGGATTCGAAATCACGACCTTCGGAATGAAAGTCGTGCTATCTACCACTAGACCAACACCGCACTTAAGTATCTAGTGCTAGTCTGTAAGCCGATATCAAAACGGATATGTGTAATGTATTATCTACAAAAAACCCCAAGTTTTGTATATCATTGTTCTATTTAATTGTTAAAAACCAGTTTTACTATCTAATAAAATCCTTTTCAATACCTACCAAATAGTAAAAATTTATTGCCAATCATTAATGCTTTGTTTTTATAAAGACCAATAAAATTTTAGTAGACATAGAAGCCTACCTAGTATTTTTAAGACATTCGATTTATGAGCGTTAGACCACTACCTCACCAGATGGTGAACATTTAAATGCCGCTTATTACATCATCGGTATCAGTATTCTGTTTTAAGGTGATCGCACATTTATCAGCAACGCACGCGCCACACGCGCCGCTCTCGCCATATTTTAAAATTCATACGTACGCGTACGATGCGACTGAAACGTACGAGGTTTCACATCATTACATACAATGAATTCTAAAATGCGGCGAGTACGGCCCGTGCGGGCGCTTGCGTTGCTGATAAATGTGCGATCACCTTAATGACATATAGTAATTCCTGCTAAGAAAAAGAAGAAAATACCTAAAAGATAGGAAAGCAATCTATAATTGTGGTAAGAACCATGAAAGTGTTTCATTAATGATATAAACATTATAGACGATAGTTGTACTTAGATTGCCGGATACCACGGCATTCCACGCGTTATTTTCGGTCCTAAAAACTCTTTCTTGGTATATAGACATCTACACTTCACAAAACACACAACCTCCAAGGCTTCAAGGACCAACGGGACCCTGGACGACTAAAACTACGCATTCAAGCGTCCCCAACTATGATCAGCGCTTTGAACTGTGTGTTGCTGTATCAAAGTCAATCAGGAGGGTTACTGCGGTTCGTTTCGATACGACATCGATACATACGATGATTCTACTGTCACATTCTGATAGTAGGGTGACAGTAGAACCATCGAATTATCGTATCGTTGTCGTATCGAAACGAACCGAAGTAACCCTCCAGGATACCACGACACGATACCCCCGCGTTCTTTTTGGTCCCACAAGCTCTTTCTTAGTGGACATTTACGCTTCACAAAAGACACAACCTCCAAGGATTTAAGGACCAACGGGACCCTGGACGACTAACACTATGTATACATGTTCAAGCCTCCCAACTATGACTAGCGCTTCCAGGACCAGCGGTTTAAGCTGTGTGTTACTATATCGGTCAGTCAATCAGGATTTTGAATATTGTAAGTAAGAATAATACGTACCTAGTTCTATGCCTCTTCTGTTTGGCTGGCTTGTCGCTATCAGATGCTGATGAAGACATGCTGACGGGCACTGTTGACATATGCCCTCCGCTGTGCTGTTGGTGTATGCCACCTGGGTAATTAAAACTGGAGGGTTACTGCGGTTCGTTTCGATACGACATCGATACTGTCATACGATGATTCTACTGTCACATTCTGATAGTAGGGTGACAGTAGAACCATCGTTTTGACAGTATCGTTGTCGTATCGAAACGAACCGAAGTAACCCTCCTGAATTATTAAAATAGTAAAGTTAGATTAGTCGATCCAGTCTGGACATATTATGCGCAGTAGAACTGTGTTGAGCTCCGATCAATTTCTTTTGATTACTTTTCATTGAAGGGCGCTTTACGAAACTACACTAGGTATATTAGATTTTCTTATGGTTCACTAAATTGCTAATTTTAAGACGTTTCAAAATGATCATGTACTATTTGTATACATCTTCTTGAATTAATAAAGTTTATGGATATCTTAGTACCTATGCTAATCCGTGCCGCACGGACAAGCACAGTTGAATCGTATTCCAGTTGAATTCAACAGAGGTAGGTACTTGCCAAACCATCTGTACTCTTGCGCTATCTGTGTTCAACGAAACCAAAGAGCCCGTTAGTTTCTACGCAAACACCTGTCCCATAATCGTCACCTTTCCGGACGCACACCGCTCGCTCCAATCTCTGCTTCTATTTCGCCACAGTTTGCAGCCTGGAGCTGTTTTTGCGTCTACTATCCTAGGAGTTGACCAGTTAAGTTGACTGCGCGCCCCCTTGCGCCACTGGCATAACTTCAATACGCAAGAACTCACGCATCGAGGTCACACTCGAAACTTTATTTATTTTTTGCAGCCCGATTAGGTGCAGTACGCTCGAAGATGGACGCAAGGCCTGAAGGGCTGGCCATCAGACTATCACCCTTTGAGGTTTCTTAGATAAACACGCAAAAGCCCTTACGTAGCGCAGTCACCAGATCAAAGTGAATAGCTTACACCCAGGAAAATTACCGTTTATTATCACTCTACTCCAGGTATTCAAGATATGCTTACCTTGTAAGTGTTCAGTTCTGATGTTGTGCGCAATATGCAGCCGTGCGCCGAGCGCATGATGCGTCCTATCTATGTTCGGTTTGATCTCATGCGTTTTCTCGTCGGTACACGAGTCTTTGTGACCTGCTGGCGAAGAATAGATTGTTTTAACCTTTTAGATGTTAAACAAAGCTCTTAGACTTACAGCTTACACGTTGTCATAGGACCCTACGCGATATACTATGGCGACTAATCCCACTTCTGATAGACAGACATATTTACGAGATAACAATGTGCTACGATCACATACAACGACTGGCTATTTTCATGTCTCGTACCATCGCCTCGTTTGTCGTGCACCTAGGACAAAGGGTACACTAGAACGTCTGAAGAGCCATTAAACTAATACTATCTTTTTATTTAAGTAAAGTTTTCTAGGTGGAGCCATTGATTTTAGCTATAATAAAATTACGGCTTTTTTAAGAATCTTTTCTTATTTAGGTTTGTCGAGTCAAGACCCAGCGTTATTGCGATCTCTATTTTTAACATTTTAGTATTTGGTCCTAAAGTCTAGTCTTAAAAATGAGTCTAATACACTAATATTATAAAGAGTAAAGATTTGTATTTTGTGCGTGTGTGTGTGTGTGTATGTGTATATGTTTGTAATGAATAAACTCAAAACTGTACCAATTTTAAAAAATCTTTCAATAATAGAAAGCTACATTATCGAGGAGTAGCATAGGCTACTTTCGATCTCGATATTCTTACGGAATCAGGACTTACGCGGGTGAAACCGCGGGACGCAGCTAGTATATTATAAATGACTAGCTGAACAGTGGTTTTTGAGTTTATTCATTACAAACATACACACACACACACGCACACAAATAAAAATCTTTCTAACTTAATTTGTAGATAGGTAAATTGAAAAGAATGCCAGTAATGGGAAAGAAATCAAATATTGTGCAATTTACTTGCTTACATGACACAGACTTGCCAGTAAAAGTACCTACAACACGACGTGCCAGAACATGATAAGCAAGTGTTATTTTTGTTATCACGTATAGGCAGCGTTTGACCACTATCACACCAGAATGGTGTGATAGGTAGAAACAGTCTAAGATCGAAGAAGGTGATTTAAGAACCCCTTTTTTTTTTTTTTTTTTAACGTGGGAAAATCTTATTAAGACCATCAGGCCGCTCTCGGGGGAGAGCGGCCCGGTGAGTGGGGGTCCCCCTGGCCGAAGATAGTAGGTGGCCAGGGTATACCCACTAAAAACCCACGGTGTTCTTCTCGCCGCTATTGCCGGAGCTCGTCGGAAACCTTACGGAGGAACGTCGACGAGCATTTAAGAACCCCTACATTGATTTTATCGATTTTTCACGTTTTGGTAAGCGACTAAGCTTGTTACGGTGACTAGACAACGGATATAATACAAATTTTGTATATTTTTTCTTTTGTAAATACATACATATCATACGAGTACATAGAGGGACACCCAGACCAGACACAAATATTTATTTTTTAAGCATAAATACTTGCACCCGGCGGGAATCGAACCCGCAACCTTCTGCATTGCAGAACGCGCCACAGAGGTCGTTTAATTTATCATAGAAGATTGTGAGACGGTATAAGACGTTTTGTGAAACTTCTTAAAGTGGGCCTATTTAGCGAATCCTGAAGGCTTGTCTCGAACGGGGCGATGCGTGTAAGTGGCGAACTTTGTCTATAGAGGCCTTACGGGAAAGTCGTTACGAGACCCGAAATTTTCTATTAAGAAGCGAAGTTGGAATTTTAGGACCAATAAAGAGGCAGTATTAAAACTACATAGTCTGGGCTATTTGACTATTCTACTAATATTATAAAGATGAAAGTTTGTGTGTAGGTATGTTTGTTAATCCTTCATGCAAAAACTAATGAAGAGTCTGTTGGAAGATTCCCACATGTTTGTATTTTTGTTGTTTCTCATTTATGTCATAAATAAGCCATTAAGTCTAATGGTGGAGCCTAGTACCTGTACCACAGAAAATCCTAGTTCGGGTATCAGTCTCAATAAATAGTTTTATACGTATCTATCTATATATATTTAGTGTAAGCATTTATTGTAGGTAACAATTTGAAGAGAGAGAAATAAACCATTTTATCTTTGTTTTATTTTTATTGAACCAAATAAAATTAAACGTATTATGCAGATAGCTAGATTGCCAAGTTAATCTATTTACTTAAAACATTTTTTTTAAATAGTATTGATAGTAATATGGTATCCATAAGATGTTGTTAGATTAGCTAATTACTACCTTCTGTCTTAAGTAATAATAACTTAAGACAGAAGGTCCCTTAGTGAAGACTGAATAAAAAACCCGACTTAGATAAATCCATTTTTTTTTCTTTTAATTTCAGTTCTAGAAGAACTGAGTTGCGAGACTTGCTTTATTTACAAGCATGTTTTTGATGGGTTAGAGCTTACATGGATAGGTACATACAAAGGGCGATGCTAGAAAGAACTATTTTTTTTTATGTTTTTTTATTTTTTATTGGTTTGCTTCAAAAGCAAACCCAACAAATAGCTAAATACTTACCACCCGTTTGCGTCACTTGTCGTTTTTGTTTTATTTTTTTATGAATGAAAGATGTTTGTGCGCATATGCGTTTTTCATGTAATAAATAATTAATCTAACTATCTAATCTTAACAGTGTTGTGTGATAATTTGTAAAAAGAATTGAAACCATATCAGTTAGAAAATTAATGATAGGGTCCTGTTTTTACCCTTTGGGTACGGAACCCTAAAAACATAATGTGGAATTAAGTGAAATGTAAACACAAAATCGCCTTACTTATTCTAACAAGTCTCTATCTCTCACTTAAAATGACATAAGTAGTACTATATCATTCATTACACCTCATCAGTTTCACATCATTACATTTTCATTAATTTTATTATTAACTAGCTGACCCGGCGAACTTTGTTCCGCCTTAAAGGCAATAAATAAGCATTTTTTTTTTAATCAACGGGATAAAAATCCTCTATCCTATGTCCTTCTCCTGGCTCTAAACTACCTCCCTGCCAATTTTCAGCTAAATCGGTTCAGCCGTTCTTGAGTTATAAGTGGAGTAACTAACACGACTTTCTTTTATATATAGATTATTAGGAAGAGCGAGATGAACTTAATAGTACTATTAAGTTCATCTCGCTCTTCAATTGTTTCTAGAAACAATTGAAATAACAATTGAATAATAGGTAACTCTGTTGAGTTACCTAATCGGCTAGCAGTTTTATATGTTGTACTAGCTGACCCGGCAAACGTTGTTTTGCCTTATAAATTATAGATAGTAGCCGATTCTCAGACCTACTGAATACGTATGTGAAGTTTGGTGAAGATCGGTGATGCCGTTTCGGAGGAGTACGGTAACTAACACTGTGACATGGAAATTTTATATTTTAGATTAACCACCAAACATATGGTTTGTTAATTTCATGACCTACTCGATTCGATGTTTTGAAACACGTTTGTTGTATGGGAGCCCCTCTTAAATATTTGTTTTATTTTGTTTTTATTTGTTGTTGTAGCGGCAACCGAAATACATCTTCTGTGAAAATTTCAACCGTCTAGCTTTTACGGTTCATGAGATACAGCCTGGTGACAGACGGACGAACGGACGGACAGACAGACAGACAGATAGCGAAGTCTCAGTAATAGGGTCCCGTTTTTACCCTTTGGGTACGGAACCCTAAAAAGAACCACCACGATCCGATCTCAGACGGCGGAGAAATCCGGTAAACTACACAAAAAAAAAACAAATAGATAACTTCCTCCTTTTTTAGAAGTCGGTTAAAAATCAACAAAATGATTATGTGACAAAACTTTATAGTTCGTTGCCCATCAGTTGATATTCGATCGATATTTTTTGCACGGCCAGCGCTTTCCAAAACAGAATTAAATAGATAGGTACCTATTTAATTTTAGATTATGGGAGCTCCACTTTAACTTTATGTACTAACCTAACCAAACGCTATTGTTTTGTGATCACGGCACGGCATGTTAGAATTTCTGGATTCTCCAATAAAAAAATTAGGTTTGATGAAAAGTGATTACAAATTATAAGTACTTATATTAACCCATCGACCGCCACCACTATCATATTTGTCAGCACTTAACAGACTCAGGACTCATATTGGTCACTGCCGGGCAAACCTGGAAAAGTCAGGTAAGGTACCGAACAAAGCTTAGTTTAACTACTTGTACTATTTATGTATTCTGTGGTTTAACGTACACTAGTATTTTGTAGTCTTTTTTCTGTTTGATTGCGATGTTGGATTAAAATTGATCTTATTTTTCGATTTCCTTCGCGTGGTGTTTTGAACACTAGCATTTTGTATTTATAAGAAATACCTGCTGAGTTTTATTTAACGTACGATAGATGAGCGTTTCTCTGTGATGTTAAGTGATGGTCTAAGATGTAGCACGCTCATCTAGAAGAAGAAAGACGGCAGTAAACGGTCTACGTATCGGAACACGGACAAGTCCGTATGCATGGCGCTACAACTCAGTAACAAGCCGCGGAAGAAGGCTCCTACCAAAAAACCCCGGTCGGTCGGTCGGTCCAAAAGAAACCTATATATTGCATAAAAAACCCCATGAGTTTCTTGTGTCTTCTTCTCATTGGAGGTCGCGTTCCGAAGACACAGTAGATTAAATTATATAATTAACGATTCAAAGAGATATTTTGTTATATCCGAATGAACTTTGATTTTGATTTTGCACAGACAGGCGCGAAAAACATGATTTTTCTCTGGCCATAGAGTAAAAAACGCCATTAATAAAATCGTTAAAATAGTTCCATCATGAGTTCAATTTACGAACCCTCAAAAATTACCAACCAAAACAACATTAGCACACAATTTATTAATTTCCCAACGAACCCCGCAAGCGTACTCAATTAAAAAGCCCCAAAGATCCCGCCGCCGTCACAAACCCGGGATTACGGGATCAAGAAGCTCCCATAAACAGGTCTTAATGGAATTGAATCCCGTAAAATAGAGCGGAGTTCGCTCGTACAATTTGTGTAGCCACCTTTATTGCGTAGGGTGAGATGATAGCTGGTGGCAGCGTTGGATAGTTATGAATATTTTAGTTTAGTTTGGTTTGGTGGATTAATTTTGTTTTTGTTTTTAACCGACTTTCGAAGCGGGTGACTTTTGCCCGATATCAATGTAACGTGTTGTATTTTTTTAGTACATACAATAAAGTTATTATCTATTTATCTATGTATCGTGAAGATTTTACTGTGATTTTATTTGGTGGACTTTATAATATTTGAATAAAAATGTAGGTATTTGCCTATTATTAATTCTTGTTGCGATTAAATAACTATTCTATTCAATTTTTGTTTGTGTTTTAAACCGACTTTGGAAGAGGATCAGTTTTGACCGACATAAAGCATTTGATTACACTGTGGTTAGGTTTGGTGGACTTTATAATATTTAAATAGAAATTTTTAGCCATATTTTGTTGCTCATAAATTACTTTTCTGTTCTATTTTCGGTAGTGTTTTTAACCGAATATGTGGAAAAGGATAAGCTTTGACTGCCATCAGATAATTAAATGACTATTTATACTGTGGTTTTGTTTGGTGGTTTAATTTAGTAAATGTTAAAATCAACCATTTTTTCGGTTTTTATCGCGTTGTTTTTATTATATCAATCATTATCGACGTTGTGAAGTCTTTACTGAACCTCCTATGGGTCTTCCCGTGATTTCATATTAGCACTGAGGATTATTTAATCTATGGATTATTTTGCTTTTAACCGACTATGGCAGAGGATGAGTTTTGACCGACATTTTTAGGTATCTATCAAGGAGATTTTATTGTGTTTAGGTTTAGAGGTAATTTAGTGTGTATTTTTAATTTGGGTTTGACTGACGTCAACAAATGAGATTTTTCTGTGTTTTGTAAATTAATTTTGTTTTAACAAAATATAGAAGAGTTTGTTTTAACCGACACGTTAGGAAAGGAGAAGAGTTTTAGTCTTTCAGTTTTTATTAATATTTGAGACTGTTTAAAAATACTCAAGTAGAGACAAAGTAGATGGCAGTGTCGTTAAATAGGTTATAAATAACTAATAAGAATATTTTACTGCAAGTTTGTTTGGTGGATTAATTTTGTGTGTGTTTTTTAGACGCCTTGAAAAGGCGCCTGGACTGTTAATAGGATAAGTGTCTTAGTGCAAAGGTACCTACACCCGGACAAAAATTCATAATTCATTTAATTTTGATGTAGATCTCTTATAATTACCTAGATAATTGTTTGGAATTTGCAGTCTTTGAATTTAAACTAGTAAAATTATAAATAGAAGAAATTCGGATAAATGTTTGCCGGGGGTAAATCCCAGAACTAATAAACGATTTTTTATAAAACTTGATATGTTTTAATAGGTATTATCCAGATATTTTCACAGCATTAAGACTTAATGCCTAAGTAAAACCGCTGGCTTGACTAGTATATAGTTCAAGCTCATACATTATTTTATTTCTAAATCGTCGATTCATTTTGTTAAATATTTATCACTAGCCTAGCTGTACCCGCTGATCTTGAACGGTCGTTCCGGTTAAGCAACGCTTGGCGCGGTCATTACTTGGATGGGTAACCTATAATTTGTGTGACAAAAAACATTTTCTCGAACTCCTTCGTGCTTCGGAAGGCACGTTAAGCAGTCGGTCTCGGTCATTATCTCTGATAGCAGTCGTCAGGTCAAGTTAGAGGCCTTAGGGCGACCAACACTAACACTAGGTGAGACACACCAATATACGAATAGAAGATGTTAATCATTACCATAATTTACTAGGTACTTACCTCCTAAAGCTGTAGAAGTGAGATTGTTGAGCATGGCCTCAAAAGGCCACCCCTGGCCGCCCCCTATTTCGACATCTTCCTCGCACTTCAGCTCAAAACACACACACACACAAACGCAACTTAAAACTATCGTATCACTCGCTTAGTTAAGTTACACTTCATACGGTTTTATTGTCGCACGTGTTTTCGAGCCATTTTCAAAAAACCTCAACTTTTCGCTCGACTTTTTTGTGTAAAAAATCCATCGACACGCCCGCGATACGTCAAAAAGGACAAAATTCCAGCAAAAACCCGCTTTAATACAAAATAATTAGCTCTTTATTAAACCCAATTAGTTTTAATTACGACTCCGTTCAAACTTATTTACACACTTAATTTTTGTTATAAAATTAATATTAACCCGTTTAGTATCAATTTGTATAAATTTGCAGTTTGATTGGTTCGCCCTTAAAATGATCGTTTAATGTGAAAACCGTCCGTCGACTGGTACAAAAACAGATAGTGCTTACATTGTTGCCACACGACCGCTCGAAACAGCGACAGACAAACCTATAACCATCCCTCTCTGACAACAATAAAACCCTCTCCTCCTCTCCTTCACATTGTTCGCTTGCATCAGTAATGGATGCTTACATTTTGTTTACGTTCGATTTGAACAAACGAATAATCTATTATTTCATTCGTGCACGTATTATTGATACAGGCCTTTGCGTTCATACAATATTCATGTCTCTACATTTCGCTAACCATCTCTTTCTATCACGCGTGGGCGTGCTTAAGTTCCGGACATCTATCTCTGTCTGGCGAAGGTTTCGAATATCGAACGCGTAACGGTCGAGTTGTTTCGACCAATCAGCGTGCGGGGAAATCACTTTGAAAGCTTGTAGGGTTGGCAAAGTCGGCACCCAAATCGTGATATTGAAATATTATTGCTATAGTACGCGCTAGGGCGTTCCGTCTCTTTGTAATGGAAAAAACAAATACCGTGTTGGTGATATAAGTCGGTATAGCCGGTAAATAAGTGTACTCGACTGGAATGAAATCCGTTGGAAATATTTCAGCCGGCTAGCTACGTTGGCTGAGTGCGATTTCTTGTAAAAGCGCCTTAATTTTCGGACATTGTTGAATAAGGAATGCGGGACGGCCATTTTATTTCTGAAATGGAAATGGTTTTTTTAGTATTTTATTTTTATTGATCTTTAGGGAGGGTTCTGGGCGGTTTCTTGAGTTGATTCCGTTTTCGGTCGCTACCTTTAATTTTTAAGTTATCAATAAGTAGAAAATGTCGTTTTTTGTCATTAAAATGTGACTTTGTAAAATTGATGGCGCTGAAAGGGTTAATTTAATTATGACAAGCTGTGATAGATTAGTTTCTTTTAACCGACTTCCAAAAAAAGGAGGAGGTTCACAATTCATCGCGTATTTTTTATTTAATGAAACGGAGCCAAAACCTTTTCATTTAGCTTAATTGACACACCTGACAAACATTCAAACATACCTACTAATTTTCGCATTTATAATATTACTAGCTGCGCCCCGCGTTTTTACCCGCGTAAGTCCCGATCCCGGGATCAAAAGTATTTTATGTCCTTCTCCCGATTCTAAGCTACCTCCCCACCAATTTCAACCAAATCGTTTCACCCGTTCTTGACTTAATAGTGTAACTAACACGACTTTCTTATAAATAATATAGATAGATAGATTTGGATTTATTAGGATAGGATAAGATAAACTTTGGGTACCTACCTAGATAATAAAATTAATATCTAAAGTGTTCAATTATAATAAGTTTTTTTCGTTGTAGGTACCTACTTAATATTATGTCGTCGGTCGGTAGGTACCTTACTATCGTAAGCCCCCTTACCAAGTGCGCTTATAAAACTTGTTT
The DNA here is from genome assembly GCA_958496205.1 of Idaea biselata. Lineage (NCBI taxonomy): Eukaryota > Metazoa > Arthropoda > Insecta > Lepidoptera > Geometridae > Idaea > Idaea biselata. The sequence continues at coordinate 8,825,219 of OY292404.1, forward strand.
GAAAATAATTAAATATTTCACGTACAGGTGGATTTTTAAATTACATTCCCGGCGTGTGTCTACTCCACCTGGTGGAGATACGGGGGGATGAAACTTTCTTATACGGGGTGTTGCGGTTTTATAATGGTCTTGAAAATAATTGTGTAGGTACCTAAACACAAAAAAATGCATTTAATTTTTGAAAAAACAATGACGTTTCGGGTTTCACAGTAGGTATTCGTGGGAGTAGGCAGACTAACGCAAAGTTTATTTTATCTATTTATAACTAGAAATATTATACAAGAAGAAATGTCATCAAAAATTCTCCCATGACAGGATTCGAAACTGTGCCCCTCGCTTGGCGGCACTCGCACACTCGCTCGGCCTTTAAAATATTTCTAGTAAAAATGCCTTGAGCATTAGAACCATAGATAAATATTATTTATATCTTTAAGGGCCCTATTCTGAAAAACTGAAAATCCATGTCGGGCGCATCGAAAATTGTTGATTATTTCATGACGGAATGTCGTAGAACTTTTTTTTGTGTACAGATTGTAGGCGACATTGTTTCCGATATTTTAAAGCTTTGTCATGTCTGACTGGCCGACTTTTTAATACCTATACTGCGAAGTCACAGTCACAGGAAATATGCTCGATTTTTTTGGCATTTTGCAGTTACTAATCACGCAACGAGGCATTTTTTAGCTTTTCGTTCGTACAGCTGCACCTGGCAGTAAGCGCCGACTACTGTGACGTTTTGTCAGGGTTCTGACACGCGTAGGACATGAATTCGCGTGGTCTAGCTATTGTATGTCTGTGCCTAGCTACATAGAACCGGCACTCCATAGAAATATTTTCAAGGAAAAAAAAATAGGATGGGATGGGGAATAGAATAGGATATTAAACATATTCACGAATGTATAGAATTAGAGAGCATCCTGTAGACGAGGGTTTCAGTAAATTCGTCTGTAATGTGAAGAATTCCCCTCCAACTCCGGTCGGGTTCGCTTCGCGCGCGGCTACCGGTTATTGCAACCTTTATGAAATTCTTTTGTTAGATACCTACGCTACGTAGTAGATAGCTTGGTAGGTAGGTACTTGTAGTTTGGTATGTACTAGAGATGGGCCGACTAGTCGCCGACTAGTCGAACAGTCGGCAGTTTAACCGACTAGTCGGCAATTCAACCGACTAGTCGGCAACTAACAATTATACAATAAAACCAATATTTATTCAATTAGTAGTAAAGTTTTGAAGGTGGGTAGTCAGAAAAACGTAAACAAAACACGCCATAGCTTACATACATCATCTAAACATCTAAAATGTCATTCCTATCCATTTTTTTTCTAACTTTTATTTTTATTTCAACCATCTTTTCGAAGTTGTAGCGAAACTTGGAAAAGATGGTTTAAATAAAAAGCTTTCGAATTGCAAACTTATCCAAAAAATGCAACAATTGCCGAGTGATCATGATTAACCCAAATATCTCGGAATAATAATGATCTGCATTGCCGACTAGTCGGCCGACTAGTCGGCTAGTCTGCTAGTCTGCTAGTCGGCAGAACCCCTAGTCGGCCCATCTCTAGAATGTACCTATAGATGTAGGTTGTTGTAGGTAGAGTGGTGTTGGTCTATATTTATTTTATGGGGAAAGGACACTCTTTTCTCTATACAAACTTTACTAACGTAGTCAACTGTTTTCTCCCTGAATAAAAATATTAGAGAAAATTATGTGTATGATGTGTGTATGCCATAAATTTTATATCAGCCACGTTTTTATTTTATTTATGTTCTAATCTGTTTCTATATTGTATTTCTATTCTAATTAGAAAATGAAAAAAACTAAAACCCATAGCGGCATGGTCATGGCAGATACCTATAGTTTTATGGCATAAACATATTTAATATTTCTTATGTTTTTATTGCTCTAGGCATTTTTACTTGAAATATTCTAACCGAGCCTTAGTCGGTAAAACAAAACAAGTGAGAGATCATAATCATAAATTCGCCATGACACGTGGGTTCCCGTGTGGTGCAGTGGTAGCGCACTCGCCCTGCAAGCGAGGGGCACAGGTTCGAATCCTGTCATGGGAGGATTTTTGATGATGTATTTCTCCTTGTAAAATAAAAAACATATTTGCTATAATGTCTTTATTTAGGGAGGAAACAGTCGACTACGTTTGTATGGAGAAAGACTTAGGTAGACTTTGCTCATAGCTATTATTATATTCTTCTTCTTTTCGTGTAGTGATATGGCTCACCTGGTGTTAGAGTTTTCAGGGCGCCCTAAGTCCTTACCTTGAAGTAACGACTGATATCAGAGATAAAAACCAGGACCAACTGCTTAACGTGGCGTCCGAAGCACGTAGCAGCATATTTTTGCCACACAAATTATCGTCACCCATCCAAATAATGACCGCGCCAAGCGTTGCTTAACCCACACAACCATTCAACATCGGCAGGTACAGCGGGAAGCCATATTCTTTTAGACCCGGGTTACGGGGTACAAATAGGATCTTTTTAAGTTTCTATGCAGCCCTCAAATTTTAAGCAGCGCTTCTGTATTTGACCGTTTCTCACATATTCAATCTCATTCCCACCCAAAACTCTACTAGCCTTATTAATAAACATGGAGTAAGGTCGGAGTAGTCAGAACATGCTTTGTCTTTTTCCGTAACAAGAACTTTTAAAGTTGACAGACAGAAACAAAATGTGGTAAAATTACTCTGACCTTACTCCACGTTTATTAATAAGGCTCTACATTTCCAATGCCCAAATTAAAAGCAGATAAAACACCCCTGCCTACTGACATCAAACTGAGCTGTCAAATACAAATGTCAAAGGTACCAAATGAATAGTGACGTTACAAATTGCAGACACGTGCCGATGCAATATTTGTGACGCTATTACCTTGTTGCAATCGTTGCGATTGATTGAAAGGTAGGTGGGTTTTATTGAAGGTAAGTAAGAGGTAAATGGGGGGGGGAGGGTTTTTAATTAGAGCAGCTTGCTGTTTTTACCCGACTGCCGAATGTTATGTTAGCATATATTTTTCTTAAAGCCATTTTTCGGTTTAAATCGCGTGATGTTTATTACTTTTAGCATTGTTACAACGCTCAACGTTTCGAGACCTTTCCAGGTCCCTTCTTCTGGGTTGACATTGGGATCTGTTTTCGCGATGTTGTATTGAAATTAAAGACTTGGTATTTATTACTTATAGCATTGTTTCATTGCTCAACGTTTCGAGACCTTTATATAAAGTCTTCTTAAAAAGTAACCTGTAAAGGTCTCGAAACTCCCTACTATCACCGGTTTAGGCTGTGCGTTGATCATACAGTCAGTCAGGATAAAGAATTTTATAGTTATAGATAAACCTAGATATAAATATTTATACTGACTCGATTGCGACTTAAGACTTCCATATGCCAAATACGGGTTGGTTACCCTTGGTTCATGTAACAATCTTTGATGTAATTTAACTTAATCTAACAATGTTTAAGATACTAATCACTTTGTATAATATCGATTTATGTAATTTTCAGTTCGTCTTCTATTCATTTGCGATAACAACATATGCGGTAATTATCGTAAAGTATGTTCATTTAATGTACGTAATGTTCAGATAGTATAACATGTATTTTATCGAATATTAATAAATTAATTAACTCATTTCTGAAAATGAAATGCTTACCCAGATAGCTCTAAGCATAAATACCTACTTGCTTTCAGCGAGAATCGAAACCGCAACCTTCCTACCTACAGCCGACTATCCCCCCAACACGACACAGTAGCCGCACCTAGCTACATCTCTCACAAAGCTCGGGAAGCAATATCACAGTCAAAGGCGAGCTGAGAGCTCTCCACACTGCATTGTTTTGTAGATTGTTACCTAGGCAGGTAGGTACTCGCTCGTTGGATAAGGAACCCTTTCGTTTGGAACAGCGCTTTCAGACCGTTTAATTACTTATTGCTTTTAATTGTTTTGTTTCGTTTTGTTTCGACTAGATTCTCCTATTAATTTCGATTTTCAAAGACAAAATAGTTTTATTCAATTTTTTAACAACACAACTCCCGGGAAGGGGTATTAAGCCGAAAGGGGGTTGTTCTAGAAGTCTAGGCGAACAACTTTTAGAAACTCGAGGTTGTTTTCGAAAATTTAATTATTTATCCTGAAAATAATCGTCAACAAAAAAACATTACTTTTTGGTTAAAAAAAGCATTCCCTTACCTTAATATGCTAACCGTACCTTTTAAAAACATTATGTCACAAATCTACGATAATCTCAATCAAAATACAACTCTATTGTAAACAAAATAAGGCATAAAATACCTCTGTACAAAAACAAAAATGTTCTATAATCGATCTCTACGGATGATAACAGAAAATGCTACCTTAAGGCGTAAGTAATAAGATTTATTATTGAAAATGGTTAAATTGTTAAGGTGACTGCGCACTGTTCACTGATATCGCAGTGTAAAAACCGTGTGTAGTTTATTATAAGTTAATACTCACCCGTCTTAGCTGATGTTCATTTGTACACTTTATGACATGATCATTAAAACTTTCGGGTCGGTGTCTTAATTCTTTTTTGGAGTTATATGTATGTATGTGTGGTACTACGACCGTAGCACCTAAACTACTGAACCGATTTTAATGTGTCTTTAAAAAACCATAAAAAACTGACGGTTGATTGCGCTAACCCGTTGTTCTAGGATAGCGACTACGCGAAAGCGCTACGCGGCGCGAATCGACGCAAAAATATCAAATAGTCGTTACTCTCTTTGACTTCCGCCTGGCGTCGTTCACCTGAAAGGGTTACCTATGAATTTCATTAAAAAAACAGTAAATCATAAACTAGGTGTTGCTGTTATATTGCACTACAGTGTACAATAGAGACAACCCTAATATTATTCTCTCCATTGTTACAAACTTACACGGTTTTTAACTCGCGCAGCCCTCTCCCTATCGTCATTGTATGAAAATGGGTAAAATATCGGTTATGCGACTTATACGCTATTTAACGCGACACCATTTCGAGGGCCTGTAGTGTATTATAAATACATTTGTTATGCAGAAACTATTTTTTTTTGACGCACTAGTTTTCGTAGACCCTCTACGAAATTAAATATTGTCTATGAAAATAAAGTTTTGGTTTCAAGTTTTAAAAATATTGCACATCTAGCTGCGCTCAGCGGTTTTACTCGCGTATGTCCTGATCCCGTGGAAATTTCGGGATAAAAAGTAGTAGCCTAGCTGATTACGTAACTCTGTTGCTAACAAATCTCGATTGAAACAATAAAATTATTGAAATTGTTTCAATTCAGATTCATTCAGAATTCTGGTATCTTACATACCAGCTTTCAACTTTCTAGGACTTAGTACCTTAAGAAATTTGATGATCATCAGTGATTGAGTGAGTCAACGACAAAATGGTTTGTTTTAGATAAGACTAGGAGCAATGTAATTGAAACCGTGAATTACCTTCATCTGGTATATTCCAAATCCTAGTTATGAGGGTTCAAAAAACCGTCGAAACGTTTTGAGAATTTTTAGGTATAGGTAGTGACCGTACGCGTCTCTGGCTCCTCTTGGCGAAGGGCACTACCGTCCCCCAAATAATCTATACTAATATTATAAAGAGGTAACGTTGGTAACATGTAGGTATGTATGTACATATGTATGTATATTGGGGGTAATCTCCGAAACTACTGGACCGGTTTCAAAAATTCTTTCACCATTAAAAAGCTACATTCACCCTGAGTAAGGCTACTTTTGATCCCGATATTCCCACGGGATCGGGACTTACGAGGGTGAAACGGAGGGAATCTGCTATACTAGATAAAATTAAGTACCTACCTTGAAACCTCTACGCCGCCGTGTAGCTTTAGCGAGTAGCTACTAAAAGTAGCTAAAATCCCTTCCAAGCAACTATTAGAGTCACACGACTATAACCTATACCAAAGTTTACCTAGTAGTTGGTGTCTCGCGGCGATTCATACAGTTGCCAAACTTTCATACAAACTTATTTCCCGGGACCGGTCACTTAAGTTGTAGGAAAGGTCACGTAAGTTGTAGGAAAGGTCGCGTAAGTTATAGAAAAGGTAATATACGTTGTAGAAAAGGTCACATAACTTGTAGGAAATGTAAAAAAATTGACAGATGACTTGTCAAATCCCGTTTTCAGAAAACAGGCAAGTTTGCACACTAACTTTTATCTACCATGCCTAAACCATCGCTATATTTGCATCCGTTGCCCCCATTCTATACGGAACACGGAACTACAAATCGTATCCACAGCTCACAATTTTTCGCTAAACCCCGCTCTAAGCCCCGCCACGCCAGTAAACAATAATAGGGAGAGGACTTTTACCGGATACTTACGGATTCGGATAATATTTTTCTACGAATACGGATAAGTTTTTTTATTAAAAGCTTTTATTTACTTCACTTTTGAGGCCTGTCCATAACGGACTAAAAAAATAGAAATAATCCGATGCTGCGGCCAGGAGTGGCATCTCACGAGAAAACTTCTCAACAGTTAGAGACGCAATACACTGAAATGACAGATAACCATGAAAACACTCCTCAACTGTAAGAACCACGAATACGAAATTCTGATCATACTAAAATTTTATTTTCTAAACAGTAATTGGAAATGTGTTAAATTCGGGGTGTTGGTCGGTAACAGTGTTTTAAAAGCGGAGGTAGCGAAATTCAAATCTAAATAATAATTTACGTACATACAAACAATTACAATTTAATTACAATGAGCAAGTTATACTAAAAGAAATTAAATAAAATAATAATAAAAGAAAAAACTAAACGAAACCAAAACAAAAAGAAATAAACAAAATAAAAAAAGGCAAAAAGAAACAAACAAAATCACACACAAAATAAACCATCACCCAAAGCGTCCTTACCCATAGTCCCAAGATCATACTTGTGCGTTGTTGATCACGAATGACATAGAATATGGTCTGTTGGTCGCCATTTAATTTTTTTATGCCACCTAAATAGCTCACCTAAATGTTCCTAGGACCATTGGATTGATTAGACGAATCTAACGATAACTTAATAAAAGATTACTTTAATTAACTAATTAAGGGATTACCCTTGAGCTTGAGTGGTTTGCAAGATATGAGAAAATAAAGAATGTTACAAAGAAACAAGAAAGGCGTTAATAGAACAGTATCACATCCACAAACACACAACCCGCCCAACACCACCCGACCCGCCTCCGGAGTAATTCGGATCCGACAAGGTAGCAATTTTACCGAATTGGCAAGTTTACCGGATCCGCAACCTTTTCCCATCCCTAGTGTGCCCGCCTACCGGAATACAAACTGCTCATAACTAGGACCGAACAAACATATTTCAAACTGTATTAAAGCCTGATTTATAAAACGGCTTTATTTTCCCGAGAAATGGGGAAAAAATTCGCGGCTGGTAACACCCATGTTTTTTATGACTGCCAAAATGGGATATGGGATTACGCTGGTCAACTTTATTTTTACGTAATTTTTTTTGTATTTTATTTATTGCTTTTGGTAAAGTAGGCTTGGCAAATGGCAATTGGCAAAAAGGTTCCTAGTTATTAAGACACATATTTTCATTAAAATGGCCCCGTTAAGAAATGAAAAAAGTAAAATTACGTCGAACCTTTTTAGGCTCTCACATTTTTATCTAACCACTAGCTGACCTGACGAACTTTGTTCCGTCTTAGGGGCAAAAAAAATAAAAAATATAATAAATAAATAAAATACTTATAGTCGTGTTAGTTACACTATTTTAACTCAAGAAAGGTTGAACCGATTTGGCTGAAAATTTGGCACGGAGGTAGCTTAGAACCGGTCATAGGATACTGCTTGCCAGTAAGGCGGAACAAAGTTCGCCGGGCAGCTAGTTGCTAATAGTAAGACGATTCAAAACTATCATGTGAAAATAACTTAGTGAATAAAGTTATTGTGAACTGTTTAAATTCACACGATTTTTAACATGGTTACATTTTCCCGCGTGCATCTTAATAACGCGATTAAGACCAGGGAAAATGTAACTAAAGTTATTGTGACTAGGAGAATAATCAAGTTAGTTTACTATCCTATTATTCACTATGATTATTAATCTTTTATTAATCTAAATATAAAAATAAGGGTGCGTACAGACGAGCGATCGGAACGCGTCTGGCACGTGGCGGCGATGACGTGCGTTGTGTGGACAGGTGATGCACGCTCGCGTCATCGCCGGGGGCTGTTCCCGTTGACGCTACATTCTTGGTTAGAAAAGGTGACGAGTTAGTGTTCCGATGTGCAGGCCGGGGCAGCCAGTAAGTACTGTTTTTCTGTTGAAAAAAATAATTTAAAACATCAGGTACTTTGATAAGTTTCTATGCTATAGAAAATTACTATCCTACTAATATGACGCGTCGTGCGAATGCCCCACTGCAATCCAAAAAGTTGCGGCCTCGATTCCCGCCGGTTGCAAGTAATTATGCTTAAAAAGAAAGATTTGTTACTGGTCTGGATGTCTTTCTCTCTATAACATCAATATGTATGTATTTACAAAAGAAAAATAATTTTAAGAAGATATTATATCCGTAATCTTGTCACCGTAACACAAGCTTTGTAGCTTACCACGAGGATAGATGGCACTGTGTGTTGTTCACATAATTTAGGTACCTACTTTATTTATTTACATTAGTGAAACCGCGGGGCGCTGTTGGTATATTATTTCTGTTACAAAATTCGAATAACATTTATTTAAAACTAGCTGTGCCCGCGACTTCGTCAGCGTTTTTCGGACTACCTACCCATCGCTGTGCAAAAGTCTACACTTGAACTGACGACCAGGGAAGTCTGTTGCTGAGCAGAAGAGAATCATAGCAGAGTCTATTTAAGTGTAGATTTTGCACAGCGCAGCGGTAGGTAACGTGTTGCATGCTTATTCGCTTTACTTATTATAAGAAGTAGCCTTTATCGAAAATTAAAAAAAAATCAAAACCTGACTTCGAATTAAGGACAAAACAATAAAAATAAGGTCTCCTACATACAGCGCAACCGACTTTCTGTTATGTAAGCTGAAGTCGGGTAGCTTGACTACATGATATCTTTTTTTTACGTGGGTAATGCACCTTATGCACTGTCAGGCCACTCTCATTGGGCTCCCTACCATAGGCTTACCCGATAACGGCGGCCTCTGCCCGATAGACAATCCCTCTCCGTCCTTAACTCCCTCAGCACGGTCACGCCACCGTCGCGAGGTCCCCAAAGCCGGTGATAAAGCCCCCCCCCCCCCACACCGAGTTCACCACCAGAGGCTGAGATGATTTTTTATAGTGATTGTCTTCCATGCGGCCCCTTTTTGCGGAAAGGACCCCCGAGCCCGCTGACGCGGGATTACGGATGAGAAACCAGGCAAGCCCGGTTTCCCACCTCTTAGCTTTCAGCTACTGAGTCCCCTCACAACGGCAAGGTGGACGACTATCTGGAGGGTAAAACGTAACGTCGTGTCCGGGACTCGGGACTCGAACGCGCAGCCGTCGAATCGGAAGCCATTACTCGGCTCGCTATGCCACCGTTTTTTAAAAAGGGAATGCGCCGCGCCGGTCTGTGATTCGAACGCGGAACCCTCGACTCGGAATCCACAGCTGCAATCGTGCCACGTAAACTACATGCAATCTGCATCTACCCAGTAAAACTGCCCGATTACAGCTATATTTTTTTAATCTTTAGGTATTATTGAATTTTCGACTGCCACTAAAAATTATCAAAATTGTAACCGTAACGTTAACCACTGAGGAATTTATGAAAGGGGGTCAGGTGGTCCATAAATTTGTACATAGTTCTTTATAAGCCGATTCTGTTGATGGGAGTCCAAAAATTAGTAACTTACAGCATTGTGAGATGCTATCCTGCTCATCATTCCGAAGGTTCTTTTATTATTTTACAATTATTTATTGGACCAACTCGTGACTCTCACTTTCCAAATAAAAAAGAATGATCTAAATCGGATAAATCTTTATTTATATACGTACGGTTACGGAGTACGGTTTGAACATATTCACATACAAACAATATGCGGGTAGAATTCAGCAGATCCTCTTTTTTTTAAAGTCGGTTAAAAACAACCATTATAAAGAATTTCCGTATGTCCGAAGGATCCGGATATATGGAGAGACATAGGTATACGGTATTTTAGGAATTTCCTGAAAAAAAAATGGTTATCCGGTTTATTTTTATTTTCGACCGGATATCCGGTTAATCATGTGTTGATTCCACACAACATTCTTCTTCAATACAACATTCAAACTAATTAAGTAAAAGCAGAAAAAACACTTTATCCGGATAACCGGATTAAATATCCGGATAAAAAATAGCCTATATGTTAATCGGGGTCTAAAGCTATCTGCATACCAAATTTGGTTCAAATCGGATAAGCCGTTTCTGAGATTAGCGGGCACAAAGGCACACACAAACAGACAAACAGACAAACAGACAAACAGACAACCAGAAAAACAGAAAAATAGGTTCTGCTGCGTTAATAGATACCCATACAATTTATATTTTTTTTATATCTTCCAAAAACAGACACCGCTGAGTTACGATTTTATTATATGTATAGATTGATAATTTTTTACTCCACATTACTTACAAAAGAAATATATTTTAAACGAACCAATTGTACCAAAAAAAAATTACGTAGGAAACAACAAATTACATAGTTTTTCATATTTATTTACGTGACCACCATTTTTTTTTCTATTTGGGTAGTACAAGAACCCAGTTATTTATTCATCAAATTTTCAATGTACAATAACACCAAGAAAATTAAAATGTTAACTCTAAAACAATACAGAATTATGTATTATACAACTAACCAAGAGTTAACCAAAATATTAACTATCGGTATCTATTATCTTTTTTTTTATAAAAAAAAAACATATAAAATAATTTTATTCTTATTTTAAATATTTAAGAACCAATCGTAACAAAACTCAATACTGTTTCACAAAGCAAAGGTGCATTTAATAGTAACTTGATTGATGTTTATTACAAGAGGGGTTAGTACAATTTGACCTCCCAAACAAACTTACAATGGCCACCTACAAATATCACATACGACCTTATGTTCAAGTCATTAAAGTCGAAATTTGATTGTCATTGTAGTTTTGGGGTATAAATTGAAGTTGGTAATTATTGTAAGGTATATTGTCTGTACTGCGCCTTCATTGAGGCAGGAATTTCTCGTGTGAATGTACAGTTTAATTACATAGTTTGTATTGATTCGATTTGACAACTGGGAAAGAGATGATTTTATTGAATTTGTAAGCGGGGATGTAATTTTTATACTTTAACTAGCAGCGTCCCGCGTTTTCGCCTGCGGAAGTCCCGATTCTGCAGGAATATAGGGATCCAAAGTAGCCTATTTTCTTCTCCAAGTTCCCCAGCTATCTGGTACATTTATCAAAATCGGTTGAGCGGTTTAAACATCAAAAAAATAGACGTAGGTATGATATGGATAGACGTGCGTCTGACTACTATCTCACCTGATGATATCTAAGTGATGATCTTCTTCTTTTCGTGTAGTGGTGTGTTTCACCTAGTGTCAGCCTGTCAGGTCGCTCTATGGCCTAAGGCCTCTAACTTAACTTAACGACTGCTATCAGATATAAACAACCGGGACCAACAGCTTAACGTGCCTTCCGAAGCACGGGGAAGCTCGAGAAAGTGAATTTTTGCCACACAAATTATCGTTCAACTATCCAACCATTCCAGATCGGCAGGTGCAGCTGGGCCAACGAGCTCCTCATGGCCTCCTTCGTGTTATTTGAGTCGCACGAAGTGGCTACACCGACCTTTATAACGGAACACAGAAAATTTCACTTGACGATACGACAGACCGATGGGTGGTGACACGCCGCAGCAGAAGCCCCACCAAGTAAACTGCATATTAAACAAACAGCATGTTGTCTAATCATTTTAATTCTCACCCAGATTTTTTGCCTCAGGACATTCCATATAGAAAAATTAAAGCTTTGTGATGCGACAAAACACTGCAATAACCCATCAATCGTATTATAAAAGTTTGTGTGTAAGTATGTAAACGAGTATGTTTGTTACTCCTTCACGCAAAAACTACTGAACCGATTGCGATAAAACTTGGTGCCTACGCAAATATCTGGATATCTAGATTAATACATAGGCTACTTTTTATTCCGATACTTTCAAGGTTAAAACCGTGGGAGGTAGCTAGGTTAAAATAATTAAAATAAAAAAAAAACAAACGCATAAACTACTGAACCAATTGGGATGAAACTTAAGATGCAAATAGTTAGATATATAGATTAAGACATAGGCTACTTTTAAGTCCGATATTTTGACGAGATCGGGACTAACGCGGGTCAACCGCTCGCTAGACGCTGCTATAGTTGGATGGTTTTTCGTCCAAAAATCATTACGAATTTATAGACTTCAAACACAATGCATTTTTGAGCCTTTATGCATTCAAAATGCTTTTTATCCAGATATTCCAACAGGATCGGGACTCACGCGGGTAAAACCACGGGCCGCAGCTAATAATAACCCATACATTCTTCCTGTCCACACGACAGACAATCAGCAAACAACAATTAACACTAAAATTATACTGCAAAATCATCGGCACGCGTCCCGCACGCGTCCCGTCATTCTTAATCCGCTAATATCTATTTATTTACCGTGGACCCTCCGTGTCGTGTCGCGTCGCAGCGGGAGTTTGCAGACTCTGTGTACGCGCCCTTATTACAAAAAATACAAAAAAAAAAAAATATTTATTCAGAACGTAAAATTAAAATACAAGTGTAGTATAATCGTTAAAGATCAGCTTTAGTTATAAACTGTGACGCTGTCTTTAACGCTCATCCCAAGAGAAGCAGATATGTATATGTTCCGAAAAACAATAAATTGATAGGTACTTAGGTATATGTAAATTATAACAATGTATGATAGAACAAAACAAAACATGGGAACAATTTGTTAAAGTAAAAGAAATAAATTAAATTACTCAGTCCAAGAATTCCAACTTAAACAGACAAAGGTAGGCAGGCACACATATGTTATGCAGAGGTAGGTATGTTAATATAATTGTTGTTATTTTTGTGATGATTATTGAGATTAGTAGAAGTAAAAAGGTACCATCAACATCACTTAATAACCACATAACATTACCTTAATAACAACACAAGCCTAGGCATTTTTATCAACTATGCATCACAATCGGTTCTGTAGTTTTAGGTTTTGACGAAGTACGATAGATAATAAATACTGTGTATAGTTGTCGATTAAGCCTATGTAATCACTAATCACTTTTCCTAGTGCTGAATTATTTTGACTATTCAATAAGCTAAGTATAAAGAAATTGAATAATTAGTACTAATAAGAAAAGGTACCTGGGTATGTAGCACGGGTACGTAGCAATACGAGACAAAAACCAGAATCCAACACGCAAACCAGCACAGCACACAAACACACAAAAACCATTTTGACTATTTAATTTTGTTAAATAAAGTTATGCTGCACTAAAACACCTTTATCACTGCCGATTTCTCTGCAAGACAAATACACTCATGGGTGTGGGTATTCTTGAATAAAGTAGGCTCGTCCCAATGCAAACGGGCGAGTCCATTCGGAACATTCAATGAATAACAAAGATGTTGTTGCAACTAGATGTGGCTTTGTCGTTCGTAATCAAATTTTACATTTTGTAATTAAATTTCTAGGAAACAAGTTTACTGGGTGGCAACACACCAAAATAAATTGCGAAAACGCTAAGAATGTTTTTAAATGTACTATTATTGTTTGTCCTGTGGTTTGCAGTTATTTTATCGCGTTATCCCAACAGTATTAGACATGTTAGTTCAGGATAGACTTAATACGTTGTAGGTTTATTATTACCATTAGAAAAATTAAAATAATAAATATTGAATTGACCGCGAGGGAATTGGAGTGGGGGTTTTAGGTTTTATTTTCGTTACGGAAATTCTTGATTCGGTCGCCGCACTCAAAGCCCGCGATAAAAACTGTGCAATAGCTTAATAAATAATTACCTTAATTAAATTAAAAATGGATACAACACGTCATACTCATTTCAGGCACGCACACTACACGACACTGACTCGTTTGCTATTTTACCCTACTATAGTCTAGTATAATCCATAAGTAGTTCAGTATCTATGTAATTCAAAGTCATTAACCAGGTGGTTAGTTTCTTTTTAACTTCGCGGGATGTTAAGGGGTATATATTTAAATTTCTGTTAATTTTATTGTAGATATTAGGACTCAAGTACTTATAGAACCGTGTAGCTGTAACAGTTCTATGTCGCAGTAGTTTGTGAACAATATCACTTCTACGAACTTCGGTCTGACTATGGTTAAAAGGGGTCTCGGAATGCTTACGTAATACTGTCAGCAGTATAAACAACTGTCTTACGGTTAGGACTCTGCTTAAGGCATACAGTTCTGTAGTAGAAAATCTCCTGCGCTTATTATGCATGATCTTGAGTATTGCTCTCTGGGCTCTTTCAGCTCGAAGAAGTGATGTTTTTGGAGCTCCACCCCAAGCCGTAAGGCAATACGACTGAACCGATTGTGCCAAGGCAAGGTAAACACTTTTGAGCGTAGAGGTATCTGCACGCGAGCGCAGTCTTTTAAAAACAAATATAAGTTTTCTTAAGCGCGTGGAGACATAATCTATTTGTTGGTGCCAGTCCAAGTTCTGGTCTATCATTACACCAAGATATTTGATAACGTTAGACGTAGCCAATTCTTCAAAAGTAGTTTGTGAGCCAACTTCACCCCCCTGATAAGGCTTGTGGATTTTAACTTTAAACGAATCTGGGGGAAGTGATGCTTTAGTTAACGCAAATGGTATTATCTTGGTTTTACTGATATTCAGAGTTAGAAGGTTCGTTGCTAGCCAATTAGTTACACTATTCAAAGCGTTATTCGCAAGAGTCTGAACCTCTGCCCAGGAGCTACCGTGTATAAGCAAAACGGTATCGTCCGCGTAGGAAATGATTCTGCAGTTGGGAATTGACATATTGCACAGTTCATTAATATAAACAAGAAACAGGGTAGGTCCTAAGACACTACCCTGTGGTACACCGTAGTAAATGTTTTCATCATCACTGCATATATCACCTATCACCACTCGCTGCGATCGGTCAGTTAGATAGCTTGAAAGTAACCTTAACACCTGGCCTCTCACTCCGACGCCTTCCAGCTTTTTCACAAGGTTGGGAACAGAAACTGTGTCGAAAGCCTTAGATAAATCAAGAAAAATGCCTATTGTTTTTAGTTTTTTATCCAAATTTAGTATAATAGTGCTCGTTAACTCCAGGACAGCATCTTCTGTGCTTTTACCAGATCTGAAACCATACTGGTTAGGACTTAGGATCGAATTTGATTCCAAAAAATTAACTAGCCTTTTATTGATAATTTTCTCAAATACTTTTGAAAATGAGGGGAGAATTGATATAGGTCTATAGCTATCAACACAGTCTCTGCTACCACCCTTGTGGATTGGATGTACAAGTGCACGTTTGAATGCGATTGGAAAGGTACCAGAAGCAATACAAGCATTGAAAATGTAACTCATATAGGGGATCAGATATCGCTTTATCTCTTTTAGTAAGTTGTTTGAGATACCATCCCAGCCAAGTGAGGTGGAATTCTTAAGACTGTTTATAATAAGTTCAATTTCTCGCGAGTCAGTATAAGATAAAACCATTGAATCTACATGAGATGAGTTTGTACCAGACTGTGACGGATAACTCCCTGCGGCGGTATTCAGATTTGTTTGAATATTATTGGCGAGCACTGAACCTATGGTGGCAAAAAACCTATTTACCGAATTGATAGATGACTGCGTATCATCTCTTGTCTTAAGAAGATTTAGACTATGCGACCTAGAAGAAGATAAATAGGTAAATTTTTTGATTAGATCCCAGAGTGCCTTAGGATTTCCCGTCGCCTCCCGCAAGAGTGTTCTTTCATAGGTACATTTGACTCTTTTTAGCAGATTGTTACAATGATTCCTGTAACGCAAGTATGTGGTCTTCAGAATGGGATTTTCAGGATTTTTCTTTGTGTTTAAATATAGTTTGTCTCTGTTTTTGATACATCGCAGTAGGCCAGGGGTCATCCATGGCTTTAGGGTTCGTTTTCTAGACGGGATTTTGATGTTTTTACTATTTGAGTTTATTATGTTAGAGATAGTAGATAATAGGGCATTTGTGGCAACTTCAACGTCCGAGCATCCAAAAATAAAATCAAAATTGGTTTTCTCTAAATTGTTCTTAATGCCAGTTATGTCCATTTTTTTGTAAGTCAAGCTCGATCCTATAGTTAGTTTTGCATTAAAACTTAGACAGGTAAAAACGGGGTAATGATCGGTTATGATTGAGTTTAATACCAGTGTGATCGCACCTTGACAGTCCCCAATAGATGTATTCTGTCCGCTTTTAACAAAGACATGATCCAGACAGCTTTGTTTCCTAGTCGGGATAGTGTGGGTAGGAAGCATAGCGTGAGACGCTAGTAGATTTAGGTAGTCGTCAGTATCAGGGTCTTTACCATGAGATGCAATATTGATATTGATGTCACCAATAACCCCCACATTTCGTTTTGAACTCAAGGAACCAAGTGTGACATCGAGGCTATTTCTGAAGTTACTTAGGTCCTTGACGGACGGAGATCGGTAGATGGCCAATATTGTAGTTTCATCGCCAATGTCTACTCTTAGACAGCTGGTATCTATTATTAAATGTTCTTTAACTGTGCAAGTAAGGGAATCGCTAGTGTAAACAATTACTCCATCATTTTGGTTCCGAAAACCAGATTTATGAGCTCTGAAACCAGAAATGACAGGAAGTTGAGGACACTTACTAAGCCAGCATTCGGTCAGAATGATGAGATCTAAGGGAGTGTGTAGTCTATTGATTAAAATTAATAATTCGTCTATGTTGTGACTAACACTACGTATATTAACGAGAAGAATTTTAAAACTCATCAAGCAGCCATATTCGTGAATATATCTGAGACTATCTTCGGGGGAGGCAATAAATGCATCCGAAACAGAAATAGAGTCAATTTCAGAAGAGATACTATCCATAATTATCATAAAGTTGTATAACAGAAGGTTTACTATACGGAGGATATATAGGCAATGGTAGGATCACCCAGAGCAGATCATCTCGCACCCATGATACCGACAGTAAACAAGGAGAGTTATGCGTAAGAAGCGTTTGTGTGTATGCAGAGTAAATGCAGTTAAATAAGGTGCTGGTTATGTACCTAAAACTAAAAATAGGCCTATGGAATATTATTATAACTAACGTAAGACTAAAGTAATATAATCTGTAGATTATTATTGAAGAGTGAAGATGCCGCAGCGCCGCCGAATAGAGCAGAGTCGGAGTCCATACCAGTCATTGCGTTGTGATTGTCTGTGTTGATTTCGCCTTGATGTTTTGAAGATCATGCTCAGAGTTGATCCTTGTTAGGGATTCACCGTCAGTTTTCCGCATGAATATTTTTCCGTTAGTCACCCAACAGTATTTGTATTGCTCCGTTTTGGCCAAGTCACGAGCTAGGAAAAATAGCCGTTTCATCTTTGCAGTGAGATTTTCTGAGACAAAGATTGGCCTACTCTCACCAGTAATTTTGAGATGTTCCGTAGACAGCCGACTTACTTTATTGAACTGCTTAAACTGCTGTATAAATTTTTCCTTGCTCAATATTGTAGTAAATTCAACTAAAATCGTTTTCTGCGAAACTGCGGAATTAGCTTTCGAGTTGATCCTAAAGACATCTTTTATGTCAGATTTCTGCAATGGAATCTTAAGTATAGCGGAGATGTTTAACACCGTTGCAGCGAGTCTTTCCTTTGTTTCAGATTGGATATCAGGAATGTTTCTTATCTCGACACAAGGTGCCCGCGTATGACGCTCAAATCCTTCAAGTTTGTCTTCTATGGTTTTGAAAAGGAGCATATCCTTTTCTCGGACTTTTTCCAGCTTTTCTACTTTTAGACTCAAAGCTTCATACTTCTCGTTGGCAAACTCAAAAGCAGACTGTATGGAGGAAGTTTGCTGTTTAATTTCTTCGACTGCAGTGAACAGTATGTCAAATTTCTTGTCTTGCTCTTCCTTTACACCTTGTATGAAAGACTTGAGGTCTTCAATGGAATCTATCAATGAGGGCTCGTCCGGACGTTGACGCTTTTTCGCTGGATTAGCTGCACCGCGCATCATATTCATGGCAATTTCTGCAAGTGTCTCAGTTGGCTCATCCAGTTTGTGTAGATTCGAGTCAGAGTTCGAAATTTGCTTATTGGGAGGCATGGGGAGTGACATCGTGGTAAAGATTGTGTTTATCGAAAAGATGGAGAGTACCAAGTTTCACTCACGTTGATAAGCCAAGATAAACAAAATTTCGTGCGCAGGAACTCCCAACAGTCACTATATAACTTTGATTAAGAATCAATTGCACTAACCGCACGACACACGTCTGAACACCTCAGAGGTCCGGAGGGGTATTTCGTGACCGACCAGATTTGCGTAGGCTATTTATTTTTTAATTAAAAAAGTATGTTGGGTACCTAAGTTTTTTTTGAGAGTTTGTACTGCTTATATATAAAAAAGTCGCTACAGCGCTTACAGTATTATTACCTATGTCACCATAAAAATTAAATGACAATCGTTGCGCCAATCGCCAAGCGTTGCTTAACCTGCACGACTATTCAAGATCGCCAGGTGTAGCTTCGCCTAATCTCTAATATCTACTGTGAAGTTTGAAATCAACGCTACCTCTCTATTTATTTTATACTAGCTGTGTCCTGTGGTTTCACCCGCGTAAGTCCTGATCCCGTGGGAATATCGGGATCAAAAGTAGCCTATGTTACTCAGGGTGAATGTAGCTTTCTAACGGTATAAGAATTTTTGAAATCAGCACAGTAGTTTTTGAGTTTATTCATAACAAAAATTCAGACACACAAAAATACAAATATTTCCTCGTTATAATATTATTGTAGATTTCCTCATTTTTTTACAAATTCCTAGATATTTTTCTCGCTCTGGTTTGGGCGTTATACTTTTTATTTGCGTTTTGTGTTAGAGTCTGTCTGCGCGGGCGCCGCTACGGACATGCTAAAAGCTGTCCTACAATGCTAGTTGTTCATTTATTTTAATAAGAGTCACCCTCGGTTTCTCGAGGCTTGTTAAGAACGTGGCGACTGTTACCATTTCCATACAACCTTAATACCATAATAAATTTAATTAATTTAAATTAAATAAATGTAACCATAACAAATTCTACCTTAATATCGATATTATTCGGATTAAGATTTTACTTTTAAAGGGTCCCCACCCCACCACAAGGTTTTCCAAAATATTCATTCGAAATGAAATAAAACGGAGAAACATTTTTTTAGTTTTTCCAGCGTAAATTACTAGTTTACATCTCATTTACATCTCATTTGTTTTATATTATTCCCAATAAAAAGTAATTTACGCTGTAAAAATGAAAAACAATGTTTCTCCGTTTTATTTCATTTGGAATGAATATTTTGGAAAACCTTGTGGTGTAAAACTAAAATCTTAATCCGATTAATATCGATATTAAGGTAGAAAACTAAATTTTTCATAATTTATTTTGGCATTAAGTTTGTATGGAAATGGTAACAGTCGCCACGTTCTTAAGGTAGAAAACTAAATTTTTCATAATTTATTTTATTATTAAGTTTGTATGGAAATGGTAACAGTCGCCGCGTTCTTAACGGCGGTTTTAAACACCTTTCTTAGGAAATTGAGAGGAGCTCATTGGCCTAGCAGCGTCTGCCGATCTTGTAGGGTCATGCGGGTTAATCAATGGATGACCGATATTGTGTGTGGCAAAAATCATATGTATCTATAGTATTTATGCTTAAAAATAAATATTTGTTTCTGGTCTGCGTGTTCTCAATGTATCTTTATGTATGTGTTTACAAAAAAAAAGTTATTAAAATACCGTTGTCTACAACCACTTAGTACAAGCCTATTGCTTAGATTGGGGCTGAATTGCACACCGTGTGTAACAAGGTGCCATATTTATTTATTTATTCTCACAGATAAATATACATATTATCCCGAGTTAATAATTAATCGCGTGATTTATATATTTTAATGTTACATTTTACAACTAAATTACAATTAAATATTATTTTAATTTTCTAACTTTGACTATGTTACAAAAGTCATCATCGGGAGGAGATAAAGACTATTGTAACATAGTTGTCCCGGGAAAATATGCGGTTATGTGTTCCAATCGTGTTGGTTTATAAGAAGTCGACTGCGTATTGATATCAAATTTTAGTTAGCTTTTATAGCGTGAATAAGCCATTTGGCCAATTGGCAATAAGCCAATAAGGACTTTGAGTTCCACATTTGTAAAAATAGCATTAACATAGTGCGAGTTAGACTTTAGACCCCTGTTTCTCAGGCTCGTCACCTCCCATGAGTCAGGTCAGACCGAGCCAGGCAACGCAAGGTATCGGAAAATAACGAAGTCGTGTGGAGTTTCGACGTGTGAAAACTAACCGGGGAACGGCGTGCGCGCTTCATTTACACCTCTACAGGATGATTGGAAACTTATGGTACAGTCCTTTTGGATTGCCTAAGATATTATGAATAGACTAGCTACGTCATATGGTTTCAACCGCGTCAAGCCCTATACCGTAGGATTTCCCAAAATCCCTTTCTTAGTGGATAGTAGTGGACACAACAAACAACACACTCTTCAAATTTCATGTCTCTAGGACCAGCGGATTTTGGGCTCTGCGTTATCTACTATATAAAAATAAGTCGGGTTTTCCTTCCTGACGCTATAACTCCAGAACGCACGAACCGATTTCCACGGTTTTGCATTCGTTGGAAAGGTCTCGGGCTCCGTGAGGTTTATAGCAAAGAAAATTCAGGAAAAATTTAATTATCTTTAATTTATAAGGCAAAACAACGTTTGCCGGGTCAGCTAGTCTACTATATAAAAATAAGTCGGGTTTTCCTTCCTGACGCTATAACTCCAGAACGCACGAACCGATTTCCACGGTTTTGCATTCGTTGGAAAGGTCTCGGACTCCGTGAGGTTTATAGCAAAGAAAATTCAGGAAAAATTTAATTATCTATAATTTATAAGGCAAAACAACGTTTGCCGGGTCAGCTAGTTATATATAGATTTGGAATATGGAAAGAAATTAAAAGTCCTGATTCAGTCAGGACTTTGAATTTTATATATATAGATAAGTACGTAAGTACAAGCATTTATTCATTTCAATAGATTATTTATTTCACTAGATATATCATTCCAATAAATGGAATAAGAATGTATAATCTATCTAGTGGATAGCTCTGTTTCATAGACACTAATACAGTACATTGCTGCTTTGACGTAACGTCTTTTTCCTTTCGTGTAGTGGTGTGTCTCACCTAGTGTTAGAGTGTTCTAACTTGGCCTCTAACTTGACCTAACGACTGCTATCAGAGATAACAACCGGGACTATCTGCTTCACGTGCCTTCCCACGAATTGAGCAGCACAAAACAAAAAATATTTTTTAACTACAAATGGGGTGGCACACGCAAAGCTGTGAGCAGATGGCGCTGGGGTCGGATGATCTTTTTTTTTTTTGATGATGGTCCCCCACCAATGAAAACGCCGAGTTTTTTTTTTCTTTCGGTCTGAGACTATGGCCAATTTGGCGCCGAGAGTTGTAAAAATCACCTGTTTGACAGTTCTTAATTCAAACCTAAGATAAGTCGACCAACGCCCTCTGCCGGGATAAAAAGTTAGTGCTCCTCCTCGTAGCACGGTAATCATTAGTGATTACAGCACAGCAGCAAAAGTGCCTATGAAACTGAGTTATCCACTAGATAGATACCTAATACGGGTGCTGGGAAGTAAAGTCAATAAAACGACTACCATCCGAGTATTCAGGTTTATAAAATTAATAAGAGTAGGATAAGTATGATACAATTTATAATGTGAACTATAATCAAATGGGATGAGTTAGGAACATGGTTTTGGATGAGTTAAGATCCTATGACGTCTCATCCCATTTTATCTATGGGTCATAGGATGAATACGGAATTACCCAAAATTAATAGGTACCTAGATTGCATCTAAAATATAGTTCTCAAGCACCCTGTATACAGAACCGTAGTTCACATAGAATTTTGACATTTACCTGTTAATTGCCATATCAGTCGGCGGCTACCGTGCGCTGCGCCGGCGCCGTTTCCGGTCATATTCGAAATTCAAATTTCAATTTTTTTAATAATGCATGAGGAATAAAGGCAGTCTTGGTGGCCAGTTGTTGCCACCCGTAAGTTTTATAGTTCTTTAGAGTTGTTTTCCTTTTTACTAAAAGTTAAGGCTAGTTGAAATGAAGCCTTGAAAGCCTTGAAATCTTTGACTATACCATAGACTAAATGTTCTTTAATCTCTGCCGAAATCGAAATCAGTGGGATATTTTAGTTAACTGCAATATCAAGGCAATGTACTTATTTTTTTATTTTTATTTTATTGATAGGTGAAGGTATGAGGTGTAGCACGCTCACCTAGAATAATATATTAATATGTTCTTTGTAATTCGTTCTTTACGACTGAACGCAAGGAAGACCGTATCGTTTTTTTTAAACGATAGTAGAGCGTTTGTCCACTGTCTCACCTGATGGCTTACCATCAGGTGAGCTTTATAGGCTTTAATTCTTTATTCTTCAGAGTCCCTACCTCCTGGGAGCGACTTGCAGTGGTCAATCTGGAAATCGCTTAACTGCCTGCGAACACAGGTTGGCCGCTGTAAGGAAAATATGGCAAGGTAGGGTTTCTCCGGTCAGAGAACTTTGTGTGACTGTGGAAGAGCTATCCAAACAATGGCGCATTTGACGGTTTGCCCTCTATGTCCTGTTAGCTGCTCGGCAGCCGACCTCAACAGCGCCACAGACAAGGCAGTAGCGGTCGCCGAGTGCCGGGCCAAGATTTTGTAGGGCATTTGCCGCAGTTGACACGAAGAAGAATAGGTGAGATAATGGTCAAACGCTTATGGTGATATGGACTAAGATGTAGCACGCTCATCTAAAATTAGGAAGACGACGCGGCAGTAGAACAAGATCCACTGTCTTTTTAGTGGCTGCTCCAGTCTACGTATCGGAGCCTAGCGGACAAGTCCGTTTGATACTTATCATTATTTATTTATCCCTGGGCTACTAACATTATAAATGCGGAAGTATCTCTGTCTGTATGTGTCTGTCGTTTTCAGGCCTAAACCGCTGAACCGATTTTAATAAATGTTGGTATAGAGATAGATGGACCTTGAAGCGGGACATAGGCTACTTTTGATCCCGATATTTCCACGGGATCGGGACTTATGCGGGTGAAACCGCGGGACGCAGCTAGTTCATTATAAACACAGAACTTAATAAAAACATAACCGCATTTGTTTCGCTCTAATAACATTCAAAGTTGGTAATAAAAAGGCGAAAATTCCGGGGGATGATACAAGCAATTTACCCTGGCTGGCTTACGATAGCTTATTAGCAATAAACAAAAACCGGGGGCAGCCCGGTTGGGGAGATGGGGTGTGGTGTCGGGGGTGAGATGAGAGCGTTTTTATACTTCGTTTCAGTTGAAAAATAATCAGTTCAGTGGCTCGACTGTAACACAGAAGATTTACGGGTTAGATTTCCACCGGGTGCAAGTGTTTATGCTTAAAAAAAAAATTGGCATGGGCATTTTCTACGTATCACAAATCATAACGTATGTAAGGTATTTACAAAAAAAAAGTATAATACGTAGGATATCCGTTGTCCAGTACCTACCCATAGCACAAGCCTAGTGATTTTAATTGTTCTCGATCTCGTTTTTCGCAAATATGCCTCCTCAAATTGCGTCCTTTTGCGTGATGGTTCATTTCGTCAGTGGGAGAACCAGCCCAGCTCTTCCATAAATTTTGCCTCTAAATGTAGTTTTTTAATAAAATGTGAGAAGCTTTTTACGTCACCAATAGTTCCAAGTTTAATATCCGCCAATGCAGAATATTCTAAAAGAACATGCGAGGCCGTCTCCTCTACCTCCACACAGGCTCTGCACAGCGGGCTGTCTGTTAAAAAAAAAGTCTAAGGTGTGTGTGTAGATGCTTGTTAAAGGCTCCATGACCTGTAATAGCGTTAGAAATAAGTCGGACACGCGTCCTTTTGAGATTTAGTAAGCGCTTGGTAAATTTTCTATTTAAGTCTGGAAACGCCAGTTTCTTCTGCCTGTAACTTTCCAGACTGGTCCATAAGTTGTTATATTAATTATCGTTTACAAGTTAGTTGGGTAGTTTATTAAGACACGACCGAACGTACACGATAACAGCCGCTTCCTTCTCTCAGCAAAAAGCTCATTACTTGTACTATAAGAAATAAATCACTAACGTTAAAACATCATTAATATTAAATCATGGCGGTCCTGATTTATAGTAAGGGGTGGAACGCACCCCAAGGTGTCTGACGATTTGTAAACTGGTGCTAGAGTCGTAGGTGACTTATTGGGAAATGCCCTTTTACCCTGTGGCTACATTATCGCGATAATGCGCGAATACAGATTCGCGTTGTTGCGACACGTCATCATCATCGCTCACGATGTTCCCGGTTCCATCCCTCTCGAGAGTTCGAGGTCCACTTTCCTACTTTTACGTCTCCACTTTCCACGTACCTACCCCTAAGGTAAGTCTGCATACCCAAAAGTGGTCATATTTGGGGACGCTATAACACATTTATAAATAGGTTTTAGTGTTCGGGGTCCCGTTTCCACGATCTTCGGCATCCCGCGTAGTGAGGCCAACCTTTCCAGCGTTGATGCGACACGTGTGTTTCAAACACTTTGTCTTAGATCGAACACTATGTTTTTGTCGCGACAACGCAACACGAGTCTTCGCGACTCTATGTGGCCATAGCATTAAGAGGATAGTCTCCATTCTCTTTCTCCATACAAACGTAGTTTAAATTTTCCTCCCTGGATAAAGAAATTAGAGCAAATATGTTTATGCCATAAAACCTATATCTGGCATGACAATGCATCTATCTTTTAATTTTTTTTTATTTTCTAATTAAATAAAATAATACTAAAAAATAATAAAATGAAAAAAATAAAAAGGTATATGCATAGTCATGACAGATATAAGTTTTATGGCATAAACATATTTGCTCTAATGTCTTTGTCCAGGGAGGAAAATTTAAACTACGTTTGTATGGAGAAAGATAATGGAGACTATCCTCTTAAATGAACCATTGTTAAAGTCACAGTTAAAATATTCAGTAAGATGTTGTAGGTAGACATCTTTTTGCAGTGTCTGTAGTAGGATAGGATACCTACCTACCTACTCGTTCTCCATACAAACAAAGTCGACTGTTCTCTCCTTGGATCTTCTTCTCATCCGAGCGATGTTCCCGGTTGCATCCCTCTCGGGAGCCCGGGGTCCGCTGAACCCCAAATTGTTTTTTTTTATTTGGGGTCGGTGCAGTCGGTAAGTCATCATTGACCATACCTTCTGCAATCAGATTTGGCAATGTTTTTACGGTCGGCCGCCTGCCTGACACCAACCATTTTAGGGATCAAGCAGTTTATCCGCCACCGCGCGGGGAGAACTTAAGGTTTGCTAATCTCCCTCAGATCCCTTAGTCGCCTTTTACGACCCCCACGGGATGAGATGGGGTAACCTTATTCTATGACGGGGCTACACGGCTAGCCGGGGTTACACGGCACTGTTTTCTCCTTGGATAAATATGTATAAGTATGCCTATACCAGCCATGACCATGCCCCTACGTTTTGACTGTTTTCATATTTCTAATTTTCATTATTTTATTTTAATTAAATTAAAATAAATTAAATTAAAATTCATTTATTTTGGATAACGATGATCCATATTACATATTACATTAAAATTGGAACATAAATAGGTTTTATGGCTTAAACAATTAAACATACAATTTTGATGTAAAATCTTTATCCAGGGAGGAAGCAGACGAGTACGTTTTTAAAGTCTGTATGGAAAAAAAAAGAAAGGTAGATATTTCCCCTTAAATTACCTTTTTAACCTACCTAATGGTCAGATAGAGGCCAAGGATTTAATTTAGGTATAATGGATAAAAAAACCGACGTTCATTGAATGTCCATTCTGAATCAATTCCCTACCAAAACCCACAGATATATTTCAATAGGCTACTTTTTATCTCAATATACCCTCGAGATTTGAGCGTACGAAGCGAAGCCGCTGCGCTTAGCTAGTCTAATGTGTTTCTGTGTTAATGTGACGTCATAATAGCGTAGTCATGTTCCGATGTATCTGAACGCCCCACAGAATGCATCTAATGTTGTAGGGCTGGCAACACTGACACTAAAAATGAGACGAAACATTTTACATTTTTTTGTAAAGGTCTCGAAACGTTGAGCATTGAAACAATGCTTTCAATTGGATTACCCGACTGCCGAAGCAGGACTATCTTTTTCGAGCGTAGTATATACCTATATATATATCCAATTTTCGTTTGTCACTCTCTGTAGCAGGTTCGATGGATTTTAGCATATGAGGTGTCATTACATCCGTAAAGACAACGCGAGTTTTTTTTTTAAAATAAGTATAACTGCTCTATATACAGGGTGAACCATTTAAATGGGCCTTCAAACAAAAATATGAAATATTCAAGTATTCTGTACTAGTACTCGTGTGTTACCCGTACCTATTACAACGACCTACTCGATTTGAACGACTGCGCTAGCATTTATCATTATTACAGATCATTTTATAATTTCAAATTTTTCGCATACAGTTCAAAGCAGTGATAGATATCATTTTGAACAACTGTAAGATTATTGTTTTTTGTTGAAATTTAATATTTTTATTAAGAAATAGATATATCTCTCGATTTACCACACTATGTTTGTTTCCAGGATTTGATCTTTACTAGCAACATTATCGATCGGTACAATAATATAGGGTGTTTATTTTTTTGCAAAAAGACAAGGTTCGATTCCTGGCTAGGGTATTGATTTTTTCAAAAATATAAATATGCCATTTTACTTTTCGTCAAAATCGGGGACGCAACTCCTTTCAGCATTTTTCGCCATCTCTTATAGTTTAGGATATCCCCCTGAAGGCCCGTTTAAATGGTTCACCCTGTATATAATCCTGCCAACCCTACACTGCACTGCATTCCACAGAGCAATGTATCCCCTAGAGACAGAGCGGACACTTCATTTGTTGACTGTATGTGCCTAAATGGAAACTTCATTACCAGACTCTGACAATAGGACGATGCACTCTAATTTGTTAGTGGATGGAAATGCAAAGTAAATGGAAAACTGACCATAAATTCATAGTTTTAAATTAATAAAAAAATAAGGGTTGAGTACCTACTGCATGAGCCTCCTACAATTTAGAGCTAAGAAGGCCTCTGGTCTTAAAATTAGGCTTATTTAGACATTTTTTTTAAATAAGTATTAACTGCTCTACATAACCCTGACAACCCTACACAACACTGCATTCCACAGAGCAATGTATTCCCCAGAGACAGAGCGGACACTTCATTTGTTGACTGTATGTGCCTACATGGAAACTTCATTACCAGACTCTGACAATAGGGCGATGCACTTTGCTTTGTTAGTAGATGGAAATAGGCATGTTTGGTGGGTTATCTGCTTCAGTAGTTTTGTTGTAATGTAATTGTAATTTCGTTAGGTATTAAAATTTTATTAAACGTTTCCTGGACGGGACGTGTTAATTTCTACATACAAAAATCCCGCCGGGGCGACGATGGAGGGATGGCACGGGATTTTTGTATGTAGAAATTGACACGTCCCGTCCGAGGTTTTTCTCGAAAACGGTCTACCAATTTTTGATAATTTTCAGTTTCGCTAGAGCTTTTGAAGTGTTAGTAATTTCTTACAACATAAGTATTCTTACCTACCAACAATTTTATTGTTGAACCGGCAGGCGGCGGCCGTAAAAATAATGGCAAATCTTGGTTTTTGCAGTTGATCAATGATTATGATGACTTTACTGTGCCGATGCCGACCCCAAATCGATGAGAAGAAGACTTCTAGTATGATTATTGAAAAAAAAAAGTTTGTAAAAGTGTTTTCTCAAATAAATTGACAACGCCATCTGTTGTAACGTATGTAAAACTAATGGTTCCCATTTTACTTGGAAAACTAAAACCAGAAGAAAGGTTAAAAAGGTTCTAGAAAAGTACTACTTCGTTCTGCTACTCGACCATAGATGGCAGCACTCCAAGTTTTGTATATTCAAAGACAGATGTCGCTAGTGACATTATTTTAACACTAAATTTATAAAATACCTAGTATCATGTATGGACTGAGACACAGTTCGATTTCCGCCGGAAACAAATAATCATGCTGATCAAAAAGGTTTTTTGAAGTTCTTGGGTATCTTTATGTATTTACAAAAAAAAAATTACCTAGGTAATTTTTGTGTGTACATGTACTTACCTAGTTGTACATGCCTAGTTTTTTAGTTTGGGACTTGTATGTACTATTATGTATTTACCTTAAAGATAAAATGTAAATAAGATAGAGTACCCTTAGATATTTATTGCAAAAAGGATGGTTGTTACAAATGGTGGTACAACGATGGTTGTTATTCTGTGATTTGGGGCTGACTGTGCTGACTGCGTGTAACATCCTGCAATACCTACTGATTATATATTGGCTGCGAACCGGAAGTCCAAATTCCGTGGGAAAACGGGATCAAAAATAGCCTCAACTCCAACTATCTGCATTAGGTAGGTAAGACCTACTAAGTTTCATCGCAATCGAGTCAGTAGCTTTTCATCACCCGAGCGTTGTTCCCGGTTGCATCTCTCTCGAGAGCCCGGGGTCCGCTTTCCTACTTTTACGTCTCCACTTCGCACGATCTTCGGCATCCCGTGTATTTCTCCATAACGATCCTTAGGGCGAAAACAGGGTCCATGGTACCATGACCGGGGCGGAAACCATACTGGCCCTCGAAGACAATGCACTCCTGCCGGATCCGAGAGTCAACTATACGCTCGTAGAGCTTCATGGTGTGGGACATGACCTTTACAGTACATGACCGAGTCAGTAGCTTTTACGAGATTGAAACACAAACATACAAACATCTAAACTATCGCATTTGTTTAGTGAGATTTATTTATAAGATTTATATACGAGCTAAACTGAAAATCCATGTCGGGTTCATCGAAAATTGTTGATTATTTCATAACGGAATCTTGTTGAATTTTTTATGTGTATGGATTGTAGGTAAGTGCACATTTTAGTGCAGTATCCAGAAAAATATGTCGATGGGTGTTAAAGCCTATCCATATTTTTAACCGACTTCAAAGAAGGAGGAGGTTCTCAATTCGACCCGTAAGAAGTATATATTGTTGTTGATTTGTTCACGCCGTACTATACTATATGTAGTCCGATTTCGATCATTATTTTTTATTGAAAACAGTATTTTTTTGTCTTAAATGTCTATAGGCTTTGAATCAATAAAAGGTTTTTGTCTTGAAACTACACCAAAATGCAGGAAACTATCACCTACACCGATACCTAATCCACTCACAACAAAAAATCAACAACATTCCGTCATGCAATAATCAACAATTTTCGATAAACCCGATAGGGATTTTTATTTAGGTAGGTACCACTTAAAAGTTTTTTTTCAATAGGTTGTATTAATAAAATAAAATTTCCAAATTATTTATACAGATATTTTAATTAATTTCAAGTTACAACGGTAGAGGTATTGATATCAAGAATATCAACTAATGTACAAGTGGCAGGGAAAGGTGGGGAATGCCGTACAAAAGTAAGAAATAAATAAAAACTAACGTTAGAAAACACTACAATAATAAAATTAATTATATGTTAAAATATTTCAGTCATAATTATTTACACTAATATGTTGTTTTAAAATAATTTTACATATTCCACTTATAAAATACTATAATACACGCTTTAGGAAGTAAAATTTGCACCAATACATTTATTAGTCAGCCATTTTTGATTTTGGTTCCCGAAACAGAACTCGTCATTCAAAATCGGTCTACCAGAATCTCTTGGAATAAGAAAAAAAAATTTCGTGATTTTTATATGGCAATGACATCATGACAGATATATTTATCTGTCAGGATGTCAGGATCATGCCGTTATTACGCTTATCTAGTTTTGATACGTTTTTTACACAAAAATTAAAGTATCAAAATTTTATAATCCGATTACCCAAGGGTACCTAAAGGTTTTTTTTGCCATCGGATTCTGGTAGGCCCCTTATAACATTTAGAAAACGAGATTTTTGTAAGTAAGACCGTAGGTAACTGTCTAGTAAAATAATGATGCAAATAATAATTCGTAAATTAACTTATTAAAATACATTATTATTTAATTTTAAGTACATACAAAATGGTGGAACCGAGTAAAGAGTAAGCTATTTACAAGATTTCACCGTTCGAAGTAATTAAGTACTAGAATAGGTAATTAACATCTTAATTTAAGTAATTGATGACAAAGTAATTTAACTTATGTCCAGTTAAGACCTTTCGATAAACATTTTTTCTGTATAAACTCAAAAGTCGTTATAAAAAATTTCTTATTTAACATTTCATTTCGTAATATATTTTTTAATGCTCTAGAAATATTTTTAAGGAAAAATACATCTTTAAAAATTCACGGCGAGACTTGAACTTGCGTCTCTGGGTCTGTATCCTAGCGTCTTAACGAACTAGACCACGCGAGTTTCCACCCCGAGCGATTAATTTAAGAATATGTATATTTCCCTGTCTACTATTTTCGACTTAATCACGATTGACTATCGACTGAATAT
The DNA here is from genome assembly GCA_958496205.1 of Idaea biselata. Taxonomy (NCBI): domain Eukaryota; kingdom Metazoa; phylum Arthropoda; class Insecta; order Lepidoptera; family Geometridae; genus Idaea; species Idaea biselata. The sequence continues at coordinate 8,856,108 of OY292404.1, forward strand.
TTGAAGATGGATTTTCCTTTAAGACATTTAAAACGTAACAGTTAAAAATCATCTTCTAAATTAAAATTCCTTTATTTAAAATAACCAATGGCTCTTCTCAATTCCTAATTATAAAAATTACTCTAAAAATCATTTGAACACGCACTAACTAGCTCATAGAATATCTTTACTCGTCTTTATACATTTCCCTCTAAAACAGATTTCTGTCTCATGCGACACTTCAGTAGACATAGAAGTGCTAACTACATTTGCTGGATCGAAGGAACTAGGAGACGCTTTAGGCAATTCTGTACTCTCATCAAGTTTCTTAGCTTCTTGCGTAGTTATTTCATCAGGAATGAAAGAAACTTCTGTGGTAACCACTGTAGGATTAGGTTTATCAGTAGTTATCTCAACTTTCGTATCATTTTTGTTTTCATCTTCAGAAGTTATACCGAATAGGTAATCCATGAAGCTGTATGCATTTGATTTTTCTGTTTTAACAGTTGTGGCTTCAGTTGTTATATATATGTCATCAATTGTTGGATCAGGAGAGCCTGTGCCTAGATCTAAATCTCCTGGACTAGTGAGTTTCTCTGTGATTTCTTCTTCTTCTACTGTAGTTGTTGGTTTGAGTTTAGTAATTTCTACAGCTGTGGTGTCAAACTCAGCATCTTCATCGTCATTGAATATGTCTTTGATGAATTGTAAAGCTGGTTTGTAGGTAGTGGCGACAACTTTGGGTTTTTCTTCAACACTCTTGTCATATGTTGTCTGTTTAACTTCGTTTCCCAATCTGTTGACTGTGCTAGTGTAGTATTGTGATTCGGCGACTTCAATCGATTCTGTGGTCACGGGACGGACTTTCACTTTCTTCCAGAAACCTCGACGTTGCTTTTGCTCGTTTTCTTCCTGAAATATGATAAAAATTCATACGGTAAAAAAAAAAACGATTTCATTGGTACCTATGCTTTTCTTTCTATAATACCTATTGATTTTTCATGTGAGAGTTTTGCTTAGTGTCTGAACTTGTCAAAATGAATTTTGAATCGTAATCTTATATCCTACAGTATATTTATTGAATCTCCTTGTATCGTATTCCTTTTAAGAGTGTATTTATAAAAAATGTGAAATTTTACCTACTGAAAACTACAGATACAATATGATAAAACTCGATACCAATTGCCCTGAATGAAATTAAAAAATCTTTTTATCTTAATCATGTGACTAAGATTTACACGAATCGAAGCTAGTGCGTAATAAATAATATTAATTTGTATGTTAGTGAGAATGGCGATTGAAATAATAATTATCAAGAGTTAAAAAAAGTAAATTGTTCTTTACCTCGTTTGAAACAGTGGTCTCGGCCGTCGTTGTTGGTTCAAAAGTCGTAGTCTCTTGCTGTAAAGGTGTAGTTTTGCTATAAACATCTCCAGAAGATATGATCCTTTCCGGTGGAATCTCACCAATTTCTCCACCTTTATGTTTCATCACATTAGAAGAATATTCATTCTCGTCTTGTTCCTCTAGACTTTTCATTACTTCTTCCAGCATGCTTTCAAAGGTAGACATTGTGTCTCCTGAATCGCTTTTAGTTACCTTACTTTGTTCAACCAAAGCTTCCAACGTTGGCGGTATCTCAGGAATCTTCTTGTTGTTTCTATTTAAATTATTTGTTGCTGGTGTCACAGTAAGGAGGATTTCTTCATCGTAATCGTTCCTTGCTGTAATAATATCCATTTCCTTGTCAGATCTTCGTTCTGTAGTAACTATTTTGTGGTCATCTAATATGTCATTAGGATTGTATGGTTTGAAGGAATCAGTATTTATTTTAGGAGACCATTGACTGTTGTCTAGCTCAAGATATTTCGGTCTATTGATGGAATAATTAGGTTCTTGGTCTTCACCATCTTCGGATTCGGGTTTCTTGCTATACCTTTCGGACAGTCTAGGTCTGTGACTATATCTTGAGTATAGAGGTCGTACAGTAGTGGTGGTCGTTACATCATTTTGGGGGTCAGGCTTGTCTGTAGGTTTGTCTGTGGTCGGACGCCTTCCTCTGAATCGGTTCTTTACTTCGTAAGTATTCTTTTTAGTAACGGAACCCTCAGTTGACGTAGTAGTATAGGTTGGTCTCCTTCTTCTGAACTGTCCTCGTTTAGTAGTCACTTCTGGAGCAGCTGCTGCTTCTGTAGATGGCTCTGGTTTATAAACTGGATGTCTATAATCTTGAACATCCGGACGAGTGTGTACTTGCTTTGTTTTCAAGTCTGCTTCGATTTCGTCAATACGCATTGTTGTCCTTCTTTTATCAAATGCTGGTCTATATGTTACTGGTCTTCGTCTATCGATTTTCGGTCTCGTAGATTCTGTAGAAGCTTGATGGTATTGCTTGATGACTCCTGGACGAACTCGTACTCTGTTGTAAGATGGAGTTGTTTGAACAATGTTCTCTTCCTCTTCTTCTTGACTGATTTTGGTCACTTCAATTTCAGGAGTCGTAGTTATTTCTTCTTTTGCCACATATTCGTTGTTTATAGTGTAACTCAAGTCTTTATCGTTAATGGCCGCTGTTGGTGTGGTGGCATAAATGAAATCATCTTCTTTTTGAAGAGTTGTTTGCTTCGCGTAATCTTCTTCTCTTTCAGTCGTTTCAGTAAATGATACAGAGTCAAAAGGTTTTCGTGAATAGGTATATTCCTCGTCACGTGAGGGTGAATTGGAGATGTAAGAATATTCTTGAGCTACAGTGGTTCTAGCTGGATTATCTTCAATATCGTGTTTGAGTTGTTCGTAATTGAAGAGGCTTAATGAAGCTTTTTCATTCGTATAAGCATTCTCCGTATCGTAACTTTCAGTAACGATTTCTGTGTTTCTACTTGGCGACGTCCTAGGACTCGGTTCTGTGATAGCCTCAATGTCTACAGTGCTCATTCTTTCCATTAAGGTGACAGGATAATTTTGATGCAACACATCTCTCTGATAAGCTAAGTCCTGGTCTTTCGTAGAAGATGACTTTTTCTCGTAATATTCATCGTTTTCCGAAGGTTTGAACGTTACACGTCCCCTATTTCTGGTTCTAGTAGATTTCGTTGAAGCTTCAGCACTGGTAATTGTATCAGCGGGCCTTCTTGTCGTTTTCTCTGACGTTATCTTATTTGGTTCATATCTAGAACGGGTAGGTAAAGGTCTTCTTTCTCTCAAGGGTCTACGAGTAACGGTTCTCGTGGTGTATTCTCCGGAATCTACGGAATTTCTTGGTGTGGTAGTGTATCGCGGACGCCCTCTAGTTTTTAATGGAGGTCTTCTAGTAGTCGAAGTACTTGACGAGGATGAGTGGATTTCGCCAGAGTTATAATTTTCATACCTTGTATTCTCACTCTGATTAGAATTTTCTAATTCGTAAACTGTTGGAAGTTCCTTTGAGTCTTCAGTTGGGGTTTCATCTTGGAAATTTTGAACTGGTGTTTGTGTTTCTTCGTTCACTGTGTGATCTTGAACATTGGCAGCTGTTGATTCATTTTCTTTATAGAAAGGATTATAAATCTCTACTGATTCCGCTTTGGTCGTGTATTCATTATAATTGGGATTTCGCGAACTTTGTTTCTCTGCCTCAGCATGAATTTCAGCATTGTAATTTTTGAAAAAATTAGGTGAGGCCTGTTGCGGTACTAGTAGTTGCTGATAATATTTTTGTTTTTCTGTTTCTTGTTCTGAACTATGTGGGGCTAAAGTAGTTACGGGATCGACTGTAGGTGGGGGTGGAGGATTCATCTCAGCATTAGGAGCTGCAAGAGGTGCTTTATATTCTTCAACGTACTGATGATAATCCAAAGGTGTACTGTAATGGAATGCCTGGTTTATCGAATATGGGTTGTGCGTCTCTAGGAGCTGGCTGGGATAAGTCGATGGTGGTTTCGTAGTTGTCGATGTAGGGATAGGTCTTAGGGTGGTAGTAGTATCTGGTTTTCGTTGATTGTATGTCTGTGCTGGTTCAAGAACCTTTTGTTGTTGTGGCACCTGTTGTTGTGGCTTTTGCTGTTGCTGGTAATTGTTCTGCAGATTGTATTGTGGTTGTGCTTCGTTAGACAAGAAGTAGTTCCCCGGTTTTGGTGGTGTACCAAACTGATCATGCAGTGGTCTCAGCGTGGAAACTGTTTGCGGCTCAAACGAGTAGAAATTTGATTGATAGTTCGGTACTTTACTCTGTGGCGTGGCGACCGTACTGTAGAAACTAATGGTCGGTTTCGGCGTAACTGGCTTCTGTTCTTGTACGTAATAGTTTGGCCTTGCTTTTTCTACAACAGGAGGAACAGGAGGAGAGGTTTCCTTAATAAGAGAGTTGATAACAACGGAGCCGACGTGAGGTGACGGGAAAGGTATTTTTGCAAATCCTTGAGGAGTGTTGTAGCTTAATGGAGCTACAAAGAATGGTAGCTGTCGCAGTTTCTTGTCACTTTGTTCAATATTTGATAAGTACGGCAGTTCGAACTTGACGTAGTGTTCCGGAGACTGCAAGGATGATGGGCCAATGAAGACTTTAGGAGCATTCAGCGGGTTAACAGAATCCAAAACTGCGATTGAATTTGCATTCTTGAGTGAACTTAAAACGTCCCCAACCTTAATTTGGTTGTTTTTACTGGCCTCTTCGGTTAAGAATATAGCTAATGGAGGCTGATGCGGCTTTAATTTCTTGGGCACGATTGTTGTTGATGGTATCGTCGGGAATGGTGCGGCAACAGTTGAATATTTTGTTTGATCGAAGTTGTTGTAACGAGTGTTTAAGTTGGAAAAATAATCTTGAGTAGGAAAGCTTTCTTGTGGTTTTGGTATAGGTCTGATTTCCGGAACAGGCTGTTTTGGCCTTTGAGCAAATCCGTCAGTATTTACCAACTGATGTGACGGCAATGGACTTCTAAAGTTAAATTGACCTCGGTTCAAAGATTCTAAGGGCACGTATAGTAACTGTACTTCTTCTCTCTCAACTTTTGGTAGACCTTGTATCTGAGGCTTTCCAACAAGTTCGAAGTTTGGGGTCATTTTTGGAAAAGATACTGGTTTCTTCTTAGGGAACGTGAAGTCATTTGAATTGTTTTCCACGCGGTATCCATCTATAAACTTCGGCGTATCTGGTTTCTTTGGTTGGATGAAAGGTTTTGCTTGATTCGACAATGGCAGCTGAGTTGGAACCGTTTTCGGGAAACTTTCAAACTTAATTGGCGATTGTTGAATTACTTGAGGTCTCGGTTTGAACTGCGGAATGCCTTCATAACCGAATTGAGGAGAAAGGAACCCTTGGTTCAAAGGAAAGTTAGGTTGGGTCAGACCGAATCTGATGCTCTGGCCAAATCCTTGGTCTGTCAAAAAGTTCTGCGGAGCAGAAGGTACTGAAGGCACGGATTGAAGGTACAGCTGCCTATTGGAAGGAGAATTGAAATAATTCCTGGACGGGAAGGCTTCTGGAGAAAAGCTCATTGGTCGAAGAGGTAGTGGCTCCGACAATATTCTAGGTTCAGCTACGGCTTGGCGCTTGATCTGTGGTGGTTCAGAATCTGGCTGTTGCACTGGTTTCGTAAGAGGAACCCAGTCCCCGATGTCAGAGGTGTACGAGCTGATCTGCCGGGACCATCTTCCTTGGTCAGCTGATGACGCTGCCAGAAGAAAGGCCAGGAATGCGAAACAGGGCACGGTGAGGTGCGCCATCTGTAAAATAAAAAAAAACGAAATAAGGTTTTTACGTCGACTACTTTCAACATGAGCATGCGTCGAGAACAATGTAATGTATTGTAAAATTATTTGTTTGGGAATTTGACATTGTCTCAATATCTTATGAATGGCGGAGAGATGGCTCTACCCCGTAGCTACCCAAATAATGAGCACTATCCCAATCCTTTTTTTTAACTGTTTTGGTTCAATTTCGTCGTGGATTAAAGTTGTGTTTAGTACCTACTTATTATTATTGTATTTAGTTTGTATTTTCTTTAGATTTATATTTCCATTTCAGTGTAAGATTTAATAATGTTTTGTAAGTACCTACCTACTAAGTTCCTCACTTATAAACGACGACTAAGTCGATGTAACGTTTGTCTTTTACTGTGACATGAAGTTTCAAAGTTAACAGACAGTGACAAACGTTACATAAACTTAGTCATCGTTTATAGGTAAGGGGGTTAATTAAAAAATTATTTATTGATAATATAATAAAATAGTTTTAAGTAATTTATAATTAATTGCCTATACTAGTTATTTAGTTAGTTATTATACTAGTTAACCTACATTAAATAACAGTGATTATGTGTTTATAATACATAAGTTGTGTACATTACACAACGTGTACTAACTGGTTTTAAAAGTAATTCGGATTACATCAGTTTATTACATTTATATAGGAAACTTAATTTATTACATTATGTTTTTAGTTTTCTATCGATTACGTGACTATGTTTTAATATTTAATATCTACAATATCAAACACACTTTTTAAACTTACACGATTTCCGTCCATCATTATTATTAGACACGGGTCTAGATCGCGTTAAAAATAATCATTGTTTTTAATTACCTCGACGTTTCGGCAAACGGGTTATACCGGCCGTGGTCCCGAGAAGACACAACGTCGAGGTAATTAAAAACAATGATTATTTTTAACGCGATCTAGACCAGTGTCTAATTACAATATCAAAATTGCAAATGTATTCCTTTTCTAAATTAATATCCTTTATTATATTACAACCTGATTACAACCTTATCTTAGATTATTTGATTAAGTATTTTCTTTATCTATATATACCTACTAGCTGACCCGGCAAACGTTGTTTTGCCTTATAAATTATAGATAGTAGCCGATTCTCAGACCTACTTAATACGTATACAAAATCTTATAAAAATCGGTCAAGCCGTTTCGGAGGAGTATGGTAACTAACACTGTGACATGGAAATTTTATATATTAGATTAGCTGCGTCCCGCATTAGTTTCACCCGCGTAATTCCCGATCCCGTGGGAATATCGGGATCAAAAGTATCCTATGTTACTTAGGGTAAATGTAGCTCTTTATGGTAAAAGAATTTTCGAAATCGTTCCAGAAGTTTTTGAGTTTATTCATTACAAACATACATACACAAAAATACAAAAAAATACAAATATTTCCTCTTTAAAATTATTATAGTTATAGTATAGTATTAGTATAGAAAGAGAAAATCACTAACTCACTCATCATCATCACGAAATCTCAGTGTTAGGAGTCTAAAATTTAACGACCAGCGAAGTACTGATGCTGCCAGGCTCGGCAGCGCAATATCTGTACTTCAATGGGCGACCGTTTAAGTGTGAATTTTTGCACAGCGGTAGATAGGAGTTCGAACAACGCGGACGTAGTCGCGGGCACAGACAGCTAGTTTGATTATAATATATGTGATAAAGTTTAAATTATTTAATACAAAATTAAATTGCAAATGTATTCCTTTTCTAAATTAATATCCTTTATTACAACCTTATCTTTGAATAAAGATAACTAGAGAGTTTCCTTTTCTACGCCTATGTCATAATACGGATACCTAGCTGTTATTCGATAACTTTCGAGTAGTGTGAGTTTTGCTTTATGAATTAATCTGTACCTAGTTCTTTAGAACTTATTTTTGTGGTAGAAATCCAAACAAATGAAATTTACCATATTCTGGGATCAAAAATTTGATGAAGATATGATGAATACCTTCTCCGGAAGGTTTTCATCTTCACCAATTTTTTATTTTACCAACTAGAAACTATCTAATAGATAAAGAAGTATTGCGATTTCACCTCAGGCGGCGAGATATCAGATAACAAAACAACACACACAAAAAAAACACACCCGAATTTATAACCTTCTCCTTTTTTGGAAGTCTGTTTAAATGCTAATGACAATCTGGCTTATAATGAAAATGGTTTTAAAGGATCCGTCCACTGGTTTGAGCTGTGCTTTAGGTAGATGGTAGGTATTCTAACGACGACGCGGACGTTCGAATTTTGATCCATCTTTTTTAAAGGTGTGTATGTAATTTCCCGAACAGTTTGACTTTGGAACTGGTGGGTGAAACTCGTCCGTCAGAGACGAGTTTGAAATAGTCTCTAATAGACACCAGGAGGGTTACTGCGGTTCGTTTCGATACGACATCGATACTGTCATACGATGATTCTACTGTCACATTCTGATAGTAGGGTGACAGTAGAACCATCGTTATGACAGTATCGTTGTCGTATCGATACGAACCGAAGTAACCCTCCAGTCCAGTTCTATGACTCCTATACCTAGATGACATAACTTAAGGAAGAACGTAAAATACTTCATGTTAAATTCTTACTTGCACACTACTTATTATGTAGTTGAACAGGTCTTGAATTATGTAAACATTCTAATCTAGTCCCGACCACTTTGTCTTGTAGGTATTTTATTTTAATAGTTAAAGAATAATGTTTATATTTTAGGTGTCCGTGTACTTTGTAGCCCCGGCATAGAATAAGGTTAAACAATCTCTTCCCGTGGTTGTCGTAAAAGGTGACTAAGGTACCCCGCGCACTATAGGCAGCCAGGAAAACATATGGCGATGTAGTATAGGCAGCACTAGGCAGCCACGAAATCCCGGCTGCGGCAGCCAATACAACGCGCCTCTTTGCATGGCAGCCAGCCGGCTGCGCGCAGCCAGAGCGTGTGTAGGCAAATGTATGCATTTTGATTTCCAAATTTTTCAAAAAATGACTTTCGATCTGGATCAATTTATTTGGAAAATTGAAATGATCTCGAATAGTCGTCGATTGGCTGTTATAACTGGCTCCGGCAAATATTATGGCTGCCGCAGCCAGGATGCCTAGTGCGCGGAGGCCCTAAGCGATCTGAAACTAGCAAACCTTTGCGCGTCTAGATTTAGCAAACGCTGAAATTGAAGAAGATCTTATCATTTAATTACAAAGATTTTCACATAGTATATTAGGTAACACATTGTATTCGTAAACGTACAATTCCCAAACTATATGAAAACCAAGGAATTACATAACACAATGTTGATGACATTAGATAACTTTTTGCAATTAGGTGAAGTTCACATTTTTATATTTTTGTATAATGTTTCCAATGTGTAATTGAAAAAAAACTACATGTAGGTAAGTAAGTGGTTTTGAAGTTGAGAAGGTCATTTTTATAATTTATAAAAAATATACACGACGAATTGAAAACCTCCTCTTTTTTTAAGTCGGTTAAAATTGTTTAACGTAAGGGTATGGTAGAGATGCTTTACCAACTGTAACTATGAGGACTTTAATGTGTAGGTTAGGTACTATGTGGATAACTAATATCGTGTGGAGCCGTAGAAGCAAGAAAATTGATCCCGTGCTCCTGAGAGGAATGCAATCGGGAACAGATGATGTTGGAAGATTCGGTAGACTGTCGACATTGTAGCGGTCCGGGGACTCGTTGGATGGAGGTAGTTCGGGATCGCTATTAGTGGCGTCGTATGGGAAAGGCCTAGGTATGTGAGGAAATGGACGGATAAGGACTGAGATGGTAGTAATGATGGACCACTAACTGCCTTCACCACCAGCCAAAGCGGCTTCATTGCTCCGGTACTAGTCTGGCCAACTGGGAGTTCCGTTTTGGGCACGAGGTAGCTCTCTTTTAGAGAACCGAATCTAGCATTTGGGGACACGATCTGTCTATAACAGATCCCTAACGGTTGCCCCTGGGGGTGGCCTGACGGTACAGTGGACCCCTGTAGACCCTTTAGAGAACTGGGTTTGCGGCCAAAGATCCAGTCGATTTATTCAAAGCCTATCAAACTCCAAGTTCCAAGAAACATGACAATAGCTCCATTTAAACACACGTTATGTAGGAAGTGCAGTATCGGATGACTGACCTCTGTGGACTGTTGTAAGAAAGGCAATATGAATGATCAATACCGGAATCGATACCTAGTCAATAGGTTATCTTTGTTATGTCTTGGCCACACTGCCGGGAAATGCTGTTAATTATCGCGATGATGGTCGTTGGACGTTGGTGTAGCTACTCCTTTAACGGGTTAATATGATTGCGACAACTATAAAGCTCAAAATACACGGGCGACACAGACACTGTTAAGTGTCAGCCAATTCTAAGTAATTACTTGTGTAAGTAATGGGACGTGTCTATCACATTTTTGACGTTTAAATCACTAATAAGAGCGAGATAGGGCATTACTTAACCAAAGTAATCACTCAAAATTGTCTATAAATACGGCGAGTAAGAGTTTCTAAGAAAAAAAAATAGGGGCATGGTCCTATGGTCATGGTCTGCCATCATCAGATTCAGATTTTATGGCATAAACATTTGAAAATAAACTTATATTCCGGTTTTAGTCGCGTTGCGTTTATTATTTAGGCTTAGAACGCACTGCGATTAAACGCAAGCTGTTTCCAAAATCAGCCATTTATTAAAACGCTAATGCGTGGGCTTGTGTAGAAAGCTATGTGTTGCATTTTTTTGCGGTTTCAGACCTACGGAAAAACGAAGGCGTTTAATCGTAGTGCGTACACGCTCTTAAAACATCGCGACAACGGAAGATTCATCTATAACCATATTTGATCTAATGTCTTTATCCAGGGAGGAAACACTTGACTATGCGTTTGTTTGTAGAACGAGTAGGTATCCTATCCTATAACTCGTAATAAATAAATAAATAAAATAAATACTAAATAATAAATAATACGCGGTGTCCCACGCTTGGGGCCTGTGGGACACCGCGTCCCGCGCCCGGCCCCCGCTACCGATGGTGTAGTGCGTCGCATGCGATGGACTCGTACCATGAACGAGAACTGCATGCGCGCCTACTATAGGGCTACAGAGGGAGGAGCCTTCATGACCACGTATCGTGATAGGATGCTGCCTTTGTTTCAGGCTCTTGAACCGACCGTGTCTGTTACTGCCCAACGATTATCGGATCAAGTTAGAGCTATCCAGCGGTGTAAACTGTTGGATGACTCTACGCTTGATCGTCTCCGTACTGAGGCGCTACCTATTGGTGTAACATCGGACTCGCGTCATGACCGACCCGCCCCGCTGCCGCCGCCGCAAGCACCGACCTCGTTGCCGTCGGTTGCGGCGCCCCGGGTCGGTTTGGATACCGAAGAAGTTGATTTCACTAATATGAGCGTAAGTACCCAAACTATTGAGCATTTGAGGAGAACTTTGGAAAATACGATTCAGGAGTACCGGTCTACCACGTGCACTAGGCCACGTCTGCCGCGTTTGCCGACGCATAGACGTAATTTAGCGCTAATGGGTGCCCTGGATGACCTACTAGCCCCCTATTTGGGTGCTAGTGAGGATTTAATTGATACTCACTCTATCTTGTACTGCGGGGCTATTGCGGCATGCCGTGTGGCTCGTGTTAGATTCCCAGACACTGACCGAACCCCGCGGCCGCCGTCATATGTCCCTGCCTGGCAGGTGCGGATAGAGCGACGTATCGATACATTCAGGACACTCATTGCAAAGCTTATCTGTTTCAGAGGGGGTAACACTCGCCCCAGAGTGATGCGTTTCGTGAACCAGGCTTTTGCTGGGACTGGTATCAGACCCCAGCAGTACATGTCTTGTGTCACGGAACGCATTGACTTTCTGAAACAGAAAATCTATGCGTGGGCAAACCGCATTCGACGCTACAGAGAGCGCGTAGATAGGTATCGACTGAATCGTATGTTCCAAAGTGATCAAAGGAGGGTGTACCGAAACTGGGAAGGGCCTAGTCAGTGTGTGGTCGATGGGCAAAGGCCAGATAGTCGTACCATGATTAATTTCTGGCGTGATGTCTGGTCGGTGCCCGTCGAGCACACCGAGAGCGATTGGATGCATGTTGTCAATGACGTGTGTGAGCCAATCGAAACCATGGAGGCCATTAGTATTACATCATTAGATGTAAAATGTGCGATCCGGACGGCCCAGAACTGGAAAAGTCCTGGACCGGATGGATTGCATAACTTTTGGCTGAAATGGTTTCGGAGCTCACACGTTAGATTGGCTGCACAATTCCAAGAGGCTCTTGAACTAGGTACTCTTCCTAGTTTTTTAACAACTGGTGTCACCTTCCTGCTCCATAAGTCCGGTAGTACCACGGAAGCTAAGAACTACAGACCTATTACATGCTTGCCTACCATCTACAAGCTCCTTACATCCATTTTGACCGTCAAGATTAATTCGCACATTGTTGCGAATAAAATTTTGGCTTCAGCTCAGAATGGATGTAGGGTAGGGTCCCGTGGTACTAAGGAGCTTCTCCTCATAGACATGGCTGTTTGCCAACAGGTTCGCCGGAGTAGAGGGAGTCTTTCTACTGCCTGGATTGACTACAATAAGGCCTATGATTCGGTGCCTCATTCATGGTTACGGAGAGTGCTGGAGTTGTATAAAATTGATGCAACTCTAAGAGCTTTCCTAGACTCTTGTATGGGGCAGTGGATCACGGTTCTTCGTCAACCAGGTGGTGGAGATACTTTTTTTGATCCGGAAGACTATATAAGGATTGAGAGGGGTATATTCCAGGGCGATAGTCTGAGTCCCTTGTGGTTTTGTTTAGCTCTGAATCCTCTTAGCACACTGCTGGGGAATTCAGGGTTAGGCTATCGTCTTCGGAGAGGGGGTGAGGTTATTTCTCATTTGCTGTACATGGATGATCTCAAGCTTTTCGCTGCCAAAAAACCGGAATTGGTGTCCTTGTTAGAAATTACGAATAATTTCAGCAAGGCCATCAATATGGAGTTTGGTATCGATAAGTGTGCGGTCTTACATGTGCAGCGAGGGAGAGTTGTGAATTCATCGAATTTGCAGCTCTCAGAGACAATATCACTCAGATCCCTCTCCGAAGGTGAAACATACAAATACCTGGGTATGTCGCAAGCTTTAGCGATTGATGGAGATATAAAACAGTCAGTGAAAGAGCGTTTCTTTGGCCGCCTAACAAAAGTTCTCAACAGTCTTTTGTCGGGTGGAAACAAGGTACGAGCTTTCAATGGCTGGGTTATGCCTCTGCTCATCTATTCTTTCGGTGTACTCAGGTGGACTCAGACTGAACTTGACGCCCTGGATCGGAAGGTACGTTCACAGCTAACAGCCCATCGCATGCTTCATCCCCGCTCTTCGGTGATGAGATTGTACATTCCCCGGAAGTGTGGTGGTCGAGGCTTTTTAAATGCTAAGACTCTACATAACCGGGAAGTGTGCAGTCTCAGAGAATATTTTCTCGGTTCCGAGAGTGGGATGCATCGCGATGTGGTAGCAGTGGACAAGAACCTTACCCCGCTCTCCTTGGCAAAAGAGAACTGGCGCAAACCCTCGATACTCAGCGTCGAGGACCGCAAGGACATATGGAAGAGCAAGGAGCTGCATGGGAGGTTTTATCGGGTCCTTACGGACCCCGATGTAGACCTCCTTGCGTCGGTGAACTGGCTACGTTTCGGTGATCTCTTTGGGGAAACCGAAGGTTTTGTTTGTGCAATTGCCGACGAGGTAATGATGACGAACAATTATAGGAAATATATCCTGAAGGATGGTACGGTCGATATTTGTCGGGCATGCCACCATCCCGGAGAGTCACTCAGGCATATTATTTCCGGTTGTTCTCATCTTGCCAATGGTGAGTACTTGCACAGACATAACTTGGTGGCCAGGATCATCCACCAGCAACTTGCTCTTAAATATGGACTTGTGGACCAAGAGGTGCCATACTACCAATATGCACCCGTTCCAGTTCTCGAAAACGGTCGTGCCACGCTCTATTGGGACCGGTCTATTATCACGGACAGGACTATTATCGCCAATAGACCTGACATCGTGATAGTAGACCGGTTGGAACGACGGGCAATACTCGTCGATATCACCGTTCCGCATGACGTTAATCTCGTAAAGGCTGAAAAGGACAAGGAAACTAAGTACTTGGACTTGGCCCACGAGATTACCGCCATGTGGCACGTTGATTCGACAAGTATTGTTCCGATAGTCGTGTCGGCAAATGGATTAATAGCGAAGAGCCTCGACCAACATCTTAAGAGGCTTTCGCTAGACGGTTGGGTCAAGGGTCAGATTCAGAAGGCAGTCGTCCTTGATACGGCACGTATCGTCAGAAGGTTCCTGTCTCTGCGTCCCTAACCATCGGTAGCCTGGGCCCTGCCCCGCTGCCGTCGGGCTTCTAGGTTTAGGTTTTTATAGTAATTTACTGTTTTTGTACAAAATTTAAACATTGTTTATAGGACTTGTAGATGGAATTTTATAAAAGTTTGTTACTTAGATGGAATTTTGTTTATAGGTTTTGTAGTAATGTATATATTTTGTATGTAGTTTATTTTTATAAAAACTTAAATTTAAGAAATAAAATAAATGAGTGAAAAATAAATATTGCACGACGTTACACACAGCGCAATCTAGCCCCAAACTAAGCACTAGGCTTGTACTATGGGTACTAGACAACGGATATACTACATATTATACTTTTTTTTGTAAATACATACATATGATACATAGAAAACACTGTAATAATTCTTAACTCTTAACTAAACAAAATTCATAACTTTCCACACTCAAGCTGAAGTTTCGACTTTCACTCACTAATAACATCAAACAAGAACCTGACCGTCTGTCTGCTTTGTACTTAGTTAACTATTGTTTGTTTGTAACTTATACCACCTTGTACCTTAAGTAGCTTAGAACTGAGAACGTGCGTGTTAAGTATGTAGTTAAGTTGGTCGGTAGGTAGTTACTTTGGTATGCAAATTGTACTTTCAATAGGTACTAAGTAGTTACTTATTTGTACGCAAATTGCTTGTCTTAGCTGTCCTATAGGGTTTTACACATGACAACTACCTATCTTATATTTTTAAAGAGGAAAGATATGTTTAGTTGTTTCAGCCATTTGATGGCATCGTCGTCCAGGTTGATCAGGTCCAAAGGAAGGTCTCATAACGCGTTTCAGGACAGTCCACTAAACATAGATCTCTAGTTTATAATCTGATTTTAAATATTAGTAGGTACAGGTTAGGTACCTTATTTATATAATTTAACAGTCATATTGTCCTACAAATTGCGTGGTACCTTATCCCGGCCCTACGCAGATCCTATCTCTGTTTTGTACCACAATCGAGAGTTTTGTATAAGAAATTGTTGGGCGTCCCATCAAAATGAAGCTACTTACGGAAAAATGCAAAAATGTACCAAGGTACTGGACTAATTGCGTTGTTTAACTTTAAAAAAAAATAGATAATAAAAATAAAATTCGCTCACAAATATGACTTTACTTTCCATTGGGACGCAACCAATAGATAGGTAGGTAAGTAAGTAATCTGCGGTATTCCTGATAGAAAATAAACATGGTATAAGATCGAAGTAAGTAGGAACTAACTTACATCTGTCTGTAGAGACGATGATGCGGTGAAAATGTCATTATATTACCGCAACTAGCTTTCCCTGAGGTAAAGTAGACACTTACTTAAATATTTTATTTGCGTAGTATAAGCACAGGTATCAGTATGATTAATAGTGTAGTTTAAATCATGTTTAAAACACATTAAAGCAAAAGAGCATGATTATTTTATTTCTTCTAAACAAAAATTAACTAGTTTTAACAAAATAATGTATTTGCCGATCGTGATTTTTGATTTTCAACAGCTGGTTTTCAAGATAACATCAACTTCTTCTCTTCTTCTTCTACAATAATATTATAAACAGGAAAAAAAATATTTTTGGGTGTATGTGTGTCTGTATGTTTGTAATGAATAAACTCAAAAACTAATGGACCGATTTCAAAAATTCTTTCACCATTATAAAGCTACATTCACCCTGAGTAACATAGGCTACATTTAATCCCGATTTTCCCACGGGATCGGGACTGATCCCGATAATAAGCGCTTTAAAAGCTATAGTTTATTGAACTATAGAAAACAGAGGACTAGAGTGTTTATAAAGAGACAATTAAGTAGTACAAAGGTACAAGTAAGTAAGTAAGTACACGATAATGGATAACTTAACTATAACTTAACGATAACTTTCACGTGGAAATGGAAACGAAGTACCAATCTAACTATAAAATTATAATTTAACGTTGGAAAGTAGTACATTAAACTTCGTCACAACCAATTTAACGCCCAGTTTTGGCTGTCGGTTAAAAATAACTTGCTTTTGAACTGTAGGCCCCGATTAGCGATTAGATTAGATTATAATTTCGCGTACTTAGTAGAATTGTTTTAAATTCATTTCAATATAATTATAATCTATAGCTGCGTCCCGCGGTTTCACCCTCGTAAGTCCCGATCCCGTGGGAATGTCGGGATCAAAGCCTATGTTACTCAAGGTGAATGTAGCTTTCTAATGGTGAAAGATTTTTTTAAATCAGCAAAGTAGTTTTTGAGTTAATTCATTACAAACATACAGACACACACACACACACACACACAAAAGTTACAAATCTTTCCTCTTTATGATATTAGTGTAGATGTAGATACCTATACAATTTAATAATCAAAATTCTAGAATGTCAAAACGAAAATACAGCACTTATACAAATAGTTTTTACAGTGGACAATACACCGTAAAATAATTTTACAAAACTGTAACTAACTAGCCACTAAACAGCAATCTAAACTTTACCTTTTGGTTTTCCATACATTTTAGATTCAATGAGTCAAAATGTTGTATTCCCAAAATGTTGAACTTTCCAAAATGTTGATAGATAGATTAATTCTTTATTGTAACACCAAAAAATAAAAAAAATACAATAAAAAGAAAAACATTAACAACTTAAATCTAGGTGGCACAATGGGCGGTCTTATCGCTTAAAGCGATCTCTTCCAGGCAACCTTTGGGTGGACAAGAAACGAAAAAATCTGAACTAGGTAGGTCACGTAGAAAAATAGGTTTAGTAGACATTGGACTAATTCGCGCAATGTCGAAACGTTTCTGGAATTATGCGCGATATGCCTGAGCCTTAAAATGCCCTATTCGTGAAATAACCTATTCTAATTTGGGACTTATTCGCAGAATTACTAAATAATGTATCGAGTTTTGTGACACGCAAACCGAAGTTATGTAAGAGAAAATATTAGCCGCATTGTCACACGGACAAAATAAAACATTTTGTTTCATACCTAACAACTTAATTACATTTTTTTTTTAATTAAAATGTTGCAGGTAATTTGTATGATTCCGCCGTTTTCATACGGCGTTGTTAGTTTGAAACGCTCGCGCTGTGCACCTACTTTTTGATATCTCAGGTAGCAGTCGTTAGGTCAAGTTAGAAGCCTTAGGGCGACTTGAAAATTAAGGAAAAACCTGAAAAATTGAAAAAAGACCTCTTTAAGAGGAGGCCCGCGCCCTAACAACAACAACAAAAAACTATATCAAAATCGATTCATCCCTTTTGGAGCTACGATACCACAGACAGACACACCGGCACATAAGTACAACTTTTCCCCCGGGCTTAAAAAAACTGGTTCGTAAAACATGCTGAACATTTATCAAAGCATAATATGCTGCTAAGCAGCCTCATCAATTTGTTCACTGAACCATTTCAGTACAAAATAGTCGGTTTGTTAATTACTCTACGGTCATTGATCATTTAGAATCATTATAATGACTGTTTTAATGATTTAATTGCAACGTTAATTGGTACTTGGTTTGGCATAGTTCTGTTATGAACTGTCTTGGTTTAGTTAGAACATTTTCTATGGACTTACAAGTTGCAAGTTGAAAGAAAGTTTTCACAATTTCAACCGTCCTATAGGCTTTTTTTGCTTGAATTTAAAAAAAAACATAATTACTTTCAAGATTGTAGGAATTCGACATTTTGGGAATATCAACATTTTGGGAAATTCAACATTTTGAGAAATTCAACATTTTGGGAAGCTCAACATTTTGGGATATCCAACATTTTGGGAAATTCAAAATTTTGGGAATTCAACATAATGAATAATTAAATATTTTGGGAATTCAACATATTTTTGGCTCTTATGGACATTGTTGAGTCAACATTTTGGGAAATTCAACATTTTGTCACTAAAGCAAATTCTCGATTACCAAAAACTTTCTTCAGCTGTCATATAACTTAAGCAATTACTGCCTATAATTCAATACCGATAAGCGCTAAGAGATTTTAGTCTCTGTTACTATGGCAATAAGAGCTATATTCGTATCAATATACTTAAAATTATTGCATCTTCTGAGTGCCCAAGCGTGGTATTCTTAGTGATAAATAGAGCGTTAGAACAATATGTTGGTGCAAAGAACATCCCAATTAATGTTTTTACATTTCTACCTAAAAACCAAGCCAAACACATGTGCATCTTCACTGTCTAAAAATTACCAGCTATCTGAATAGTGATTTGATTACGTAACTTTGTTGCTCACAAATCTCGATTGAAACAATTGAAATTGTTGATTTTTGCGTTTATGGGTACAATTTGAGAGTTACAGTTGCTAGTTTTTAACCCCCGATGGAAAAAGAGGGGTGTTATAAGTTTGACGTGTCTGTCTGTCTGTCTGTCTGTGTGTGTATCTGTCTGTGGCATCGTAGCTCACGAACGGATGAACCGATTTCAATGTAGTTTTTTTTTGGTTGATATAACTCAATAATGTTATAATGTTTTCTAAAACGATAGTTTTGTGTTTTAAACAATGAAATATTTTACAAGGAGAACATCATCATAAATCAAAAATCCAGAGAGGATTCGAACTCGATTTGTTTTAAACATTTAAGGAATTTCATCATGGGAATTCAATATTTTGGGAAGTTCACCATTTTGGTACTAAATGAGAAAAAAAAATCAAAAAAAAATCTAATGTTATTTGGCAAACGACAAATTTGAAATTATTAAAAGATTCACTGAAATTATTTTGAAATAATATTTTAGACAATTCTATTATTAATATTAATACTATGTAACAGTGTGATCTACTTTTTGACTTAAAATTTCCTAAATGTTTTAACACGATATATTTCTAAGTGTTTTTGTGACCTTTTGCGAAAGTGACCAGTTGCGAAATAACATTCTGCGAAAGGAACTATATTTTTCGCCATCACTAGTACATAACCTACAAAACAATTATTATTACAAAAACGCACACTCCATTTTACATAACTAAATACTCTATTAAACTGATTTGAACTAACTACGTTTCCAAGCGCAAGCGCCGCGTGCTACATTGCATTAGGCAAGTAGGTAGGTAGGTACTAGTCATTGTCTTAAAATGATTGTCCAACTTAAGTTTAAGTAATTCTTTACTGTGTAATACAAAACTGTTATTATATAAGCTCTGTATTGTTATATTTAGTGTACAATTTGTAAAGTAAATAATGATGAATTTTTCACGACAACTTTACCGCTTGTTCGTGAGTTTTATCACACAGCGCCATCTAGTTTCATAGGTAACTATAGAAGATGGTTAAAATACTTATATTTGTTTTCTTTTGTCAATACATACATTATTTTATTATACATTTCACCCGCGTAAGTCCCGATTCCGTGGGATCAAAAGTAACCTATGTTACTCCTCGATAATGTAGCTTTCTATTGGTGACAGAATGTTTGAAATCGGCACAGTAGTTTTTGAGTTTATTCATTACATTACAAACATACACACACAAAAATACAAATCTTTCCTGTTTATAATATTAGTCTAGGTAGAAAAACACCTAGACCAGTAACAAATATTTATTTTTTGGCAAAAATACTTGTGCTCAGCGGGAATAGAACCCGCAACCTTCTAAATTGCAGTTGAGTATTTGCCCAAAGCGAACCAATCTACTGATAACACTAACCTAATGTATTTTCAATAAGAAATAGAAAGTTTTACCATAAACGTCCCAGCATGTAGACGTCCTAAGTTGTCCAAGTAAAAATACTTTTAGAATATTATGGCGAAACGACTTTTTCCGGAAGCGAGAGTGGTATATGTACATAGCTAGGTACATAATATAGTGGTTTACCTAAATATATATCAAAGTAGGTATACCTATATCTGCAATTCTCAAGCTAACACTAGGCTAAGCTATATATACTAACATACTAATTTGTATTGATCCTAATGTTGGTCGAAATAAAAATTGATTAATTAATTATAAAAGTGATTATTATTTTATTATTAAACAGGATTTATCTTTGAATTAGGCGATCTGGGGAAGACTAATAAACTTTTAACTCTCCCCATGCCCACTCAAGCTGTTACAGTTCTACTCCATCCAAAGGTTGTCTGGAAGAAATCGCTTTCAGCGATAAGGCCGCCCATTTGTGCAACTTAATTTTAAGCTTGTTTATTATTTACTTTTGTATATGTGTTTTGTATTTTCTTTGTTTATGTTGTGCAAATAAAGATTTCTATCTATCTATCTATCTATCATGCGGTGGTGGATAAACTGCTTGGTTCTTACGAGGGTTGGTGTCGGAGAGACGGCCGACCGTAAAAGTTTTCCCAAATGTGCCGACCCCAAGTAATTTGGGGTTTTAGCGGACCCCTGGCTTCCGAGAGGGATTCAAACGGGAACGTCGCTCAGATAAGAAAGAAATTTGATTGTGAATTGTTTGCCACTTGAATCAATCCCGAGAACAAGATTTAGGCGCGTGAAACCGCGGAACGCAGCTAGTTAATCTTATTAGTACACGGAACCATTCAACGCAGTTTTCCAAGCAAATCAAGCAAACTGCAAATGTTTAAAAGCACTATTATTGGAAACGACATTGCATAACACAATTACCCTTTCCGGTCAACTAACCGACTTACGTAGAAAGTGGTGTTCGAACACCATAATGTCCATCGGAAATTGACCAGCCGAGACCGACCGGTTTTAGATGTAAATACCTAGATCTATTTAGTTTTATATCTGGCTAGATCTAGTAATCTGTTAGACACGGTAGGTGCATGTCTGGATAGAGATATAAATAAATAAATAAATAAATTCTGTGACAACACACAGCGCCATCTAGCCCCGTGGTAAGCGACTAAGCTTGTGTTACGGTGACAAGACAACGGATATAATACTTATATTTATTTTTCTTTTGTAAATACATACATATTATACATGTTTGTTACTCTTTCACGCAAAAACTACTGAACCGATTGCGATGAAACTTGGAAGATAGATAGCTGGACACCTAAAATAACACATAGGCTACTTTTTATTCCGTAATTCCCGCGGGATCGGGACTTACGCGGGTGAAACCGCGGGGCGCAGCTAGTAGTTTATAATCCGTTCTATAACAAGTCCTAAACTTATATAGCCTTATTTGACTTCGGCAGCCAGAGCCGGACTAAGGACTAAGGATTTTGCTGTTTGCTTGTGCTTCGGATTCTTACAGCTCATTCACACAGTGCGACTCAGCAGCAGTTGTTACCTCAGATAGCAATCGTTAGGTCAAGTTAGAGGCCTAAGGGTACCTGACAACTCTAATACTAGGTGAGACACACCATAAGGAAAGAATATACGGAAAGAAAAAGAAGACTAAGCCAGTCTTTGATTATGTAATTTAACACATGATCACAAAAAGAAACAACCCCATGAGTTTCTTGTAGTTTCTTCTCACCCGAGAGCGCGTTCCGTAACCATATTAAGGGCCCTATTCTGAAACACTGAAAATCCATGTCGGGCGCATCGAAAATTGTTGATTATTTCATGACGGAATGTCGTAGAACTTTTTTTTGTGTACAGATTGTAGGCGACATTGTTTCCGATATTTTAGTGCAGTTTCCATACAAATATGTCGAAACGTATTGAAGCCTATCGACATTTTAGCCAAATCAGACATTTTTTGTCTAAAATTTGGATAGGCTTTGCACCAATAGGAGGTCCTTGTCTTAAAACCACACCAACATGTAGGAAACAATGTCACCTACAATCTGTGCACAAAAAAAAGTTCTACGACATTCCGTCATGAAATAATCAACAATTTTCGATGAGCCCGACAGGGATTTTCAGTTTCAAGGTCGTTGGCGTATATACTCCTCTTAAAATCTATGATTTTAGTGTTAAATCTTAAGTCTCTCAGTAAATAAAAGAATTTTGACTTTGACTTTGACTTTAGAGTGTTTGACATAGTCAAACATGCTAGAGTCAAGTTGACGTAGTCAAACACGCTAAAGTCAAGTCAGTCCCGGCCTATAGAGTGCGTTTCATCTTTAACCTCCTATGCCGTCATGTTGGTAGCAAAACAAAAAAGTCCAAAATACAAAAAAAAATAATGTGCTACCTTGAATTTAGGGGGATTTGTATATAAAGAATGAATGAACGAATCTTCCTGTATTCAAGATATTAAGGCAAGACTTTTTTGTTTTGCTACCAACATGACGGCATAGGTAATTAAAGATGAAACGCACTATAGTCCGCCTCTGCCAGCAGACTCAAGTCCACAAAAGAATGTTGTTACAAAAAGTGAAATGACAGGAAGAGTGGTCTCGCTAGACTAAAGCCAAGCCATTAGAAATGGGGAGTTGTCGGACCGGTTACCTATAGATACGCTTTACAACTACATTGTATCAAATTGAGTAACTTTTTCTTAGCTTGGAAGTTCATAGCTGAATGTGACCTCTTGTGTGATAATGATGGATGAGTGATAATAACAGATGTCAGGGTATCTGCTGGAATATGCATTTAAATAACTCTGCTTTTAGACTTTTCTTCTGTTTTCGCGGTGTTGAATAGAAATAAAACTCATATTTTGGTTTTAATCGCGTGGTGTTTATTACTTTTAGCATTGTTTCAATGATTAACGTTTCGAGATCTTTACAGGTTCTTTCTTCATTGACTAAGATGTGATTTGCCATTCTCATGTTTTAAAAAGTTAAAGTGAAATATCGTCGTTTCAAATATTAATAAAAAAAGGTATCATATAGTTCCCGTGTACGCAGACTCTAAACTGCAAAGACTAACTATTATTAACTATGTACAAATCACCTTTACAACGGTATGTTTTATTAATACGTGACTTCGGAAACGCGCCCATAGATACAAATTATATACCTACATATGGTACATATACATACGTTACATATTCTGTTTTTTCTTAACAAACAATTTTGTTGTAACAAACATTTTGCGATAATAAAATACGTCATTACGTACTATACCTGGGGACTCATTTTTGGATTAAAAATTTAAATCCAAAAATGAGTCAACTACAACTACAAATATCCCAAGTTGAGAACGGAACTCTTAGAAAAAAAAAATATCATTATAAAAACTAGCAAGTCATACCCAGACTGTAATCTCTTGCAGTCCGCTCTCGTTACATGAAAGCAAGATGTCGAGATTAGCCCACATTTACTCCACATCCTAGAGTTATGATACACTTTTAAATGACCAAGCTATTTTCACTCGGAAACATCGGAGAAATCCAAGAATGCTTAACGACTATAGATCATAGATTACCTAGAATTTACTAGAAATATTTTACAAGGAGAAATGCATCATCACAAACTCTCCCATGACAGGATTTGAACCTGTGCCCCTCGGTTTCATACATTTCTGCTTGTAAAATATTTCTAGTAAAAATGCAATAAAACCTACTATGTATTTACAACGACAAAAAGAGTATAATATGTAGTATAGTACAAGCCTAGTGCTTAGTTTGGGGCTAGATTGCGCTGTGTGTAACGTCACATTTGAATAGAAATAAAAAAAAAAATGGAAAATGAAATAAATCAAAACGTAGGTAGGTGTATGGTATAGGACTTGTGTCATAAACATATTTTTTCTAATATCTTTATCCAAGGGAAAACAGTCGACTACGTTTGTAAAGTTTGTATGGAGAAAAGAGTAGGCGGACCCCTTAAAAAATAAGCATGCTACATCATAACATGACAGACAATACAATAAACAAAATCATTGTCTAGAAAGTAACAGACAACTAAATAAAATGATTATTCTAAATCTCCAAAAAAAAGTAAAAGCTAATAAACCACTATAGTAGATACCTGTGTAAAAAATGACTATCATCATTTTACTATAGGTACATATTCTAGTAATGACTCTGGCGGATGACGTTCAAGTTGAAACGTCAATGACCCGCCGCCGCTCCGCCCGGTTCACACACGTGACCTTGTTGGTTGTGTAATACAATCATTATAGTTCTATACATACATACATACCTATCTACCGTATAAGGTATCAGACTAAAAGTTTTATTAAGTGTAATTTTTTCTTCGGGTTTCGTTGGCGATGTTGATATATACTAATATTATAAAGAGGTAACGTTGGTAATAATTATGTATGTATTTTCCGGGTAATCTCTGAAACTACTGAACCGATTTCAAAAATTCTTTCACTATTTAGAAAGCTACATTCACCCTGAGTAACATATGCTTTCGATCCCAATATTCCAAGCTCAAAAGTTTGTTTGTTGGAACGTGCTAATCTCAGGAACTGCTGGTTCGATTTGAAAAATTATTTCAGTGTTGGATAGTACATTGATTGAGGAAGGCTATAAGGCTATATTATATTTTAAAAAAAGTTATAAATAATAAACGCCACGTGATTTAAACCGCAAAATGAGTTTTTTTTATTTAAGTTTTTTATCGTTGTATTGTATTTTTAAACAGACTATACAAGAAACATTTTGAAATAAAACTTATTTTTCCCCCAATCGAATCGACAACCTTCTTCATCAGTATCACAGACAAATGTTCACCCGTTGCGCTAGGAGTGTTTTAACATTAATTATAATTAACTTAACATTTAATTAAGCGTTGTTTGGAAAGTAAGGCGTTATATTTATTTATGAAAGTTAAAGTCCGCAGTCATTTTGATATAGTCATTTTAACTCTATGAATCATTATGTGTTTCGTTCGAGATATTATAGACTTTATTTACTGAAGTGCCAATATAAATAGTGAAAACCACTTAATCAATGATTAATTAAATTAATATTGAGATAAGATAAGTCATATCATAATAATTAATTAAGAGTGCTACATTTTAAACTACGTGATTTATCAACCGTTTATCTATCTATACTTGTTCTTTCTTCTTCCTGCCTTAATTGCAATTTTTATTTTAATTCAACCTTTTTATTACATTTAGTTAATTGTAAAAGAAAATTCAATACTATTGTTATTGATGTCGTAAAAGGCGATTAAGGGATTTAGCAACCCGTTCCATACTCCTACGCATATATGTTATAGCGTCCCAAGCTGTGACCAACAAGGGTATAAAGAGATGGGTCCGCTGTTCCGTCCGACCACCCCGAAGGGCAACCGTGCGGGATCAGTTATAGACAGATCGTGTCCCCAAACGCTAGATTCGGTTCTCTTAAGGGAGAGCTACCCCGTACCCAAAACGGTACTACCAGATTGTCCAGACTGGTACCGGAGCAATGAAGCCGCTCACCACTCGTTCCTCGGAAGAGGAGCTAACGACAACCTCGCTGGGGCCGGCGGAGAGGCCACCTACCACATCTCCATGTGTGGTACCGGAGCTGTTAAAGGCACGCTCACTTCCCGGCATGAATCCACATGCCTACCAAGAGCCTATAAATCCTGGTAAGGACCGGTCTTCCCTAGCGTAGAGACCTACGCTTTCTGGCACAGCGCAGCCGGAGATGCGGCGACCCGAGAGGCACCACTAAGGCTACTCCTGAGCCTCGCGCACTCGTCGAAACGACGTGCAAAGCGCTCGCCGCGTATGAGGACGACCCCCGGTGACAAGCATACCAGAGTTGACAATAGTGCCGTTCTCTGCGGCTGAAAACCACAAACCCCCGCGAGGCCAAACCCAAGTTGGGCGACATCTCCTTACTAAGCCACCGATAGATGTGGCCGTTCTGGCTGCCGGGCTAGCCCAACCCCGCGGTACCCTGATCCAAAGGGGAGGACCCTTAGTTCCCACCCCCGAAACCCACTTGCCTCGGGTCTGTGCAAGCAGGCGATTAAGGGATTAAGGGATTTAGGGGGGAATAGCAAAACTTAAGTTCTCCCCGCGCGGTGGCGGATGAACAGCTTGGTCCCTAGAAGGGTTGGTGTCAGGCAGGCGGCCGGCTATAAAAATATTGCCAAATCTATTAGCAGAACCCCAAATTAATTTGACATTTAGTGGACCCCGGGCTCCCGAGAGGGATGCAACCGGGAACATCGCTCGGATGACAAAGTTTTGAACATTAGCAGTCGAGCTTCGCAGTCTGTGATTTAGGGGTTATACTAATCCAAACCTGAATTATGTATGAGGGTATGTATGAGGGTAAAAACCGACGAAACATTTCAAGAAAAGGTAGGTAGTGCCCTCAGATAAGGAATACCACAACAGAGCAGTTGATACGTAGGTTTACCTACACATAAAAGTGAGAACGGGTGTTGGTCTAGTGGTAGATACCCCGACTTTCATTCCGAGAGTCGTGGGTTCGAATCCATGCCAAACGAAAATCTTTGTGTCAATGCCTTTTTCTTTAAGGAAAAATGACGCGCGCTAATAACATCGCTCTTACGGTGAAAGAAAACATCGTGAGGATGTCCAAGGACTTACCACGGTCCGAAGGCATGGGTCATTCGCTCGTGTAGGATCCCGTGGCGTCTTATTCTTTATTCTTTAATGTACACACCACAAATCATACAGACATAAAATAAGGAGAATTCATGTACATAGGCGAGCTTAACCCTAAAAAGAGTTCTCTTCCAGCAAACCTTGGGGCATAGAAAAGGCGATAGATGGGCAGGCAATTGGTGTGTGAATGTAAAATAATTGCATAATTAAACAAGTTAATAAAATATGAATCTTATAATTCTATAATAAATACAACATTGATACTAATACTTATATTTACTTAAATACATAAATAAGAAATATATATACCCACTTAAATACCTAATAATAATAATACCTATAAAACACAAAAATACCGAAATCTGTACATTTATATAGACAAATAGTGTTCCTTTACTTTGGATTTAAATGTATCCAGAGTTTTGCTAGCACGAATGGGATGAGGAAGGGCATTCCAAAGACCGACTGCGCGCACGATGAATGCGTCACCAAACTTTGCAGCATTGTGGGATGGACATGACAGGATAAAAGTTTTAAGAGTTCTACAGGAGCCGTCATTAGGAGCCAGGAATTTAAATTGTTCACGAAGGTACACAGGATAATGAGGGTAGAAAAGAATTTTATAAAGGAAAATGAGGATGTGAAAGTTTATTCGTTGCCTGATCGGAAGCCATTTTAGTTGTTGTCGGAATTCTGATACGTGATCAAACTTACGAAGCCCAAAGATAAACCTAATGCAGAGGTTTTGGAGGCGTTCCAACTTATTAAGAAGATCCTCATTGGCATTAAGGAAACAGACGTCGGCATAGTCGATGATAGGAAGAAGGAGAGATTGAGCGAGATAGATTTTAGTTTCAATGGGCAGGAACCTTTGGAGACGCTTTAGTGACTGAAATGAGTAATTCACCTTTTGGCTTATTTGGTTGATGTGGCTTACCCAAGATAACTGCCTATCAAACACCACCCCCAAGTTTTTGGCATGGTCAGAGAAAGAGAGTGGCATGTTGTCGAAGATAACTGAAGGTGCGGGAGACAAACTATTTGCAGCAGACAACGTGTGGGAATTACCTATAAGAAGAATTTGAGTTTTGGAGGGATTGACTAGCAGTCCATACTCCTTCGCCCAGGTACTGATTTTGCCCAAATCTTTATTGATGTGCTCCACTCCACCGGGAAAGTCATTAGCTTTAAAGTGATGATAAATTTGAAGGTCGTCCGCATAAAGATGATAATTAGAAGTGATGACTTTAGTAACCGAATCTATGAAGAGTGAAAACAGAAGAGGAGAGAGAACCGCACCTTGAGGCACACCTGCAGTGATGTCACACCATTCAGATTGTGAGTCTTCCGTGCGTACACACTGCGTGCGGCCTAAAAGGTAAGAGTTGAGCCAAGTGATAACTGGTAGGGAAAAGTTCAAAGACGAAAATATTGAAGACAGGATCTCGTAGTCTACCGAGTTAAAGGCACTACTGAAGTCCAATAGCGCCAAGATAGTTAATTGTCTGTTGTCAATAGCACGGCGAATGTCATCTGTTACTTTAGTCACTGCACTTACGGTGCTGTGTCCTAGACGAAAACCGGACTGGAGTGGATTAAGGAGCCCATTTTGCTTTAAAAATAATGATATCTGCTGCTGAACTGCGTCCTGCTGAACCCCTCTAATAAATCACGTACAATGGCCCAATTCTGAGGCTAAGTGCGGAAAAGGCCCGCGAAACTAACTAACTACACAAAGGTACCGCATCTTGGTCTGCAGAAAGTGAAACGGGCGCACCTTTACATCTTTGTGAATGAAAGCGAATTGAGTAACGGTGTCGAAATACATGCGGTCGACTCGAGCGGTCAGTATGGATGCTTGCTTACGACATAGTTACTACGAGTTTAACTCTTTTGTGCGTAAAGAGTAGATACCCATCTTTATTTAATTTATATTAATAGGAGGTATACGATTCTAAAAACTTAAGTTGAAATACCTACAACTAAAATAATAAACTAATTAATCTATACTAATATTATAAAGAGGAAAGATTTGTATTTTGTGTGTGTGTGTGTGTCTGTATGTTTGTTATGAATAAACTCAAAAACTACTGGACCGATTTCAAAAGTTCTTTCACCATTAGAAAGCTACATTCACCCTGAGTAACATAGGCTATTCCCATATTCCCACGGGATCAGGACTTACGCGAGTGAAACCGCGGGACGCAGCTCGTCTCTAATAAAACTACTGAAGCGATTGCTTTTAACGAGAATTTCAGATTCAATTTAGTAGTATAATTTCCCAGAAGTATTTTTGTACAAAACAGTCTGATAAAATTCTTGGTAGATCCAAAACCCATTTGATTTCCACAAAAAAGACGCAAAATCTTAAAATTTCGGACCCGTCTTCCAAATTCGGAGTGAAAGTTATTGCAAAATTGACAGTTTTCCATAACGACCGAGACGTTTCTGATTTATTAATGAAAGCAGGCAGATTATAGCCGGTTGCTTCTTTATGGTGGCGTGTAACTTGTGGCTGTGGGCTGTGGGTGAAACTGCTGGTTTCCCACGGGGGGTTTTACATAAGTGTTATCTAATGTGAATTAATTTAGTATTTAATAACAGATGTTCTGATCAGAATCGTCAATATGGAGATGGAAAGAAGAGATATATAACATTAAAATGACAAATACATCTTACTATAGCTTCAAACAAAATCAATCTTTCTTGGGTATCTACGTATCTACCACGAGTTTTATCAGACTGTTGTACTGTTGTTGTACAAAAATACTTCTGGGAAAATATACCTACTATGGATCCCTAAATTAACTTAATGTATTTACTAAAATAATGTATTGTAATTCTATTCCCAAATTCAAGGACTGAGGAGAACTAGCACAGGACAAGATTTTGAATCCAAGAGTATTATTTTTTCGTAGGCCAAAATCCACTTTGGGTCACTAAGCCAGAGCGCAGTAATTCCCAAATTATTATAAATTTAAAATTATGTAGGTTACTTCCAAAATAAACTTAGTTATAGCATTTTAAAGACCAGAATAAAAGACAAAAATAAAAGCTATTGGATATTATAAAAGATAGAGTAGGAACCAATTCACTACAATAAGTTCATTGCACCTGCCAGTCGTGAGATGCGAGTCGTGACGGAGAGTACACAGATTACAGTGGAGTTACTATACGAGTAGAAAGTGACCAGTGGATACCACGTGGTGGGTACTCTGTTTACTCAGAGTAAATAATATAGGTAATACCTATTTAACAAAAGGTAGGTAGGTAGGTATAGATAGATGTTTGCTTTTAAAGAAAGGACGCGTTAGGTAGATATACTTATTAGTTTTTTTAAGTGTTTTTAACACGGTATTTTTCTAAGTATTTCAACATAGATTTTTCTTCTGCTTTCGCGATTTTTTGGTTTTAATCGCTTATTGCCTTATTAATAAACGTGGAGTAGGGTCGGAGAAGGAATAACATGCTTTGTCTTTTTCCGTGACAAGAGCTTTCAAAGTTGACAGACAGAGACAAAACGTAGTAAACCTCCTCCAACGTTATTCCACTTTTATTAATAAGGCTATTAGTGTTTATTACTTTTAGCATTGTTTCAATGCTTAACGTGTCGAGACCTTTACAGGTCCCTTCTTCAGAATTGACTGAGAAATGTTGACTGTTTTCAACATTTTGGGAGGTTTCCCATTTTGGCACTAAAGAGCTTGATCGTGTTCGTGGACGTGGAAAAGAAATGGGAAAAGTACCAATTACAAGGGATTACAAGGATATGTGAGATCAAATTCGGAACGAATATTTTCAAATATGCCCGAGTGAGATATTAAATGGAAAATGATCTCTTACTGATATCAAATTTAACTATAACCCCTTTTCAGAGAAACACGCCCTAAAACGGATTCCAAACCATCAAAATTTCGTAATTACGGAAAACGGAGTAGGTTATCAGTTATAATATATTATTATTATAATTATTATCATATATTATTATTAACCTTGCTAAGATCAAAAATGTAAACAAAAATCCTATACATTTACTTGATAGCTTGTAATTACATTTTCCTATAAAAATGACAGTTCTTTGTTTATTTTTTTTTCTAAGTTTCTAAAATTCTACTTCCTACTAATATTATAAAGCTGAAAGTTTATGAGTATGAATGTGTGTGTGTTTGTTACTCAAACACGTAAAAGCCGCTGAACCGATTACCATGAAACTCGGTACGTAGATAGCTGGAGACCTGGAATAACACATAGGCTACATTTCATCCCGATACTCCCGCGGGATCGGGACTTACGCGGGTAAAACCGCGGGGCGCAGCTAGTAAACGTAAAATCCTACGCCGACCGTATATAATGAATGAATGATTTGAATGAAAGGGAATCGATCAAGTTCATTAACTGACTTTCACGTTTCACCGTTCATTCGATCCATATAAAACAATTATACATTCAAAATTTGACCGGTCAAACTTTCGCTTTTTTTCGAAGATATTTTTTGTTGGAATTTCGTACAAATTTTATGACGATGACGATCGGAGCAATTTTTAGGTAGATTTACTTATTAACACAGCTAGTAGTTGAACAGGGACGCAAACAAAATCTAATATAGGTAACAAAATAATGTATCAAATAAATTAAATTAAAATAGATTTTAAAAGTCCTAAGTGGAAAATTTATTTTCCTCCTTGATTAAAATTTCGGACCTTTTTTTTTACAATAATTGTCATTTTGGAGACAAATATAGAAAATTGGAATATATTTTCGGACTTTGAAATATTTTTAACGTAAAATCAGAATACAAAATCTAAGCTAGGAGGCCTAGGCTAGGAGGCCTTTTTAGGTGTGCAATCTGATACATTCACCTTTATTAGTGAAGCGCATGGAACCGTGAGCTGGTTGGATCACTGTGTCACTACTGAGGTTGCACTAGGAACTGTTAAACGTGTATGGGTAGAGTATGGTGTCCAGTGGTCTGACCACTTACCATTGTGGATCGAGTGCGACTTACATCAGATCAAGGAACGCCTTTATAGCCATGCGTTTAAACGAAACCCGGTAACCTGGGGGGCGCGATCAGAAAGTCAAATTACAGCTTATCATGATAAATGTCATGAAAGATTAAGAGAAATTAATTTTCCTGAGGAATTATCAAATTGTAACTGTGATAACACTTGTTCGAATATGGGGCATAGGTATTTGTTGGAAAGCATGTACAGTGATATTGTTGATATACTATCGGACGCTGCAACATCTACCTATTGTGGGAAGGATATGGTGAAGAGGCGGGAGAAGCGTGTGGCGGGATGGAATCAGCATGTGGCGCAATTACATGGTGAGGCCAGGCTCAGATTTTTAGACTGGGTGAAAGGCGGCAAACCAAATAAAGGTACTTTATGTAGCCATGTGTGGCAGTAGAAAAGCATTTAAAACAAAATTAAAGTGGTGCCAGAGAAATCAGGAAAAAATAAAAATGGATAATTTAGCGTCTAAACACGCGGCTCATGATTTTAAAGAGTTTTGGAAGGAAACAAACAAACAGAATACTCGGTCGAGTCTTCCGATAACTGTAAATGGTATCTCTGAACATAAAAAGATAGCTGAAGCCTTTAAAAATCATTTTCGGGTGACACCTCTTGCCACTTGTCCGAAGTTGAATATCAGATACAAAGATGACTCTGTTGGTTATGAAAGTGTCACCAGATTCACAGCTAAGGAGGTTCATAGAGTTATAAGTAAGATGCGGAAGGGTAGATCCCCTGGTTTGGATAATTTAAGTATAGAGCACTTGAAGCATGCTGGTGTTCACCTGCCACGCGTTCTGGCCATGTTTTTTAACTTATGTCTGTGTCATAACTATATGCCTGATGATTTTACCAAATCAGTTGTGGTTCCTATAGTTAAGGCTAAGTCGGGAGACAGCTCTGACATGGGAAACTATCGGCCCATCTCATTAGCAACAATAATATCGAAAGTGTTTGACGGTCTGATTAATGGTACACTATTGAAACATATCGAGTTGCATGACGCTCAGTTTGGATTTCGAACTGAGTTATCTACTGAAACAGCTATACTGTGCCTTAAACAGACTGTCAAATACTATACTGACAGGAAAACGCCGGTGTACGGGTGCTTTCTAGACTTGTCAAAAGCTTTTGATAGAGTAAATTATGACATACTATGGGCCAAGCTAGAGAGTGCTCGTGTACCGTCGGATGTTGTGAACATCTTACGATTTTGGTACCAACATCAAAAAAATCAGGTGAGATGGGCGGGTGCTCTCTCTGATGCGTACACTCTCGAGTGTGGTGTTAGACAGGGCGGGTTGAGTTCCCCGTTGCTATTTAATCTGTACGTCAACGACCTGATTGGGAGGCTCAATCAGGTCGTTTAGCTATGCGGATGATATTATGGTGTTGCTGGGCCCCTCAGTAGGTTCTGTAAGAAAACTTGTAGCTATTTGTGAGTTGTATGCGAAGGAACATGGTCTACAATATAATAATATCAAAAGCGGAGCTCTTATCTTTAAAAGTTCCAATGGAAGGGATCGTTTGATTCCTTCTATTACTTTGGATGGAGTAGCTCTGAAGTATGTCAACAAAGTGAAATATCTGGGGCATATCGTTACTGAACAACTTAAGGATGACGATGATATAGAGCGTGAGCGTAGGGCTCTGGCTGTTCGGGGTAATATGGTTGCTCGTAGGTTTACTCGTTGCTCAGAACAGGTCAAATTTACGCTTTTTAAGGCATACTGCCAGTCATTCTACTCTAGCAGCCTGTGGATCAGCTATACCAGCTATATCAGCTAGAGCTCTACAGGTTCAGTACAACAACATCTTCAGGGTGCTGTTGAAGCTGCCAAAATACTGTAGTGCCTCAGTTATGTTTGCTGAGGCTCGCATTGATGGTTTTAATGCCATAATGAGGAAGAGAGTAGCATCGCTGGTCCAGAGAGTTGGGGGAAGCAACAACAGTATCCTGAAGATGTTTGGGTCCAGATTCGATAGCCCTTTTCACAAGCACTGGACATCGATCTTATTGGGGGATGTGAGACCGATGTATGGCGTACAGTAAGTTTACTGACATTTAATATAATTTAATATATATTTTATTTTTATTTATTTATTATTGTTTGATTATGTTAGTTTTAGATAAGTAAAAATTGAATAATAAGTATAGATAATTTTTATATGTAGTAATGATATTGTTATGGAATTTAATTTAATTCTGAAATGAATGATTATAATAATTAGGAGGTTAAATTCGAAATTAAAATAATCCGGAAAGAACCTAAATTCCCAGACTTGTCTCTAAAATTCCGGACGAACGGTAACGCTTTCTATTTCCCCCCTTACATTATTTAAAAAAAACAGCCAAGTCCGAGTCGGACGTTTGTCATATGGGAGCCCCCCCTTAAATATCTGTTTTATATCGTTTTTAGTATTTGTTGTTATAGCGGCTACAGGCTACAGAATACATCTTCTGTGAAAATCACGGTTCATGAAATACAGTCTGATGACAGGCGGACAGACAGCAAAGTGTTAGTACTCGTAATAGGGTTCCGTTTTTACCCTTTGCGTACGGAACCCTAAAAACCAAACCTATTACTACACAATGCCCGTTTGTTTACGAAAGGCTCATTTATACCAACACAGTTTAATTATACAATCCAGTGTTAATCACTAGATGTGTTCAAATGAGGCCTATGTTCTATTCATTAGAGAAACTGGCGGATGTTAGCATCCTAGATTTCTATCTTTAGGCTTTAGTAGCCTTATTAATAAACGTGGCGTAAGGTTGGAGTAGTGAAAACATGCTTTGTCTTTTTCCATGACAAGAGCTTTCAAAGTTGACAGAGAGAAACGAAAAGTGGTAAAATTATTCCGAACTTACTCCACGTTTATTAATAAGGCTTTAGAGGTTTTATGGTTTATCTATGGAATTTATTAGCGTGAATGCCTATATTTTACATAATTTTTATTGGTTTAAAAGTGTGGATAATGTTGAGTTATGAAATGGTTTCCAAAGTCTTAGTGGCTGCACCGGCCTACGTTTTTGACCTACCCAGAATGAGCACAGCACGCAATAAAGTGAATAAAAGCGGTCTAACTTTTTAATAAAAAATATCTGTTTATCCTGAAGAAGAGACCTGGAAAGGTCTCGAAACGTTGAGCGTTGTAACAATGCTAAAAGTAATAAAAACCACGCGATTCAAACCGAAAAATGTCTTTAATTTCCTTTCTCTCTATTTATGAAACCAATTTATTTCCAATCTAAATGTTTGTTTCCAGAATTTGATCTTTATCAGCCATACTATCGATAGATACAACAATAAAGGTTGCTATGCAAAAACACAAGGTTCGATTCCTGGCTAAATAATTTTTTCCAATACTAAAAGTATGGAAATTTTTTACTGTCAAAATCGGGGACGCCACTACTTTCAGCAATTTTCGTTAACGTGAGTAAAGTCGGAATTTTAACACTTTTTCTGTCTGTCAACTTTGAAAGTTCTTGTCACCGAAAATACAAAGCACGTTCTCACTTCTCCGACCCTTCTCCACGTTTATTAATAAGGCTTTTATAGCCTTATTAATAAACGAGCAGTAAGATCGGAGTAGTGACAACATGTTTTCTCTTTTTATGTGACAAGAACTTTCAAAGTTGACAGACAAAAACAAAAAGTGGTAAGGTTACATCGACACTATTCAACGTTTATTAATAAGGCTTTAGTTTAGAATAACCCCCTGAAGGCAACTTTAAATGGCCCTGTATTTTTCGCGTAAAAGGAACATGGAATATGTTAAAAACATAACCTCTAGTATGTACCACTAGTACATATAACATCTCACCACATTCATTGAACATTTCCCATGCAACTAGCATCTAGGCAAAGTTAAATTATTCTACACGTAGTTTACCTTGCGCCTACGTGTCTCCGACATGAGGTATCCGTCGTTATTTCTCAATAGTAATGACTAAGGAGGTAAATTGTGACACTTTGTGTAGTTTTATGTGTCCTGTGACTTTTTATCTATGCCACGGAGTTGTTGGGTGCAAATTAGGTAGCTCGTGCAGTTCTTAAGCTGGACTGATTAAACACAGATCAGTCCTGCCTAAAGACGCTTCTGCTAAGACGCAGAAACGCCAGTTCGAGCCCAACTGTGAGTGAA
Organism: Idaea biselata; assembly: GCA_958496205.1. Lineage (NCBI taxonomy): Eukaryota > Metazoa > Arthropoda > Insecta > Lepidoptera > Geometridae > Idaea > Idaea biselata. The sequence goes on from OY292404.1 coordinate 8,891,756, forward strand.
TTTTTGAAGATGCATTATTCGTAGAAAATTTTTCTAGCACAGTCATACAAAGCCCATGTTAGAGCTGCACGAAATGACGAGAAAACATATCAATACCAGAAAATCAATTAAATACTAGAGATGGGCCGACTAGTCGCCGACTAGTCGGGAAAGCCGACTAGTCAGCAAATTATGCCGACTAGTCGTCAACTAACAGTTATACAATAAAACCAATATTTATTTAATTAGTAGTACAGTTTAGAAGGTGGGTAGTCAGAAAAACGTAAACAAAACACGTCATAGCTTAAATACATATGATTTAAAGTGTCATAACTATGGCTCAGCTGCATTTTTTTTTCCAACTTTTATTTTTATTTCATCCATTTTTTGGAAGTTTCGCTACAGCTTTCGAAGTGCAAACTTATTCAAAAATAGCAACAATTGCCGAGTGATCACGATTAACCCAAATATCTCGGAATTATAATGATCTGCATTGCCGACTAGTCGGCCGACTAGTCGGCAATTTTGGAACCGACTAGTCGGCTAGTCTGCTAGTCGGAAGAACCCCTAGTCGGCCCATCTCTATTAAATACCCTTCTATGCGTCGCGCGGGTTCCGTACCTATCCAAAGAGTAATAAAAACGGGACCCTATTACTCAGTCATAGTACCGATGCAGCCCTTACGCCACCTAAAGTTAATGTTTATCTTTTTATTGTTATTTTTTATTCGGTGTGTACAACAAAGAATTAATCCATCTCTAGCGATACGAAGTGCACCGGGTCAACTACTTTTTAAATAACGTCGAATAGAAAGAAGTAATTAATTACTCACCAATCTAATTTTAGCCGAACGGTGAACTTTTATTTAATTAGAAGCCAATTTAAATTGTAAATTGTTTCTTACCTGAAAAAATATTAAGACATGTTAGTAAGCGATAGTAATCTAGACTTATGTAATACCTAAACTGACTTAGTCTTATTAATAAACGTGGAGTAAGGTCGGAGAACTTAAATTTTAAATTTGTTTGAAACAGTACCTACCTAAATAGTAGAAAATTATCAGGTGTGGTGAAATTCGACACATTTTTTCGTAGCCATTAAATGGGTTTACCCTACTGTGCCTGTGGTGAGAGTTTACAAACCCATTTATTTTCTAAGATCGAACCGCTTCGCGTTGCGCGTTGATATCTTTTGTATGGAGAACTGGATGGAAGTTTATTGACTTGCAAAATGGTCAATTCGCCGATTCAAATTTTAGAATAAAAAGGTTACATAAGTTGTGGGAAAATAAAGAAAATTTGACAAATAACTTGTCAACGTCCGTCTTCAGATAACAGGCAAATTAACATACTATTACTTATCTTTCTACAATGGTATAAGTTATTGCCCCTTCTTTACTATCTCACATAAGTTGTAGGAAAGGTCACATAAGTTGTAGGAAACACTGTAAGTTTTAGGAAATTTGCAAAATAACTTGTCAAAGCCCGTTTTCGGCGAGTTCGCATACTATTGCTTCTTTCTACTATGGTATAAGTTATTTATTACCCCCTACCTTCTACTCCCTAGTGTCTTCTACCTACTCATAGTAAATTATTTCGTAGAACAGAGCGTAACCTATTCCAAGACCGGTCTCTTAATGACTCCTCCTTACGTAGCATATCTTACGCAAGCTGAGCAACACTCCTAAATACTTTGACGCTTATATAAAAATAGGTCTTACAACTTGGAGTGTCTTAAATACTTCGTGTGTGAAGTTAAGGGGACAGCAGTCTACTCTTTTCTCTTACAAACTTTACAAACGTAGTAGACTGTTTCCTCCCTGGATAAAGAATCCAGGGAGGAAACAGTCAACTACGTTTGTATGGAGAAAGAGAAGGTAGACTGTCCTCTAAAGAGGGCCTGAGTACTAGAATATACGACGAAATGTATCGAGAATGCATGTCTGTAATGGGCAAGTTAAACTCTACCTTACTCTTTCTCCATACAAACGTAGTCGGTTGTTTCCTCCCTAGATGTTAGTGACATAAAACCTATATCTGCCAAGACCATGCCCCTACGTTTATTTTTTTCCCTAATTCCTATTAAACATCGAAGACTTAATTTTTAAGGTTACCAGCTTCAGGGAAAATAAGTATTAAAAAATATGCGTTTTGTTCTAAAATTGGAAACTCCCTGCGGCAATCTCGTACGGGTCTGCGCCGCACTAAAGAAGGGGAGGTCGTGGATTCAAGTCTCACCGAGAACATTGAATTTTGTGGCACTCGGGGACTGCCGCGGTAAAGCTATTGCATAGCATTTTTATCATGGCAATTATAATTGTTTATTTATTTTGTACCATGTTGCCATGGGTTACCATGTGTGCGAAGTAGGTGTTAGGTTATTACGGACTTGATTCGGTGACCGCGCTCAAAGCCCGCGATAAAAGCTATGCAATAGCAAAACAATTTGGGGTTTACCGAACCCCGGGCTCCGAGAGGGAGGGATGCAACCGGGAACATCGCTCCGATTGAGACAGAATGGAACATTCCTTAAGATGATTCATTTCCAAGGTAAATTGTAATACCAAGAGGTCAAAGAACCCTTTAAGGCCTCAAGAATTGCTGAATAGAAGGGCTATTATTTACCTTAACTGGGTACAGTTTACGTTAATTGCAGGTTTAGGATGCTCAAAGCGGTTATGTAGGTAATTACTAATTACCAATTTACGATTGTGAATTTTGCGGTTTAGGATTGTTTATAAGTGGTGTTGGTCTAGTGCAGCGTTTCCCAAAGTGGTGCGATTGCGCCCCCTTGTGGGCGCTGCAGGCCTAGGGGGGCTGCAACAGACCCAGAAAAAAATAGGGGTGTTGTGTAATTTCGTCTCGGACACAGACTGAGCTCTCAAATTTCGACTACAACTAGTGAACATCAATTAATATTTATTACAACAGACACACTTTCGCATTTTATTAGTTCGTAGATAGGTCATTTTCGTAGGTAGATAAAAGAGTAATCATGTAAACAACCGGATTTGTTGATTCCTGTATCAAACCGTTTTTTAAGTAGGTGTAAAAACTGGGGGGCGCTAAATAATATATTTTTTTCCAAGTGGACAGTAAACAAATTAAGTTTGGGAACCCCTGGTCTAGTGGTAGATACCCTGACTGTCATTCCGAGGTTAATTCCATTCACTCATGAACCTATGAAAAAAACCGGCCAAGTGCGAGAGGGACTCGCGCGCGAAGGGTTCAATACCGCTATCACAATTGGGTACAACCGTAAACGCAACGCAAAAGATAAAATTCATTTTACTACTGGCGCGTCTATCACTCCATCACTAGATAGCGCTAGTAGTAAAAATACATCGCGGTATCGTTGCGTTATATGTCAAAAACTCACGTTTGTTGTATGGGAGCCCCTCTTAAATACTTGTTTTATTTTGTTTTAAGTATTTGTTGTTATAGCGGCTACTGAAGTACATTATCGGTTAAAGTTTCAACTGTCTAGCTATCACGGTTCATGATATTATACCTACAGCCTAGTGACAGACAGACGGACGGACAGACACCGGAGTATAGGAGTAATCCCGTTTTTCCCAATGGGTACTGAACCCTAAACACTGGCTCGACTAAGCTAAGCTAAATGAACTTAGTTTAGTTCTTGGTGGACATTCGTTCGGCTTTATACGGAATTAATAAATATTTTCAAGGCAAAATAGATTTACAAAACTTGGGTGAGAACTTGTGTGGAACCCTAAAAAACAATTAATAATTTCGCGCATGATTTCTGCCAAAAGTTCCGTTTTCGCGTGGTAATTCGAATTACTGAAGTAATTACATTTATTTTCAATTACATACAGTTTTCGATTAGACACAGTTTTCAAGGAAATGTATAAATTATTTATCACTAGCTATCCCTATGGAAATTTCCATTCAAATCGGTCGAACCGTTTGACGGTGAAGAAGGAACAATTAATTAAACTTTCGGATTTATAATGTTAGCGCTGATGTTGATTTGGATTAAGAACGTGGCGACTGTTACCATTTCCATACAAACTTAATACCAAAATAAATTATGAAAAATTTAGTTTTCTACCTTAATATCGATATTATTCGGATTAAGATTTAACTTAAAACGGAGAGACATTTTTTTCATTGAAAAATGTTTCTCCGTTTTATTTGAATGTGCATGAATATTTTGGAAAACCTTGCGGTGGGGACCCTTTAAAAGTAAAATCTTAATCCGAATAATACCGATATTATGGTAGAAAACTAAATTTTTCATAATTTATTTTGGTATTAAGTTTGTATGGAAATGGTAACAGTCGCCACGTTCTTAAGTAACTGAATAATAAATAAAAACTATTTAAATTGTAAACTAGTACATATGAAATAAATTCCTAGTAGAAAAATGAATTATAAATAGTCAAAATAAACTATTTTTTTACTAGAAATATTTCCAAGATGTATTTTTAATATTCATCTTAAATAGCCTTATTAATAAACATGGAGTAAGGTCGGAGTAGTGAGAACTTTTAAACTTGGCAGACAGAAACAAAAAGTGGTAAAATTACTCCTACCTTACTTCACGTTTATTAATAAGGTTAAAAAAGTTTACACACGCACTTTAAAAAACTATATACCAAGTTACATCAAAAATACTTAGCTAAGCTTTTACCGTAAGCGTCCATGTTTTTCCATTAAAATAATTCTGTGAAACCTTTTTTTCTAAGAACTAAGTTCTGCGAAATATGCCCTTAATTATGTTGTTTTGACCATACAGTTGGATAAATGCTTGTACTATACCTACCTAGTTTTTTTGCCTGTGTTTATTTTATGAGGACAGTCTACCTACTCTTTCTCCATACAAACGTAGTCGACTGTTTCTTCCCTGGATAAAGATTTAGAAAAATATGTTTATGTTATACGTCCTATAATAGCCATGACCATGCCATTACGTTTTGTTTTTTTTTTCATTTTCTAATTAGAATAGAAACAAAATTCAGAAAAAATAGAAAATGAAAAAAAAATCAAAACGTAGGGGCGTGGTCGTGGCTGATATATGACTTATGGTATAAACATGTATTTTCGAATATGTTTATCCAGGGAGGAAACAGTCGACTACGTTTGTAAAGTTTGTATGGAGAAAGGAGTAGCTAGACTGTGCCATTAACCGGGATTTCACAGCTACATCGACTGCCGTATAGACAAGTCGGGGGTCTTGCATTGCATCCCTGGCATAGAATAGGGTTACCCCATCTTTCCCGTGGGTGTCGTAAAAGGCGTCAAAGGGATCTGCGGGAGATTTGCAACCATTAAGTTCTTCCCACGCGTTGGCGGATAAACTGCTTGGGGTAACCCTATTCTGGGCTACACGGCGTAAATTACCAAAGCAATCGATCTAATAGAATTACAATCCTGACAACAGACAGATCAACAACCGTGAAGGAATGACCGATGGGTGTCCCAATCGGAAGTCGGTAAGTAAGTAGATAGCTACTAGGGCATGCAAACCGGTTATTTCGGTTAATCGAAAACCGGGTTTCCGGCATATTTTAAATGAAAAAAAAAACCGGTTTTTTTGTTTCAATAACCGGTTTTTTCGGTTATTTCGGGTTTTTATATTCTTTACACAGCAACACTGAATATCTGCTAAATCGATAGTAATCGATTAGAAAATTTTATTTTTCTGTAAACGGCAACACTGCATGATTTAATTAGCCAGACGACACTGCATGGTCGAGCATGTTATGGAAGAACATCGTAACCCACAGAATTTCGTAATTTCACTTTTTTATCGTAACGTGTAACTAAAATTATTTGACACCTATTGCGAAGACCCTTAAGTTCATATTTGAATAAATGACAAAACTATAACGGAAAATAAATTTTATCGTAAACAACATAAGCAAAAGTTAAAGAAATTATGAACTTAAAAATTATCGTAAGCAACATTATCGTAATTCGATGTGGTCGAAATTGTGTGTGTATGGGGTCCACTGGGTGTGTATGGGGTCCACTAAGATCTTTGGGCCCAAGCCAACCTCACCTGCTAGCTTGGTGCACCTGCTGATGAACGGACGAGGCTCTGGCGCAGACTTTCCCTTCGGGGTTGGGAGGTCAGTAATAGTCAAAATCAGCCAAATCAATATGGAAAGTTGCAAAAGAGTTTATAGCCACAGGGATAGGGCGCCGCCGCATAACGACGCGCTGGAGCTTCGCCTGACTCCTGTGGTAAGTGGACGAGGGCTACCGTGCCACGGGCGGGCACGGCCAAAGACGTTAGCCCCGAAACACCAGGTAAAACTCCGCTTCGCAACGTGGAACATTGGCACGCTAACCGGACGCGCGCGGGAACTAGCCGACGTACTTTCCAGGCGGAAGGTGGCCGTGGTGTTCCTGCAGGAGACTCGATGGAAAGGCAGCAGATCAGCCGGGATCTGCTGCTTTTCCATCGAGTCCATGAGCCGTCATTGGGAATGGCTACAAGCTGATCAGGGTGCACCTGGTGGAGAGAACGGGGTGGCTGTGGTGCTCGCTGAGGGGTTGCAGGACGATATCTTGGAGGTGAATCGCTTTAACGACCGTATTATGTGCTTCACGCACGGTGCTTTTTAGGGGGGTTCCTACCCACCTAGTAACTGCTTACGTGCCACAGGTTAGTTTTAGCGACGCTGGTAAGAGGTCGTTTTGGGATAAACTCGGCGAGGTCCTTGGAGCTCCATCCCGTTGTCACAAGGAATCGTTTTGGGTGGTGATCTGATCGGACATGTGGGTGAGATGAACGTGATCATAGAGGCTAAGGGTAAGGCAGTCGGAATGCGTAAGGGAAAGAAATCCTGCGTATGTGCCACTGCCGACCTGGCACTCGTGAACACATATTTCAAAAAGAAGCCCGACCACTTGATCACCTACAGGAGCGGGGGGCGCGCTACCCAAATCGATTTTCTAATCACTAGGAGACACCATATCGGCAACGTGGCCAACTGCAAAGTCATACCCGGTGAGAGTCTCACTGCCCAACACCGTCTCCTTGTCATGGATCTCTGTGTAAAGACCAAAGACAAACGACCGGAACCATGTCAGCGCCGAATCAGATGGTGGATGCTTGATGAAGTCAAGTCCCAGATGCTCAAAATAACAGCGTAAGTGACATATTTTGGAAAAACATAAGAAATCACGATCAGAAATTTTATCTTAAGTGACAAAAGTACCCTTTATATAAATCTTTTTGTAATTGTGTCAATAATAATATAATATTAAAAACATATTCTATAACATATCCAGAATTTGTCTCTTTATGTCTTAGGATGTAAAAGTTATTAAAAAAATTCGTCTCCTGTAAAGTTTTCAAAATGTCGGTTAAGATGTTCTTCCATAACACGCTCGGTATGTCAAAATTTGCATTGGTTTGATTGATTCGTTATGATTTGAGGTTATCTTTTATTTTTCACAATATTCAAGTGAAATTCAGTGGACTTGTGGTGGTTTTTTGTAAGTACCAAGTGAAATTTTATTTGTTAGTATAGCTCAGTACAATTTGCTATTTTGCGATATTCAATCACTTCACGATTTCAATGCTAGCTTTTCAGCTAATTTGTTTACCTGTACAATTGGCTATTTTGCAATATTCAATCACATCACGATTTCAATGCTAGCTTTTAAGCTTATTTGTTTATTTATTACAGGCAGTGAAGCGACTAGACGATTGTTTCACATTGGTTTAAATAACTAAGTGTGGGTAATCTTTAAGCTAAACCGCTTGTTAAGCCTCTGCAGTAGGCTAGAACTGCAAACTCCTCATTTTTCTTGGACGGTTAACTATAAGATATATTTGAAACATCAGTTTTGAAAACAATGCTTATAGTCCATTGAAATGTTAAATTTTTTTGGTTGGTCCTAGTTTGTGGGGTTGTGGCTCTTGTGCCACGGCCGCCATCTTGGAAAAAGGGGTTCAAATGGTTTTTATGGTTTATTTGAGGAGATATAGGTCTCACAAAAAAAAAATTAACATTTTGTGTTGCAAATAAGATTATCTTCCACTTTTGTTAAGTAACTTTTAGTCGTAGAACTAAAAATAAAAAGTTATACCTGAGCGAAAATCCATGAAAATTTGAGAAACAAATTCTATTGGTTATTTATAAATCGATTTTGATTATGTTCTTTTTTATCTTTTTTCATTTCCTTCTATTTTTAATTCTCAATTACGATCTGACTTTCGGTGCCTTTCCTTATATATTTAACATTTTTCTTCAGAAAGTCAGGTCACACAACAATAATTATAAAACGAAACGAACAATATAATGTTGTTCATCAAAGTTCAAGTGATATGCAGGACGTGTAATTTTGATTTTGCATTTTATAATACTTTTATTCATGCTTTTGATTGTTTGATAATTGTTTTATAAGTAGGCAGTGGGTTGCCGATTTTTTTTTGTTGATTACTTAAATTTGTGAATTTCCCTAAAGAAATTAAACTTTTTTCCATAATTTTATGCTTTTTTAGTAAGCTTTTAAGGCTATTAAGTATAAGTAGTAAGGCTATTTTCATTAATAAAATAAGGATAATATGTGAATGGTTTTTGCAGTTTGAAAATAGAGGCAAAAAAATCTTATTTAAAAACCGATTTCACCGAAAAACCCGGTTAACCGGTTATTAAAAAAAAATAACCGAAAAAATAACCGGTTTTTTTTTTCGTCTGGTTTTGCATTCCCTAATAGCTACGTATACATATCAACTTTACTCAATTTCCTTCTCAAACAGCAGTTTACGTCGTAAACCTCGATTCTTGAAGAAATTGTTACATTTTGGTCATAAAAATGTGGTACTAAAAAATATGCGTTTTGTTCTAAAATTGGAAACTCCCTGCGGCAATCTCGTACGGGTCTGCGCCGCACTAAAGAAGGGGAGGTCGTGGATTCAAGTCTCACCGAGAACATTGAATTTTGTGGCACTCGGGGACTGCCGCGGTAAAGCTATTGCATAGCATTTTTATCATGGCAATTATAATTGTTTATTTATTTTGTACCATGTTGCCATGGGTTACCATGTGTGCGAAGTAGGTGTTAGGTTATTACGGACTTGATTCGGTGACCGCGCTCAAAGCCCGCGATAAAAGCTATGCAATAGCAAAACAATTTGGGGTTTACCGAACCCCGGGCTCCGAGAGGGAGGGATGCAACCGGGAACATCGCTCCGATTGAGACAGAATGGAACATTCCTTAAGATGATTCATTTCCAAGGTAAATTGTAATACCAAGAGGTCAAAGAACCCTTTAAGGCCTCAAGAATTGCTGAATAGAAGGGCTATTATTTACCTTAACTGGGTACAGTTTACGTTAATTGCAGGTTTAGGATGCTCAAAGCGGTTATGTAGGTAATTACTAATTACCAATTTACGATTGTGAATTTTGCGGTTTAGGATTGTTTATAAGTGGTGTTGGTCTAGTGCAGCGTTTCCCAAAGTGGTGCGATTGCGCCCCCTTGTGGGCGCTGCAGGCCTAGGGGGGCTGCAACAGACCCAGAAAAAAATAGGGGTGTTGTGTAATTTCGTCTCGGACACAGACTGAGCTCTCAAATTTCGACTACAACTAGTGAACATCAATTAATATTTATTACAACAGACACACTTTCGCATTTTATTAGTTCGTAGATAGGTCATTTTCGTAGGTAGATAAAAGAGTAATCATGTAAACAACCGGATTTGTTGATTCCTGTATCAAACCGTTTTTTAAGTAGGTGTAAAAACTGGGGGGCGCTAAATAATATATTTTTTTCCAAGTGGACAGTAAACAAATTAAGTTTGGGAACCCCTGGTCTAGTGGTAGATACCCTGACTGTCATTCCGAGGTTAATTCCATTCACTCATGAACCTATGAAAAAAACCGGCCAAGTGCGAGAGGGACTCGCGCGCGAAGGGTTCAATACCGCTATCACAATTGGGTACAACCGTAAACGCAACGCAAAAGATAAAATTCATTTTACTACTGGCGCGTCTATCACTCCATCACTAGATAGCGCTAGTAGTAAAAATACATCGCGGTATCGTTGCGTTATATGTCAAAAACTCACGTTTGTTGTATGGGAGCCCCTCTTAAATACTTGTTTTATTTTGTTTTAAGTATTTGTTGTTATAGCGGCTACTGAAGTACATTATCGGTTAAAGTTTCAACTGTCTAGCTATCACGGTTCATGATATTATACCTACAGCCTAGTGACAGACAGACGGACGGACAGACACCGGAGTATAGGAGTAATCCCGTTTTTCCCAATGGGTACTGAACCCTAAACACTGGCTCGACTAAGCTAAGCTAAATGAACTTAGTTTAGTTCTTGGTGGACATTCGTTCGGCTTTATACGGAATTAATAAATATTTTCAAGGCAAAATAGATTTACAAAACTTGGGTGAGAACTTGTGTGGAACCCTAAAAAACAATTAATAATTTCGCGCATGATTTCTGCCAAAAGTTCCGTTTTCGCGTGGTAATTCGAATTACTGAAGTAATTACATTTATTTTCAATTACATACAGTTTTCGATTAGACACAGTTTTCAAGGAAATGTATAAATTATTTATCACTAGCTATCCCTATGGAAATTTCCATTCAAATCGGTCGAACCGTTTGACGGTGAAGAAGGAACAATTAATTAAACTTTCGGATTTATAATGTTAGCGCTGATGTTGATTTGGATTAAGAACGTGGCGACTGTTACCATTTCCATACAAACTTAATACCAAAATAAATTATGAAAAATTTAGTTTTCTACCTTAATATCGATATTATTCGGATTAAGATTTAACTTAAAACGGAGAGACATTTTTTTCATTGAAAAATGTTTCTCCGTTTTATTTGAATGTGCATGAATATTTTGGAAAACCTTGCGGTGGGGACCCTTTAAAAGTAAAATCTTAATCCGAATAATACCGATATTATGGTAGAAAACTAAATTTTTCATAATTTATTTTGGTATTAAGTTTGTATGGAAATGGTAACAGTCGCCACGTTCTTAAGTAACTGAATAATAAATAAAAACTATTTAAATTGTAAACTAGTACATATGAAATAAATTCCTAGTAGAAAAATGAATTATAAATAGTCAAAATAAACTATTTTTTTACTAGAAATATTTCCAAGATGTATTTTTAATATTCATCTTAAATAGCCTTATTAATAAACATGGAGTAAGGTCGGAGTAGTGAGAACTTTTAAACTTGGCAGACAGAAACAAAAAGTGGTAAAATTACTCCTACCTTACTTCACGTTTATTAATAAGGTTAAAAAAGTTTACACACGCACTTTAAAAAACTATATACCAAGTTACATCAAAAATACTTAGCTAAGCTTTTACCGTAAGCGTCCATGTTTTTCCATTAAAATAATTCTGTGAAACCTTTTTTTCTAAGAACTAAGTTCTGCGAAATATGCCCTTAATTATGTTGTTTTGACCATACAGTTGGATAAATGCTTGTACTATACCTACCTAGTTTTTTTGCCTGTGTTTATTTTATGAGGACAGTCTACCTACTCTTTCTCCATACAAACGTAGTCGACTGTTTCTTCCCTGGATAAAGATTTAGAAAAATATGTTTATGTTATACGTCCTATAATAGCCATGACCATGCCATTACGTTTTGTTTTTTTTTTCATTTTCTAATTAGAATAGAAACAAAATTCAGAAAAAATAGAAAATGAAAAAAAAATCAAAACGTAGGGGCGTGGTCGTGGCTGATATATGACTTATGGTATAAACATGTATTTTCGAATATGTTTATCCAGGGAGGAAACAGTCGACTACGTTTGTAAAGTTTGTATGGAGAAAGGAGTAGCTAGACTGTGCCATTAACCGGGATTTCACAGCTACATCGACTGCCGTATAGACAAGTCGGGGGTCTTGCATTGCATCCCTGGCATAGAATAGGGTTACCCCATCTTTCCCGTGGGTGTCGTAAAAGGCGTCAAAGGGATCTGCGGGAGATTTGCAACCATTAAGTTCTTCCCACGCGTTGGCGGATAAACTGCTTGGGGTAACCCTATTCTGGGCTACACGGCGTAAATTACCAAAGCAATCGATCTAATAGAATTACAATCCTGACAACAGACAGATCAACAACCGTGAAGGAATGACCGATGGGTGTCCCAATCGGAAGTCGGTAAGTAAGTAGATAGCTACGTATACATATCAACTTTACTCAATTTCCTTCTCAAACAGCAGTTTACGTCGTAAACCTCGATTCTTGAAGAAATTGTTACATTTTGGTCATAAAAATGTGGTACTAAAAAATATGCGTTTTGTTCTAAAATTGGAAACTCCCTGCGGCAATCTCGTACGGGTCTGCGCCGCACTAAAGAAGGGGAGGTCGTGGATTCAAGTCTCACCGAGAACATTGAATTTTGTGGCACTCGGGGACTGCCGCGGTAAAGCTATTGCATAGCATTTTTATCATGGCAATTATAATTGTTTATTTATTTTGTACCATGTTGCCATGGGTTACCATGTGTGCGAAGTAGGTGTTAGGTTATTACGGACTTGATTCGGTGACCGCGCTCAAAGCCCGCGATAAAAGCTATGCAATAGCAAAACAATTTGGGGTTTACCGAACCCCGGGCTCCGAGAGGGAGGGATGCAACCGGGAACATCGCTCCGATTGAGACAGAATGGAACATTCCTTAAGATGATTCATTTCCAAGGTAAATTGTAATACCAAGAGGTCAAAGAACCCTTTAAGGCCTCAAGAATTGCTGAATAGAAGGGCTATTATTTACCTTAACTGGGTACAGTTTACGTTAATTGCAGGTTTAGGATGCTCAAAGCGGTTATGTAGGTAATTACTAATTACCAATTTACGATTGTGAATTTTGCGGTTTAGGATTGTTTATAAGTGGTGTTGGTCTAGTGCAGCGTTTCCCAAAGTGGTGCGATTGCGCCCCCTTGTGGGCGCTGCAGGCCTAGGGGGGCTGCAACAGACCCAGAAAAAAATAGGGGTGTTGTGTAATTTCGTCTCGGACACAGACTGAGCTCTCAAATTTCGACTACAACTAGTGAACATCAATTAATATTTATTACAACAGACACACTTTCGCATTTTATTAGTTCGTAGATAGGTCATTTTCGTAGGTAGATAAAAGAGTAATCATGTAAACAACCGGATTTGTTGATTCCTGTATCAAACCGTTTTTTAAGTAGGTGTAAAAACTGGGGGGCGCTAAATAATATATTTTTTTCCAAGTGGACAGTAAACAAATTAAGTTTGGGAACCCCTGGTCTAGTGGTAGATACCCTGACTGTCATTCCGAGGTTAATTCCATTCACTCATGAACCTATGAAAAAAACCGGCCAAGTGCGAGAGGGACTCGCGCGCGAAGGGTTCAATACCGCTATCACAATTGGGTACAACCGTAAACGCAACGCAAAAGATAAAATTCATTTTACTACTGGCGCGTCTATCACTCCATCACTAGATAGCGCTAGTAGTAAAAATACATCGCGGTATCGTTGCGTTATATGTCAAAAACTCACGTTTGTTGTATGGGAGCCCCTCTTAAATACTTGTTTTATTTTGTTTTAAGTATTTGTTGTTATAGCGGCTACTGAAGTACATTATCGGTTAAAGTTTCAACTGTCTAGCTATCACGGTTCATGATATTATACCTACAGCCTAGTGACAGACAGACGGACGGACAGACACCGGAGTATAGGAGTAATCCCGTTTTTCCCAATGGGTACTGAACCCTAAACACTGGCTCGACTAAGCTAAGCTAAATGAACTTAGTTTAGTTCTTGGTGGACATTCGTTCGGCTTTATACGGAATTAATAAATATTTTCAAGGCAAAATAGATTTACAAAACTTGGGTGAGAACTTGTGTGGAACCCTAAAAAACAATTAATAATTTCGCGCATGATTTCTGCCAAAAGTTCCGTTTTCGCGTGGTAATTCGAATTACTGAAGTAATTACATTTATTTTCAATTACATACAGTTTTCGATTAGACACAGTTTTCAAGGAAATGTATAAATTATTTATCACTAGCTATCCCTATGGAAATTTCCATTCAAATCGGTCGAACCGTTTGACGGTGAAGAAGGAACAATTAATTAAACTTTCGGATTTATAATGTTAGCGCTGATGTTGATTTGGATTAAGAACGTGGCGACTGTTACCATTTCCATACAAACTTAATACCAAAATAAATTATGAAAAATTTAGTTTTCTACCTTAATATCGATATTATTCGGATTAAGATTTAACTTAAAACGGAGAGACATTTTTTTCATTGAAAAATGTTTCTCCGTTTTATTTGAATGTGCATGAATATTTTGGAAAACCTTGCGGTGGGGACCCTTTAAAAGTAAAATCTTAATCCGAATAATACCGATATTATGGTAGAAAACTAAATTTTTCATAATTTATTTTGGTATTAAGTTTGTATGGAAATGGTAACAGTCGCCACGTTCTTAAGTAACTGAATAATAAATAAAAACTATTTAAATTGTAAACTAGTACATATGAAATAAATTCCTAGTAGAAAAATGAATTATAAATAGTCAAAATAAACTATTTTTTTACTAGAAATATTTCCAAGATGTATTTTTAATATTCATCTTAAATAGCCTTATTAATAAACATGGAGTAAGGTCGGAGTAGTGAGAACTTTTAAACTTGGCAGACAGAAACAAAAAGTGGTAAAATTACTCCTACCTTACTTCACGTTTATTAATAAGGTTAAAAAAGTTTACACACGCACTTTAAAAAACTATATACCAAGTTACATCAAAAATACTTAGCTAAGCTTTTACCGTAAGCGTCCATGTTTTTCCATTAAAATAATTCTGTGAAACCTTTTTTTCTAAGAACTAAGTTCTGCGAAATATGCCCTTAATTATGTTGTTTTGACCATACAGTTGGATAAATGCTTGTACTATACCTACCTAGTTTTTTTGCCTGTGTTTATTTTATGAGGACAGTCTACCTACTCTTTCTCCATACAAACGTAGTCGACTGTTTCTTCCCTGGATAAAGATTTAGAAAAATATGTTTATGTTATACGTCCTATAATAGCCATGACCATGCCATTACGTTTTGTTTTTTTTTTCATTTTCTAATTAGAATAGAAACAAAATTCAGAAAAAATAGAAAATGAAAAAAAAATCAAAACGTAGGGGCGTGGTCGTGGCTGATATATGACTTATGGTATAAACATGTATTTTCGAATATGTTTATCCAGGGAGGAAACAGTCGACTACGTTTGTAAAGTTTGTATGGAGAAAGGAGTAGCTAGACTGTGCCATTAACCGGGATTTCACAGCTACATCGACTGCCGTATAGACAAGTCGGGGGTCTTGCATTGCATCCCTGGCATAGAATAGGGTTACCCCATCTTTCCCGTGGGTGTCGTAAAAGGCGTCAAAGGGATCTGCGGGAGATTTGCAACCATTAAGTTCTTCCCACGCGTTGGCGGATAAACTGCTTGGGGTAACCCTATTCTGGGCTACACGGCGTAAATTACCAAAGCAATCGATCTAATAGAATTACAATCCTGACAACAGACAGATCAACAACCGTGAAGGAATGACCGATGGGTGTCCCAATCGGAAGTCGGTAAGTAAGTAGATAGCTACGTATACATATCAACTTTACTCAATTTCCTTCTCAAACAGCAGTTTACGTCGTAAACCTCGATTCTTGAAGAAATTGTTACATTTTGGTCATAAAAATGTGGTACAGATATTTTTTTTTGCAATAATTTGTTTCGATGTGAAATTGTCCGTAAGTCAGTAAGTATTATGTAATATATAATAGTATAATATAAATACTAGACATTAGGTATATTTGTTAGTATAAAAATATTATTAATACAATGTCTAAAAACTAAATTAAACCTATTAAAAATAAAAACAAAAAAATATAAAGTAAAATTTATATTGACTAACGGTCTTACTTACAAAAATCTTGTTATTTAACATATAGCCGCTTGTTAGCTACGTCTTTAAAATAGATCTTATTCACTGCATCAAAAAAACTTTACTTACAAATGCTACATGACTGCAGTTTCGGATGATTTTTGAACGAAATCGTTCATTCTTTTTGTCAATTTCTCATATTTTTCTGTCATTTATCTGTCAAAATAAAGATTTTTGCCATTGTCAATGTCAAATTTCTTACTTTTTCCGCAAATGACAGAAATCTGCTGTTCAACATCCGCCATTTTGTAACGTAAAGTTACAATGGTTTTAAACAACCTGACCCTCAAGTTTAATTTGACAGCTACTTTACGATAAGTTTACTTAGTTATAAACTTTATTTAGCGTTTGTAAGTATGATTTTGCCATAATCAGCTGCTATTAAATGTGTTAAGAGTTATGATTGGTTTGTAAGTAAGGGGGTAAGTTTATTACGGACAAATTTTGATCGCACTTTTAAAGTGCCCAAAATGGTATTTTATATTTTATACTAGCAATATCCCGCATTTCCAATCCCGACCCTGCGGGACTTTCCAAAAACTAATGTTAGTAGACGGATATTATGTTTTCACATTACTTACCTATTTAAACATGGCAAAGTTTGCGTAATTTTAACCATCTTGTACAGAAACACAATGTGGACTGTAAAGTGAGAAAGCCACAGACCGGTTTGGGCGAAAGTGAAAAATGTAAGGTGCAAGTTCCGATACGGAGTTACAGGTATCGTGACATAATCACATACCTGCCTACTTAGTGTAACTATTAGTGGCATTATAATAATAAATAAATAAATATTGCACGACGTTACACACAGCGCAATCTAGCCCCAAACTAAGCACTAGGCTTGTACTGACTTGACAACGGATATCCTACTTCCTACTAATATTATAAATGTGAAAGTTTGTATGGATGTTTGGATGTTTGTTACTCTTTCACGCAAAAACTACTGAACCGATTGCGAACTTGGAATATGGAGACCTAGAATAACACATATGCTACTTTTAATCCCGATATTCCCGCGGGATCGGAACTTACGCGGGTGAAACCGCAGGGCGCAGCTAGTACTACATATTTATTTATTATACCTTTTTTTGTAAATACATACGTAATTATGATATATAGAAAACACCCAAACCAGATACAAATATTTATTATTAAGCATAAAAACTTGCACCCGGCGGGAATCGAACCCGAAACCTCCTACATTGCAGTCGGACATTTCCCCGACGCGCCACTGAGGTCGTCATATTATTTAATACAAATAATGAAAATTAAATATTTTCCATTTAGGTATATAATTAGTAGGTACGTTTCTGCCGACGGTACATCTACTAACAAATCTCCGAGGCGACAAGATGAAATAATGAAGTGAAATTGTGTCAATCTGTGTGTTGTACAGGAACCGCGGCCGTTTGTACGGTCGATGTACCCGCGCGGAATTTGTGAGTTTCCATTATACACACGCTTTTCTTCTCCTCACTTGAGAGGACTATAGCTGCTAAGCTCAAAATTCCTGACGGGCTCTTCGATAATTATTGGTTATTTGATGACGAAATGTTTTTGACTGAAAATCCATGTTGGGATAGTCGAAAATTGTTGATTATTTCATAATGGAATGTTGTTGAATTCATATTCCATGTCGGGTTCATAGAAAATTGTTGATTATTTCATGACGGAATGTTCTTGAATTGAAAATCTATGTCGTATTCATCGAAAATTGTTGATTATTTTATGACGGAATGTTCTTGAATTTAAAATCTATGTCGGTTTAATCGAAAATGGTTGATTATTTCATGACGGAATGTTGTTGATTTTGTTTGTTTTGCATGGATTATAAGTGACATTGTTTCCTACATTTTGGAGTTTCAAGGCGGTATTTTTATTTCACCCTATATAAAATTTAAAGTCCAGACTGATTGACTGAATGACTGAACTGAACTATATATCAAAGCAGAACCCAAATCGCTGCGCTGGTCTTAAGTTCGTGTTTAGATTAGATTAGATTAGAAAGTTAAAATATTATTTAAGAAGAGTAGATCCGGAAAGCACGTTAAGCAACTGGGCCCTGTTGTTATCTCTGGTAGCAGTCGTTAGGTCAAGTTAGAGGCCTTAGAGCGACCTGAAAACTTTTAACACTAGATGAGCCACACCACTACAGAAAGAGAAGAAGAAGATTTAAAAACAGGATATTTACCATGTTTTAATAATATTTAAAGCGGACACAACCATGTGAGATAAAACTTGTATATTATGAATATGAGTTTCTAAAAATTTCTAAAAAGTGTTAAAAAAACCGAATTCCCGACCGTGCTCTAACGTACAATGCGAACGCGCGGCCCACTGGTCTAGATAACCGTCTCGCGGATCACACGCGATTCGTACCCCACATAGAACTGCCTAACAATAATTAAAGCTCAAAATACACGAGCGACACTGACACAAACACAAATAAAATAAAAAATTAGATAATAATTTAAAAAATCCGTTGCTAAAAAAAACTTTAAATAAAAACATATCTTCTATATATATAAAAAAATTAAATAAAAATTTAAAAACCCGCCTGCTTAAAAAAACTTGAAATAAAAACATATACATAATAAAAACTGAAAAGAAAAGAAAATAAGTCCATTGCAGTAGTCACAGAACATAGCGACTTTAACAGTCGGGACCCATTGACTACCTAAAATCTAGCTCATAATATACCTTTTCAGTAATGGGTCCCGACTAGGGCATGAATCCCGGGATCCCGGGATATCGTAATCCCGGGATCTCGGACGCAAAAGTTCGATATTTTAATCCCGGGATTGAGTAATCCGATATCGAGATTTGAGCAATTTACTATTTGGGTATAAATTAAGGTTTTTAGCTATATTTTTCCTCATCAAATTAAACCCAAATTAGTCTACCCCTGAGGAAGAGATCTGTAAAGATTTAGAAGCGTAGGGAATTGGTAAAATGTTTAAAACAATAAAAGTAACGTGATTCATTGCAATTTTTAAGACAATTATTTTTTATACAAGCTCGCATGCATTTTTTTTCTGCTAACATCATTTTAGTGGTGCGCCTAGAATTTGGCGCGAAAGTTTAGACACTTTCGGGTTTAGGGTATTTGTCCGCCATATTTCCAAAATGATGGGGTGGACGGCCCTCGGGGTAACTTATTTACGTAATGAAACCACTAGAGTCTTAAATATATTAAATATTTTAAATTTAACACATTTTTATTGTATTAAATTCGCCTTTTTAACGATATATAAAATCTCAGTATCAATCCCGGGATCCCGGGATTGAGCTCTTAATATCGATATCGTCCCGAGATTGAAAACCTTCCGATATTGCATGCCCTAGTCCCGACTGTTAAAGTCGCTATGTTCTGAGACTACTGGACTTATTTTATTTTCTTTTCAGTTTTTATTATGTATATGTTTTTATTTCAACTTTTTTTAAGCAGGCGGGTTTTTAAATTTTTAGTTAATTTTTTTATTTTGCGCTTTTTAGCCAGCATTAGGTGCAAGACGTATTATTAAATCAATTTTATTGTATTTTTAATCGCAATCGCATCATTTCATAGAGAGGGTTATTCAGTTGAGGATTATTCAGTAAGCTGCGGTAATCTAAGGTATGGACGATTCCTAACCAACTTTAAACCGTTGTAGATCCCAAATGGTTACATTTAATGAAAAATGGTCAGAGAAATCTAACAATGATTTTTGAATACCTATTCAACGATACCCCACTTGATATAGTCAGTCAACTTTTGCTTTCTTAACCAACTTTAAGTCGTTGTAGATCCCAAATAGTTGAACTAAATGAAAAATGATCAAGAAAACCTAAGAATGATTTTCAAATACCTATTCGACGATACCCCACTCGACATAGTCAGACAATTTTTCTTTTTTTCTTTTTTACAATATGGCGGCTGGTGGACGCCATTTTGAATTTTGATAAATGTCATGTCTTCAGTGACACTCCCAGGATTAAGACGAATCGATTGACGTGCGAATCATCAAAATCGGTCCAGCCGTTTGGCCTCTGGAGCGCCACATAGGAACAAACATACATAGACTGATAAACACATAACCCTTCTTTGCGTCGCGCAGTCGTGTAAAAATGAAACCTTTTCCGTTGAACGCGTGAACGGCTGGACCGATTTCGCTAATTCTTTTTTTGTTGTGTTTGCTATTGTCAGGAGAAGGTTCTTATGAAAGAAAAAATGCTGAACCGATTTTGATGAATTTTGTTTTTTATACTAAACGACAGGACAACGTCTGTCGGGTCAGCTATACATAATAAAAACTGAAAAGAAAATACACCAAGTCCAGTAGTCACAGAGCATAGCGACTTTAACAGTCGAGACCCATTGGCTACCTACTCAAAATCTAGCTCCTCATATACCTATTCAATAATGCATATATGCACACACTAAAGCTGCGTCTCGGTAACGGTGTCGCGAGTCCAGAAATTTTATCTCATTTAAAAATATGCGTTCCTACCGCGCTAAAAGAAGTTTACTTACACTTCAATAATCATAAATAAATAAATATTGCACGACGTTGCACATAGCGCATTATAGCCCCAAATTATATTAAGCTTGTACTATGGGTACTAGATAACGGATTTACCTATTATACTTTTATTATTTTTAAATTACATACATTTTTACGTAGAAAACACCCAGACCAGACACAAATAATTATTTTAAGCATAGATACTTGCACCCGGCGGGAATCGAACCCGCAACCTTCTTCATTGCAGACGGGCCTTCCCCGCCGAGTCACAGAGGTCGGCAAAGTCTCCACCAAAATTGTATTATTTATTTATTTTAATTTTATTTTATTTGTGTCAGTGTAAGTGTCGTCGTGTATTTTGAGCCTAATAATAAATAACTAAGTATTGCACCTATAGATACCATTTATTGATATTTACATTTCTAACAGCTTGCACAATTTCGCACTTTGTTGCATGCTCGTTGTTACCAAATGCTTTAAAATTTGACTTTAAAACCTGAATCAGGTATTCTAATGGAATTTATTTAGTACTAGCTTCGTTTTGCGGTTTCACCCGCCCCGCACAATTTCCGATGACCTTTCAGTTCTCTCAGCTTCTTGTTTCCAAAGGTTGCCTGGAAGACATCGCTTAAAGCGATAAGGCCGCCCATTGTGCCACCTAGTTTTAAGTTATGTACCTATGTATGTACGTAATGTCATTTATATGGTATGCATAATAAAGAATTTATGTATTCATTCATTCACTCTCCAAATTTCTGCTCTCTACTCATCATCATCCGAGCGATGTTCCCGGTTGCATCCCTCTCGAGAGCCCGGGGTCCGCTTTCCTACTTTTACGTCTCCACTTCGCAAGATCTTCGGCTTCTTCTTCTCTACTATCAGCGGTTTAAGCTGTGCGATGATCAGTCAGTCAGTCCGTCAGGACAAAGCCTTTTATACTCGTAGAAATACATAGATTAGCTTCGCCTCGCCCTTTCACCCGCACAAGTTCCGATGATCGTGGGTATTTTCAAAAACCCTTTCTTATCGGATGCCTAGATCTTATAAAGAACACACTCTCCAAATTTCAGCTCTCTAGGTACTATCTGTGGTTTAGGCTGTGCGTTGATCCATCTATTAGTGCATAGCTATTTAGCAAATAAATGTGTCTATATCTTTAAAAAATTGTCAAACATTTTATATTTGGAAAACTTAAGGAAAGCGGAAAACAAATTAAGGGGAATGGACACCGAAGGCGCCGGAAATTTAATTTGTTTCGTTTTTGTTACGAGTTATGGTCCTCTTTGAAACTGGGACCGGGGTCAATTAGTCCCTTTTGTAATTTGTTAGTGGACAACTAGGCCTACGTTTATTTTATAACAATGTCACAATATATTGATTTAAAACCAAAAGGTATTTTTTGGTATGTGATTCAGGAACCTAAATAGTTAAAGAAACAGGAACCTCCCGTAGCTTAAACTTTTACTTACCTACTTACGTAAATTCACTAAATGTTCCGTAGTGAAAGTATATTTCAGTTTATTGCATTATATTTTGGTGATCAAAAGTAGGTATTCAATATCCCATTGCGTCCCAACAAAATATTAAATTCTATAAATCACATTTATTGTATTGGAAATATTTGTTTATTTTGTTTTAAATATTTGTTTTTATAGCGCCTACAGAAATACATAATCAGTAAAATATTCAACAGTATAGCTATCACGGTTCATGAGATACAGCCTGGTGACAGACAGACAGACAGCGGAGTCTCAGTAATAGGGTTACCCTTACCCTTTGGCTACGGAACCCTAAAACATGTAAGCTAGTTCGTAGTTTATAAACTACGCGCTACAGTCGCGGTCCAGAACTTCGAAACAATCGATTAATATAGCACTTTATTTGCACAACAAAACAAATACAATTAGTAGTTCCAACTGTCCCTTGTTTAATGAGGTTTTTTTATTTCCTGCTCATCCGGTACTCTATCCCCTTATAGAAAAAACACGTAGGTAGAGATATAGAGCATAGTAACAAAAAACGTGGGTGAAACAGCTTTACAACAGATTTTTTAAACAAGTTTTATGCGAGCCAAGTCTATTAGCCATTCCCTTATTCGGTCAAGGTCTTACATAATCTAGTTAATAATAAATTAAACCACATAAAAAGTGACCAAAAAACTGTTTTCGTTTTAACTTACCGACAATTATATTTTAAAACCAGCTGCGTCCGCGGTTTCACCCGCGTAAGTCCCGATCCCGTGGGAATATCGGGATCAAAAGTGGCCTATGTTACTCAGGGTGAATGTACACACACACAAAAATAGAAATGTTTCCTATTTATAATATTACAGTAAGTATAGAGTAGGTATAGATATATTAGTTTAGGCAGTTTCAATTTAGATGGTCATACTTCCACAGATCCATTCAGACTGCTGGTACTCAAGTACATATTCAAAAGTGGTACTATCTATCACTTTGCTGGTAATACCAAGAATGGTATTAACTACCAATCACACCAACGACAATAAGCGCAAAAAAACTAGTCGCTACAAAAAAGGTAATCGATCAATTTAAATCCTACAGCCTCAGGTACTTGCTCACTTTTATGTAATCTAATCAAACTCAAACGGGCTCTGTGGTGCGTTGCGGGTTCGATTCCCGCCGGGAGCAAGTATTTATGCTTAAAAATAAATATTTGTTTCTGGTCTGGGTATTGTCTATGTATCGTATGTATATTTACAAAAACAAGTATAATATGTAGTTGTATAATCCGTTGTCTAGTAAGTACCCATGGTACAAGCCTAGTGCTTAGTTTGGGTCTAGATTGCGCTGTGTATAACGTCGTGTGTAAATTATAATCGCGAAAGTAAGTCCGTCTGTCTGTTAAAAATAAGTTTGTAAACATAGGTACTATCAAAAAAGTAATCGATCAATTTAAATCCTAACAGCCTGAGGTACTCATTTTTATGTAATCTAATCTGGACCGATACAACTTGGTAATGTAATCCAAATTACATTATAAAACGTAATCTAATAAAAAATATAATAATATATAAATCTGATCAGACAGAAATGGAATTTATAATCAAGTTCTTAGAGTATAAAATAAGTTTTTTTAATATGTCTTGCAACGGTTGAGTTCCGGGTGTCTAAGATTGGGCAATATTTTCACTGTGTTTGCATATTATTTTGTCAAACTTTCTTTCTATTAGCGAAAGTTGGATGACAGAAATGTGATATCTGCTATTGTGTAATCGTGTTTCGATCCTTATATGTTTCTTTTAGTTTTATGTGAAATTTTTTCGACACCGGTTCTGTTTCAAAGTTTTTACGTATGTTATTTTATTGTTGCTAATTGGTATTTAATCATCATCATCATCCGAGCGTTGTTCCCGGTTGCATCTCTCTCGAGAGCCCGGGGTCCGCTTTCCTACTTTTACGTCTCCACTTCGCACGATCTTCGGCATCCCGTGTAGTGAGGCCATTTGCACGCATATCCGATCTTACAACGTCAAGCCAGCACTTCTTGGGTCTTCCCAATCTGCCGCGGCCGGGCGGAGGCGCCATGGCAAGACATTTGTTTCCCACGTAACTAGCCGGTTTCCGTAGAACGTGGCCGTACCACCGTAAGCGGCATTCTTGCAGTTTGTCTGCAATGTCTCGGACATGAAGGCTGCCCCTGATGCGGGAGTTTCTAATTGGTATTTAATACACTTATTAATATTAAAAGATTTTGGTATTTTATAGAACTATGTGAAATTTTCGTCCGTCAAAGTAGTCCTCTTAACTCGTTAAAATTAAATAAAACGTTAGTAAATCTAAAACTTAAATACCTAATTACTAGTGATAGGCTAACTAGTCGTCAATTAGAAATTATGCAATAAAACCTACATGTATTAAATTAGTACCTAGTACATTTAGAAGGTGAGTAGTCAGTAAAACCCTAAAATGTTTCACCTATGCTCTATTCAATTTTTTTGGAAAACGGATTAACCATTTTTTGAAATTTGACATGGGTTTGCTTTCGTCAACGCTTTCGAAGTGCGAATTCCTGCGAAATTAACAACAATTTGGTCTTTTGGAGATATTTATCTCTGAATTGTAACGATCTCCAGGGCCAACTAGTCGGCCGGTAGCTTAGATTAAACAAAAAACTAAAGATACGGCACCTAGTAACGGCAACTGAGACGACAAAACTGTGTCTAGCTGACGCACTAGCCTCAGTTGTATGTCGAACCGTTGTCGCGTGAGCACGTGCTGTCACTCAGGCACACTGCGATTTTCTTTTTGAAATCCATCAGAATGCCTTCTCGCTAATTTTACAAATACCTGAATCATTCAGAGAAACAAAAAAAAACATTTCAAATAATAAAAATACCTAAGATTAAAATCAATTTTTAAAGACATATGTTTTTAAATACAAACATTTTATGAAAATGCATGTAGGTGTTTCTAGCTCATTTTTCGAATACGCAATGTTAGAATATACCGTATCTACTCTTGTTTGTTTTCATCTAAGGCCGGTAGTCTAATTTTAAAACCGACTAGTCGACGACTAACTGCTAGTCGACAAAAGTCATAACGACATGGCAGACCCATCTCTAATAATTACCAATTAGACCAAAATTCAAAACCGTAATAAAATGCCGCAGAAATTGGGTTGCGTATTTTCTTGTGTTTTTACACCATAAAATTTAAATTTATCAAAATTAGAAATATTTTACAAGGATAAATTCATCATCTTTAAAAATGGTGCAGTGGGCGCACTCACCCGGCCAGCAATGGGCACAGGTTCGAATCCGGTCACGGATTTTTTTTAATGCTGCATTTCTCCTTGAAAATATTTCTAGTAAAAACTACCTTGAGCAATAAAAACATTACGAAAAAATTATAATCAAAACTAGCTGGGCCCCGCGGTTTCACCCGCGTTCGTCCCGTTCCTGCGGGAATATCGGGATAAGAAGTAGCTTATGTGTTATTCCAAGTCTCCAGCTATCTATATTCCAAGTTTCGTTGCA
Organism: Idaea biselata; assembly: GCA_958496205.1. Lineage (NCBI taxonomy): Eukaryota > Metazoa > Arthropoda > Insecta > Lepidoptera > Geometridae > Idaea > Idaea biselata. Next base: position 8,917,181 of record OY292404.1, read on the forward strand.
ATCGGTTCAGTAGTTTTTGCGTGAAGGAGTAACAAAGTCACATACAAACTTTCGAATTATAATATTAGTAGGATTTACAAAATTGGTCAATCTAAAAAAAACACAAAACTCAAAATTGTATAAGTAATCTCAAATTTTGAAAATTGGCCAATCTACTCTAAGAATTGAAAAGCACAAGATATCAGTTGCAGTGAGATCGGCTTGATTCGAGAGAAAGTCTCAAAATGACCCGGTACCAGGTAATAAGGCCTAATTGGAGCCTCGTTTGTTGGAGCTCCATAAAGTATATATTTTTATAGTAGGTATATTATATATTAACTAGCAGTGTCTTGCGGTTTTACCCGCGTTAGTCCTGATCACGCGGGATTTTCGGGATCAAACGTATATATATGTCACTATCCATCACTTAAACTATGTAAATTTTCATCCAAATCGTCATAAACATTGTTCGCTTAGACGTCTAGACCACCCCCTTTCGGCTTATATATTACCTTCCCTCTCCCCGAGACTTTTTCAGAATTAAGGCCATTTTGGAAATAATCATCCAAAAATAGCTTTCTGGACACCCTTCTCAGAGTCTATTTAGGTAATTGTTTAATTTATTAACAATCTCAGCCAAGATATTTTCCCGGTTGCATCCCTCTCGGGAGCCCGAGGTCGGTTACGTATCATAATGACTATTTTCATCTGCACTATTTTTAACTGAACTACGGTCGACTCGACTACGGTCATTTCGAATATTGGTCGCCTGAACTACAGTTTAACTCCCCTAAGTTTGATTAAACTACGGTTGTTTGAACTATTGGATTTTTCAACTACGGACGACTCGACTACTGCGCGCCGATTTTGTTTAATAAAATGAGGTTAGCGCAAGACATGATGTACCTACATGTTATATTATTGTCATGTGTCAATCCTGTTTCACATTACATTTACTTACGTTTTATGTGACAGTAGAAATTGATATAAATATAGTAATTATGGCTAAAAATATTGTGAAATTATTGAAAACGCAAAGAGGGGGAGTGAAAGGGTGAAACCGCGGGGAGCTGCTAGTATAAAAATAAATTCCCTGAATTCCTTTCCCCTTCCCCCATTATTTTTGTATAATTAAGTGTTTTTCAAATAAAGCAGCGCTTTGGCGAGCGAGCGTAGCGAGCGTGCCGCGGCAGCGGTCGCCAAAGCGCCTAATACTATAAATAAAAAAGGTTATAATATAGTACTTAAAATGTTTATTTCATATAAAGTTTGATTTTATACATTACGCTTTTTTTATAGCGCTGCGCGTAATCATGTTCTAATAATAACCTAACCTACCCTAGTCCGGGTCCACCGAATGCTTTTTTCCGTAGTTAAGTTAGAGTAAAACGCGCGATAATATAACGATAGTAGTTAAATTGTTCGGTAGTTCGGTCAACCGTAGGTAAATTGAATGTAGTTCAATAAACCGTAGTTGAGTCGTCCAGTAGGTTAGTCATTCAATAGTTTAAACAAACATATATATGAATCGACCGTAGTTGAGTTAAACTGTAGTCCAATCGACCGTAGTTAAGTTAAATATAGTGCAGATGAATTGTAGTTATTATGATACGTAACCCCCGAGGTCTGCTAAACCCCAAATTAATGTTTTTATTTGGGGTCGGCGCAGTAGGTAAGTCACCAAAATAGATTTGGCCTGAGACCTACTAGGGACGAGTCACCGCGCGGGGAGAACTTGAGGTTTGCTAGTCTCCCTCAGATTCCTTAGTCGCCTTTTACGACACCCACGGGAAGAGATAGATAGGTAGATTGATGAAAAAAAATATTGCACCAAAAATTTACAAAACACATGAAGAAAATGGGTTACCCTGTCTACGGGGATACATGGCAAATTAGAGAATTTGTAATTTATACTTACCTAGCAGCGTCCCGCAGTTTCACTCGCATAAGTCCTTATTCCGACGGAATAGCAGGATGAAAAGTATGCTATATGTTATTCCAGGTTTTTAGCTATCTATATACCGAGTTTTATCGCAATCGGTTAAGCGGTTTTGGCGTAAAGGATCCAACAAATAGACCATCACAAACTTTCACTTATAAATACTAGCATAACTTGAAAACAGTATTAATAACTTAATTTAAAAAAGAAAAGCTTACCTTAAAAAACAGCCACAAACAAAATTCCAAAACAAATCAACAGTTCTCACACAAACAAAAATAAAAAAACCGAAACTATCCTAAATCGTTGATAGAATCACATTTTCAGTGAAGCAAAAATGGTTCATCACTAAAGTTTAAATTAAGTTAGCCTCAAGTTAAGTTAGTCTCAGTCTAAGTTAGGCTTAAGAAAGCCACGGCTGTTCACTTCGGCACCGACCACGATACTGACTGTCTTTGTAACCCGTTGTTGAGTGGGCAACTTAACTATCACTTGCTCAGGGACGGATCTAAGGAATTACTTAAATGGGTAATTTAATCAAGTTAAGTTAGGCTTAAGTTAGCCACGTCTGTTTACTTCGGGTCAGAAAACGACACTGTCTTTGTAACCCGTTGTTGTGTGGGCAACTTAACTATCACTTGCTCAGGGTCGGATCTAAGGGATTACTTAAATGGGTAATTTAATCAAGTTAAGTTAGGCTTAAGTTAGCCACGTCTGTTTACTTCGGGTCAGAAAACGACACTGTCTTTGTACCCCGTTGTTGTGTGGGCAACTTAACTATCACTTGCTCAGGGACGGATCTAAGGGATTACTTAAAAGGGTAATTTTATTAATTGGGGTAATAAAAGGAACAATGCAATAAAGTTCGAAGTCATTATTAATTTAGAAAGTGGTTTTTTAAATATTTTTATGGATACATGAGTAAGGTAAGTAATTTTTATAAAGGGAAAGTACCTATTTAAATAGATTTTTCTTCTGATTTCGTGACGTTACTGAAATTAAAGACTTTTTTATCGGTTTTAATCGCGTGGTGTTTACTACTTTAAGCATTTATTCAACTCTCAACATTTCGTTTTAATATGTACATCAGAATCACATTTCAGTTAATCCTGAAGAAGAGACCTGTAAAGGTCTCGAAACGTTGAGCGTTGAAACAATGCTAAGAGTAATAAACACCACGCGATTAAAACCGAAAACATGTCTTTAATTAAAGTATTTAAAGGCAACTTAAAAAAGCATAAATAAGCCGAATACACATTAAAATTATTTAACAGAAATATGTAGGTAAGTAAGCTAAGAGGAAGTTAATTACGGTCAAAAGTTCCCATTGAGCTAGCGACATTAGACATTACACATAAAATTAATTACAAATTAGTTACGCAATTAGTTAAATTAGTCATTCTTAATTCTTCTTTACTTACGTAGGGCTTAATTAATTAATTACTTACTGAATCATTGGGTCATAAAAAGATTTAATCAGTTGTGTAAGTGTAAGTAATAACTTACTTCAATATTTGTCTGAGAGATTTGAAAGGTTTAATCGCGATAAGGTTTAAATTCACTTTTCTATTTATTTTATTATTTAATTTTAAAACTAGCAGAGTACCGCGGTTTCACCTGCGTAAGCTTCGATCCTGCGAGATTTTCCAAAAAAACCGTTTTTGATACCTACACGTACTCCAGTAATTTTTAGTAAGTATTAAATCTTACTAATACTAGTTAAAGGTGACAGCGGTGTTGGTCTAGTGGTAGATACCGCGCGCGCGCTTCATTCCGAAGGGCGTGGTTTCGAATCCTGGCCGACCGCGCACCAACGTCTTTTTCTTTAAGAAAAAAATATGTGCGCTAATAACATCGCTCTTACGGTGAAGGAAAATATCGTGAGAAAACCTACAGCTTTAAGTCACGCAAAAAGGCCCAGTTATAGGGCTAGTTGCGGAAACACACAGTAAAAACTAAATAACTAACTAGTTAAAGATGACGACTACTATTAAACTGAGTCCATCCCTGTAAGTCGCACCCTTTGCATCACAGGTGTAGGACGGGAAAGTTTTTTACTACTTCCTAACATTGATTTAGTTAGATAATCTTAGAACTCAGGTAGATGGAGGATTAACGACATATTAATAGGATTTTTTGTAGAATACTTTTGAGAACATTATTTTTAAAATCTTTAATTTAACTTGCAATGTATGTTTGTCCGGGTGGAATCTTGCAAGTTCAATTTGACCCACTTCCCGGATATTTTGTATTAACTTTAAAACTTCATGTCACATTAAAAGATAGTCGTCGTTTATAAGTATGGGGGGAATTTTTTTACATTCATAAGTAGGATTACTAGGATAAAAAGATTGTCTACCGTTATGTTTTGACAAGACGCCTCTATGATTACATTTCTCTGGCTACATAACCACAATCTTTTGTAGTAGTAGCTACTGATTTTCAAAACACTTATGCCACTTTCACGGCCTATTAAAAAAAGTCATTAAAAAACTGGGTTTTTTACTTCTCTGTCTGAAATTGGCTTTTTATAAGCCGGCCACTATCGAAAAAAACCACCAATCGCTTTTTTAGGGTTCCGTACCTAAAGGTAAAAACGGGACCCTATTACTGAGACTTCGCTGTCTGTCTGTCTGTCTGTCTGTCCGTCCGTCCGTCCGTCCGTCTGTCCGTCTGTCCGTCTGTCACCAGGCTGTATCTCATGAACCGTAATAGCTAGAAGGTTGAAATTTTCACAGAAGATGTATTTCGGTTGCCGCTACAACAACAAATACTAAAAACAAAACAAAGCAATTATTTAAAAGGGGCTCCCATACAACAAACGTGTTTCAAAAACTACAAGGGAATTCTAGTCGCGTAGTTGAGGTCGCTTCTGATTGGTCAAGTCAAATCGAGTTGGTCATGGAATTCAAAATGGCTGCCCTATCTGTCAAATATACTAGACTGCCTTCACTGTCCAAAGAGTTTCTTACAAGTTTCAGATTTTCTTTGAATCAAAGTTGTTGTAAACCATTTTAGGGTTCCATACCCAATTGTGACAGTGGTACGGAACCCTTCGTGCGCGAGTTTCGCACTTGGCCGGGTTTTTTAATCGAATTTTTGATTACCTACTGTTTTCTTATTACATACCTACTTGTCAAATTTTGATATTTGAATCTCGTACGTTTTGTTTTTTAGGGTTCCGTACCTAAAGGTAAAAACGGGACCCTATTACTGAGACTTCGCTGTCTGTCTGTCTGTCTGTCTGTCTGTCTGTCTGTCCGTCCGTCCGTCCGTCTGTCACCAGGCTGTATCTCATGAACCGTAATAGCTAGACGGTTGAAATTTTCACAGAAGATATATTTTGGTTGCCGCTACAACAACAAATACTAAAAACAAATTAAAACAAATATTTAAGAGGGGCTCCCATACAACAAACGTGTTTCAAAAACATTGAATCGAGTAGGTCATGAAATTTAAAATGGCTGCCCTATCTGTCAAATACCGGTCTGCCTTCACTTACCAAAGAGTTTTAGATTGTCTTTGTGCCAAAGTTTTTTTTTTTTTCATTTTTTTTTGTGGTGTGGTCGTTTGATGGAAGTAAGAATCGAAGCTAAATGTGTCACATTTTCCTATCAAATTTTAAAAGTTGTAAACGATTTTAGGGTTCGGTACCCAATTGTGATAGTGGTACGGAACCCTTCGTGCGCGAGTGTCGCACTTGTTTTTATTAGTTATTGAGATTAAAAACCTTTTATGAAAACTTCAGAGACTTAAATCAAAAATGTAAACAAAAAACTCATACATTTATTTGAAAGTGACAGCTCTTTATTTACGTTTTAACCGACTTCCAAAAAAGGAGGAGGTTCTTTAATATTTGACAGTTCTTTGTTGACATTTTTAATCTAACATTCTACAAATACATACATAATTATCTCAATGCTGGATAGACACGAAATTAAATAGCCCGGCCTCGGTAAAAGAAAGAAAAAGGTTGTTCTATAAAAAAAAAAGGTTACCATTGGGTAACCATGGTTTTGCTTTCATCTCGACGGCTATGGCCGGAAGGTATGAAAGTTGAGGAGCCGGTGGATTGAGTGCCATTGTGGTAGAGTCACTGTGCGTTTCGTACTACTGTGGATATTATGTTAAAAAAAATATTTAGAGTCTGACCAGTGAGTCGTGGCAGGTGAAAAAAAGCGGCGATTTAAAAAAAATCTTCATGTGTCAACACTGCGATGTCATGACGATACATAGAAAAAATAGATTTGATACTTTTTATTATTTTACTTTTAATAAAAAGTATCAAATCTATAACTAACTATCTAATTATTACTAACACATGAAGATTTTTTTAAATTGCCGCTTTTTTTCACTGCCACGACTCTAGTCAGTAAGACTCTAGTAAACTGTTTTTGTCCATGGAATAATAGTTATTTGTTATGCAAGGCTGCAAAGTTGATTTTTGCAGCGAGTACTTGTATTGAAACCTGAGCTAGCGAAGCATTCTAGGATTGAACCACGAGCGCAAGCGAGTGGTTCTAATATAGAATGCTGAGCGTTGCGAAGATTTCAAAGGTACGAGATGCAAAAAACTTTGCTGCCGAGTAAAACACACAATTTTTCACCTCACTACAGCGAGGAAAACGCTAGGTGCATTTTTCCGGTAGAAAACTCAATTCGGCATTATGTACCGCTTGCACTAACTCTGCAGTTGTTAAATTAATATCTTCGTCGCTGCTGGACTCGCTCATTAAATATCATCAAAATTATAAATGATTCCTCGTTTTTGTAAATAATAAAAATAAGCAAACAATCTCTAAATTGAATAATTCATGAAAAAAACCTGCTTGATACTAATGATAATAAACAATAGGTAAATACGACATTGGCAATGTGCAACAAGACTTCGTGGTTTGATGCCATGAACAAAAAAAAAGAAATGAGGTTCCGGTTTCCGCATTTTTAAAGTACTTGCTTTAGATAAATGTATAGACAAGACTGATTCGAATTTTAAAAACACTTTCCACGCTAGCGCGCAAAATGCGATTTTGCACGCAGAAATCTGCGTGCAAAACGATTGTTTCCGAGGTTGTGAGGTGAAAAATAAATAAAATAAAATAATCTCCTTTAAATAAAAAAAACTTGTTTTTCTCCTTACGTGTACTTTGGAAATCTGTTCTTTTGATAATCTTTACTTTTGAGAAAGTAAAGTCTTTTTTGTCTTTTAGAGAGTCTGTATTTATGAGAATAATCTATAGTTTTTATTAACCATACCATATTAGCTTTAAAATAGGTTGTTTTTTTTTTTTCGATACCGATGTATTTTTACAACTAGCGCCATCCAGTGATGGAGTTATAGATTGACGCCAGTGGTAAAATAAATTTTAACGTTCGCGTTGCGTGCACGGATTTGTTGGTCCAGTGTTCATTTTAGGGTTACGTGCCCCATTGTGATAATGGTAGATACATACGAAATAAGAAATGTCTACTTTAGCAGCACAGTGTGGGCACAGTATAACTTGCCGCTCAGTAGGCCGTGTTGACGTAACTCTAGTAATCTAATAACAAACGTAACAGTGGGCGAACTTGGAATCCAATACTTGAACTGTAATTACTTATTGTTTCTTTTTAATAATGCTGTTCAGAGAAAACGTATTAATAAGTAGGTACCTATATGTTGTGTTAAGGTCGACTCCCACTGAGTGGTATGAAGGTTGTGCCTAACATTGTGAATTATTCAATACAAAAAATCAAAATCAAAATCAAAGTACGTTTATTCATTCGGATATTAGCAAGATATCTCTTTGACATGTCATTTTTTTTTTATTTAATCTACTCTACTATGTCTTCGGATCGCGACCTCCATGACATGAGAAGAAGACACAAGAAACTCATGGGGTTTTTTTTTGTATATTTTTTTTTTGCAGTAATCATGTGATTTACATTGTCGCATATATAATATTATTGAAGAAAAGTGGAACTGGAGCAATAATCTATACTTACTATAATAATCCTTACTAGCATTACAAGAGCGAAAGTAACTCTGTCTGTCTGTCTATCTGTTCAAATAAGTTATAATATACAAAATAATAAACATAAAAAAAATAGTTTACTTAAAACACTATCTCATCCACAAACACACAACCCGCCCAACACCGCCCAAACCGCCCCGGGACCCACCACCAGAGTTCTGTGGTGCCAGCCTTGCATTCCTTTCCTACACTCTAGAATTTTATTATAAAATTCGTAGGTAGAACCATCTATTTACTCCTTTCCATAACTTATCCTGCTACTCTTACGGTGAAGGAAAACATCGTGAGGAAACCAACATGTCCTAGGACTCACCACGGTCCGAAGACATGGGATATTCAGTGTTTTCTATGTATCATATGTATGTATTTACAAAAAAAAATGTATAATATGTAGTATATCCGTTGTCTAGTTCCCATAGTACAAGCCTAGTGCTTAGTTTGGGGCTAGATTGCGCTGTGTGTAACGTCGTGCATTATTATTTATTATTATTTATTTATTTACCACAGAACTCCATGAATACGCCCCAGGACGAACCGAACCGAGCCGAACGAACCAAGCATTCGCGAACGCGACCGTGCCCCTGTCTGTCCCCGTCTTTTAATAAAGTATTCATTTCCATGGATTTTTATCGTTAATATAATCCGATGTATTATAGTATGCCATCCTGTACAGTTTGCTTTTAATATATGTTTTAAATTTATTAATGGACATGTCACACACATTCTTGGGTTACTTATTATAGTAGAGCATAGATGAGCTAGAGAAGGACCTGTTTATTTTCTGGAGCCTACTCCAGGGCACAGTTAGATCATCTTTATTTCTTAAATTAAATAAATGTATGTCCCGATTTTTAACAAGCTTGTCCTTATTTTTATGGACGTATAAAAGATTTTCGTAAATATATTGTGAATATACTGTTAAAATATTTATTTCTTTAAATTTTTCTCTAAGTGATTCTCTAGGGCCCAACCCGTACATAGCTCGTACCGCTCTCTTCTGTAAAATGAAGATATCCTTAATACCTGCAGCACACCCCCACAGCAGGATGCCATATGACATAATGCTGTGGAAGTAGCCGAAATAGACCAGGCGGGCAGTCTTAATATCTGTGAATTCACGAATTTTCTTAACAGCGTAAGCTGCAGAACTTAGTCTAGCGGACAAAGCTGTCACATGTGGGCCCCATTGAAGCTTAGAGTCTAGAGTTATACCTAGAAAGACAACCTTCTCAACCTTTTCGACTTCCTCGTTATTAATTTTCACTACAGTTTTAACATGTTTAACATTAGGAAGTGTGAATTTAATATATTTTGTTTTGGATCCATTCAGTAAAAGATTATTGGTATTGAACCAATATACTATTTTAGAGAGAGCATTGTTCACGTCGTCTATATTTAATTGGCGTCTTTTAACTTTAAATACCAATGAGGTATCATCTGCAAACAATACTATCTCATGTTTGTCCCTTACTAGGTAGGGTAGGTCATTAATATAAACTAAAAACAGGAATGGTCCTAATATGGATCCTTGAGGAACCCCCATTGTTAAAGGAGAGCCGGGGGATCGTTTTCCGTTGACATCGACACACTGAACCCTATTGTTCAAATAGGAGGAAATAAGATCCAGAGCGCTATCTTTAATACCATAGTGATGTAGTTTCATGATCAATGTATCATGTTTAACGCAATCAACGCAATACTAGCTGCGACCCGCGGTTTCACCCGCGTAAGTCCCGGTCCCGTGGGAATATCGAGATCAAAAGTCGCTTATGTTACTCAGGGTGAATGTAGCTTTCTAATGGTGAAAGCAATTTTGAAATCGTTCCAGCAGTTTTTAAGATTATTTATAACATACAGACACACACACACAGAAACACAAAAATACAAATCTTTCCTCTTTATAATATTAGTATAGATATGGATACTTATACTCTTATAGTCCAAAGGTTGCATGGAAGAGATCGCTTTAAGATAAAGTCGCCTATTGTGCCACCTAGATTTAAATTGTTTGTTTTTTCTTTGAATTATATTAGTATTATGGAATAATTAATAAAATCTATATTACTGACTGATCAACGCATAGCCTAAACCTGCTAAAGGATTCATTGAAAACATAAAATCGGGACTTTTGCGGGTAACACCACGGGACAAAGAGAAAAAATACCGAAGTTAATATTTTTGAGTTGAAGTTGAAGTGAAATTGAACTCATTTTTCGGTTTTAATCGCGTATAGCCTTATTTATAAACGTGAAGTAAGGTCGGAATAAATTTACCACCTTTTGTTTCTGTCTGTCAACTTTGAAAGTTCTTGTAACGGAAAAAGACAAATCATGTTCTCACTACTCCGACCTTAGTCCAGGTTTATTAATAAGGTTAGTAGTGTTTATTAATTTTAGCATTGTTTCAATGCTCAACATTTCGAGACCTTTACATGTCTCTTCTTCGGGGTTGACAAGTTGAAGTTGAGATACTTATAAAAACACTAGTTGAATACCTAGATCGCATCTAAGCAAACAATACCTAATACCTATTCGATTGACGCGTTTTTAAACGAAAGATAAATTTGTACGCCAAATGGCAGATCACAGCGGACATCTTTTATTTTTTAATTGAATTTGACATCTTTCTTTGTATTATACCTGTGTATCATGAATGAATAAATGAATTGAATTGAATTGAATTGAACCTACCTACCTATACTACCTACACATCAGCAATAAACTCCAATGCTCCAGTTTCATCAAAGCTCGGAGGCGATCGCCTTGACACAATATTGTTGACGCCTATTGCAAGCAGATCTACTACCCATTGTGTATAATAGCTATGCTGTGAGGAGTTTGCACCGCGAGCTCGGGGCGGGGTTGCTTACGTTAGCTTTCACCGGATCACACTAGGGCTAGGGGTGTGTATGGGAGTTCAGCGGGTATGCGGGTGTTTATAATTGATCACCCAAATGATAACACGGGTGCTCAAGTTAAGTCGTCAACGTTGTTTTTTATCCAAATAATAAAACAAATTAAATTTTAATCATACCCAATAAACATATCGGAGAAATGTAACCTTCAATAATTTTATAATTACACGTATTATGTAAGTTAGAATGTAATTAGCAATTGTTTGATATTACGCTCTAAAATTTTACATAGTCGCATCATAAGTCCTTTTTTACACGTTATGTTGTGTTATTGTATTGTACACTTACTGAACACGGAACTGAAAAGGCCGTTAAAACAATGACGTACAGCTGGTAGTTCTAAGCTCACGGTCCATACGGTAATGTATGGTCTGTCTGTATGAATATATGATTGTGATGATGAAACTGCAAGTGAGATGTGCGTGATGAATGATGATCAGTCTGTTTCTACAGGTTGTAAACTAAAGCCTATTTCTTAATGACTTGCATCCATAAAGTTGGTAAGTTTATTAACCAGTGTTGAAAATACTGAATTGGACACTGCAATTATAACAACAGCAATACTGGAAATATATTACAACGAGAAATGCATCATCAAAAATTCTCCCGTGACAAGATTCGAACTTGTGTCCCTTGCCGGGCGAGTGCGCTAACCACTCTCTTTGTACAATATATCTAGTCGAAATGCCTTAAGCAATAGAAAAAAAATACAGCAATTCTGACAAAATTATTTTAAAACGGGGTAGATAAAGCAAAAACAAATTCGTAAGTTTTGTAAAATAAAAATAAAGTAAAATAAAAAACAAATTCGTGATATCGTGCCACACATAAACTGCTGATTTTAAACTTAGTAAATTTTTACTACAAATGTGTCTCATGAATAGTGAATTATTCGCAAATTTATCGGAGCAAAATTGACTATGGTGGACTATAAAACAATGACATACGTCTGGTAGCCCTAAGCTCACGGTCCATACAGTAGTGTATGGTCTTGCTGTATGAATATATTGTGATGATATATGATTGTGATGATGAAATACCAAGTGTGATGTGCGTGATGATCTGTCTGTTTGTACAGGTTGTAAACTAAAGCCTATTTCATAAGGCCTTGCAATTTGCATGCCTACAGTTTGTTCATTTTATTGTGGAGTGTTGAAAATTTTGAATTTGTACTGCAATTTTAACAGCAGCAATAATATACTGGAAATATTTTACAAGAGAATGGTGTCAATTCTAGCAAGCCAAATTCCGACTTAACTTAACTTAAAATTAGTTAAGACGTGTCAAATTACAGATTGCTATTCAGAAAACGCCGACTTAACTTATTATGACAGGACTAAACCAAAATAAGTTAGGTCGAACTAAATTAGGTTAGAAAACGTTTTTAGCTATTCGAAACGGCCACAAAACTGTCAAAATAGTAAACGTCGAACTAAAATTAAGTCGCGACTAATTTTGTGTGGACTAAAATTGGTCGTTGAAGTAAATAACAACATTTATCGAATAAATAACGTTACGATTGACAAATTTGTAATTTTGGCTGTAGTACGGGCTGAAAGGTGTTCTGAGTGCCGGCCTATAAGGACAGATTTAGTGAAAACCCTCAGAAAAACGTGTTTTGTTAAATGTTGTTTTTGTTTTATTTTATTGCAAAAGCAATGACGAAGGGCTTAGATTAAAACGATTAAGAGACTGTTCCAATCCATTCGTATTGCCGGATAACAAATTTAAAAAACTGTTTTGTATAGGTACCTACCAAATGACTACGACCTGCTGGACTTTCACAAACTACTCAGTCGTGACACCAATGATCGTCTCAGAGGTCACCACCTCAAATTACGCACCACCATCTCGGACAACAACCCTCACGAACATTTCTTCAGCAACAGAGTGGTCAGAGCGTGGAACAAGCTACCAAAGGACATCATCTCGGCACAGTATCAGCCAGTTCAAGAACAAACTTGACAAATACTTAGCCAATACAGAAACAGACTAAGAATAGCTGGATACAGGCATCTATCAATTGTATCAACTGCCTGCCTGATAAGTAAATAATAATAAAATACCTATATATATATGTCTATTTGCACATACTAGGAGGCAACAATTATTTTCAATAAAAGTCATTTTATATCTTACAAGTTTTATTAGTATAAGTTTTATTCAAAATATATACTAGGTAGGTAGTTAAAATAGAATTTGATTCAGATTTGGCTAGAATTGTCTATACAGTTACCCCAGTTAGGAGTTTACTGTGCCTCTTCAACAAAAATTTCCTCAACTGTGTCTTCCCTCAACGCTTCAGCTAAAACTTGAGCTGCCCGCACCTTAGCACAGGCATTTTCTCTTAATGGCAGTGCAATATCTGCTCAGCTCAGCAGCCTAATATTTTCATTTAATGCTGCTGTCAGGCTATCGGCAACAGGCGGTCTTGGGGCTTGCACCCGCTCAGGCCGGCATATATGGGGGCGGTTGGGCAGCTCAGGTTATTGTGGCGGTGATTGATGAACTCATTGAGGATCTTCTAGCTGAGCAGGCACAGCAGGAGGAACTTTAGCAACAGCAGCAGCAGTATGTTCCATTTGGGGTCTGAAATTAACAATAAATAATTTAAGATATACAGCAAAAATATTTAATTATATGTATCACTTGGTTTTTAAAGGAAAACTTACCTGCTCTACAGTCGCAAAACCGTACACAGAGGCAGGTCCTACAATTTCCAATATTTTATTGTCCAGATCTGTTAAATCTGGACCTGGAGGACCTCCTCCAGTTCCGCTGATGGAGCCCATACTTTTCGAGCTTTTGTTATTGTTTTGCTGCGCCAGACATCCCAATTCTAAAAATAAAAGAGGAAATGTGTTTTTTGATTGATTAAAATGGACCAAAATGATGTCTTTTTGAGAATAAAAAAAAAGAGGAAATACATTTCATACATAGTTAATCACGAAGTACTTGTAATGACAAACATTGAGCCGAGTAATAATTGGTATTTGGTTTCTTGGTAAAACTGGTACTCGGACAACTTTAATCTTTACATAGTATAAAACAAAGTGACTTCCCTCTCTGTTGTGTCTGTTTGTATTTTCTATGTACGCTTAGATCTTTAAAACTAACCCTTACGCGGGTGAAACCGCAGGGTGCAGAGCTAGTAATTCTACTACTATTATAAAGCGGAAGAGTTTGTTTTTTTGTTTGTTTGTTTGAACGCGCTAATCTCAGGACCAGCGGTTGCTGGTCCGAATTGAAAAAATCTTTCAGTGTTGGATAGTCCATTTATTGAGGAAGGCTATAGGCTACATTTGAATCCCGATAGTCCCACGGGATCGGGACTTACGCGGGTGAAACCGCGGGACGCAGCTAGTTGATTCCATAAACTATGACTTGAAAGTTGAAAGTAATATCTTAGCAAAAATGTTTTTTCACAGAACAGAACAGGTTTAAAATTGCATTTTATGCAACACCTACTATATTCAGACCCTCTGTGTGGACCCTATTTGCGTCGGTAAGGCTTAAATTTACTAGACTTAATCCATTTAACTTATCTAAACTAATTAATAGAAAGCTTATGAGATTTTTTAGTTTGGTTGAACGCGCTAATTTTAGGAACTTACTGGTCCGAATTGAAAATATATTTTTGTGTTTGATAGTCCACATATCGAGGAAGATTAAAGGCTAGTAATGATCCTGATATTCTCGCGGAATCGGGACCTGGGCGGGTAAAGCCGCAGGCACTAGTATCGGTAGATAAATAAATCTAATTCCTCTTACGCTATCGAAATAGCAATTATCATAGGTAAATTGCGTCAGAAATAAGACCTACCTTTTGCCAACTGAGCATGAAGCCTCTCCACTCCACAAGCAGTTCCTTTTGCTGCGTTCGTTAGGTCTTATATACATTTTCCGACAAAAAACTACAACAAAACTGATTCCTTCAGATAAAAATAAAAATAAAAATCTCACAAACTACAAAAAGTAAACAAATAATCATAGAGAAATCTAGACGAATAAAGTACTACCAACCTCACAGCATAAACCATTCGTTCTCAATTTTTTATCTGTGAATCCAATTTAGTCCGTGTTTAGTCCTGTCATTTTCAAATTCTAAGTTTAGTTTGTGGACAAAACCGAATAGCATACAAACTTAACTTAACTAAAATAAGTCTGTTTTTGGTTAGGTTAAGTTTTAGTCGGTGGTTTGCTCGAATTGACCCCAATGTCTATTTTATATTATTTTATAAATCATAAATTTCATAAATCATTTTGTTTATTTCTTCATCATCATATTCCCTATTAATAATTTAAACGCTAAAATTTGTAAGTCTGTATGTGACTTTGTTACTTCTTCACACAAAAACTATTGAACTGATTACGATGAAACTTGGAATATAGATAGCTGGAGACCTAGAATAACACATATGCTACTTTGATCCCGATATTCCCGCGGGATCGGGACTTACGCGGGTGAAACCGCGGGACACAGCTAGTTATTTTTACAATTTTCGTGTCACAATGTTAGTTACCATACTCCTCCGAAACGGCTTGACCGATTTTTATGAAATTTTATAGGCATATTTAATAGGTTTCAGAGCCTACTATCTATTTATCATACCCATAGAAAGCTACATTATCAAGGAGTAACATAGGCTACTTTTGATCTCGATCCCAAGTGGAGGTGTGGCGGACGAGGCTGCAGCAACCGAGGGCCGGTCTATGGACCGTGGAGGCCACCAGGCCAGTACTGAAGGATTGGCTGAGCCGAGGGCATGGCGCCCTCTCGTTTCGCCTCACTCAGATCCTTACGGCACACGGATGCTTCGGCAAGTTCCTGTGCCGTATACGCAGGGAGGCGGACGAGAGTTGCCATCACTGCCCCGCTAGCGTGGACAGCGCCGAGCACACGCTCACTGCGTGCCCAGCATGGGCCCAACAACGGCATACACTGAGGGGGACCGTTGGCCACGACTTGTCTCTGCCGGCTGTGGTTCGCGCTATGGTCAACAGCGACGAGGCCTGGCAAGCCGTCCGTGCCTTTGCGGAGGACGTAATGTCCTCAAAGGAGGATGCGGAGAGGGCTCGTGAGCTCCTCCGCGGCACGCAGCGCCCTAGGCGCAATCGACGAGTGGTCAGAAATGACCACTTGCCACCCTAAATGGCTCATGGCGGCGGACTCGGGGGGGTCCGTCGCCGTACGAGAGCCCGAGATGGCGGCGGCGTGTCCGCGCCGCCACTCGAGGGGGTTCTGCCCGTAAGGGACTATTTGGAGAGGAGGTCTGACGGGACCACCCGCCGCCGGAGCAAGCTGACGTATTGCCGCAGCTTCCGGCTTCGCTCTGGCTCAGCGGCGAGAAGGACACCGTGGGTTTTTAGTGGGTATACCCTGGCCACCTACCACCTTCGGCCAGGGGGACCCCCACTCACCGGGCCGCTCTCCCCCGAGAGCGGCCTGATGGTCTTAATAAGATTTTCCCACGATAAAAAAAAAAAAAAAAAAAAAAACTTTTGATCTCGATATTTGGGAAAATCGGGATCAAAAGTATGTTACTTAGGGTGAATGTAGCTTTCTAATGGTGAAAGAATTTTTGAAATCAGTCCAGTAGTTTTTGAGTTTATTCATTACTTACAAACATACACACACACACACACAAAAATACAAATCTTTTCTCTTTATAATATTAGTGTAGATTAGTGTAGATGTAGATGTCTAGACTAAGTACTGAGACTGAGACAACAAATAGCTATTCATTTAGCAAAAAAGCGGCCCGATTGTCCTAGATTTCCTCGAAGGACATATTCAAAGTAATGGCCTAAAATACCGTGTCATACTCGATGGTGATTCATGCACAGAATACGAATCACGTAATATTACATTAGTAAAGTGTTGATAGATTAGGCAACTGTGGTAATGATGGCTACTTACGCTGAATTTTTAATGAGTTGGACAATTGGACGACTATATCTATGACGTAGGATAATTTGATAAGGTGCAAAAAAACCTAGGATTTTCGCAAAAAACCTGTTAGTCTAATTATCCTACGACATGTTAATAGTAACTACCGGGTGAAATGGAGCGAGGGAAAGTTTTTTAATATCAAATAAATATTGTGAAGGGGCTGTTTTAAGAGCAGTTATCTACATATATATATCTATAAAATGCTTTGTCGTGACTGACTGACTGATTCATCTATCAACGCACAGCCTAAACCGGTGATAGATAGAGCGCATTATCGATAAACAGTAGGTATTTGCTATGAACCGATGATGATTTTGTATTTGAATTTTTGTGTGCAGCGAGTGAAAAAAATGTACTATAGGTAGGTTAGCGCCATCACAGAATACGTAAAATAGTACAAGCCGCTAGTAAAAATGTGAAGTAGATTACGCTCAGTTGGTAATGTGCATTTACTGCCATCTATTATTCAATAGCAGATCTACAAATACTTAGTGA